>JAJHSJ010000008.1:64008532-64407224 GCA_021015155.1 Magnolia officinalis
AACATCATATCCATGTGGTTATGTTTTGAGGAATCAAGACCATCTGTCTATAGACCACATTCAAAAAAAAATGCCTATTAGTGGGACGATTAGGGTTTTGCTAAGACCATGCATTACATGGTGGGGTTCACTAGTTTGATGGGTAGAAAACCTCTATTTAAACAAAAGGTTTCTTCTCTTTTTTTTTTTTTTCCCCCTATATACCCACCGCACAGGGCTATTGACTGAAAATCTCCAGCTTTCAGTGTTGATCATGTGTGGTGATGGCGGATGCGGATGTCCTGTGAGGGCCTTTAGTAGGAAGTTCTTACGTTGGAAACCTAGCTGGGGCCCACCGTGATGCTTGTGAGAAATCAACTTCATCCATCTGTGTTTTGTGATAATTTAGGACTTGAGACCAAATTTGAACAATATCCAAGACTCAACTGTGGACGTTCAATCCTCATGTTTTCTGCCCATTTGAGTCTTGGATTCTGCTCACCTTAGGTCTCAAGTCCTAAAATGAGCTCACAAAATGGGTGGACGAGGTGGATTTCTCACAAACATCACGATGGGCCCCACCTAGGTTTCCAGCACGCAGGAACTCATTGGTGGACGTCATGGCCAATGATAACAAGTCACAAAACACCCCCATTTTCTCTCCCTAGTACATTGCATACTACGCAATAAAACTTTTAATATGTAGAACTTCTTTCGGCGCCACATGACTTATGTGGTAGATCCACACCGTAAATCAAGTTTTCCATATCACTGTAAAGCATGAGCCCAAAAATGAGGCCCATCCAAAGCTAAAGTGGACTACAGAAGCAGGGATTGAATGACTACCATTGAAATCTTTCTAAGGTCCACTATAAGGTTCATTTTCCATCTAACATTTTAATAAGGTTATACGGATGTTTTGACAAGAAACAAATGTGATTTTGGGGAATTTATTTTACCCAATAATTAACAAAAGAAGAATGAAGAGAACAATCACAACATTTATTTACATCCTTTATCTCCTTTAATTTCAAAGTAAAGCGTTTACATAATTCAATACAAATATTAAATGTTCAGTATTAATTTCTGCAGCATTTCAGATTTCATCATGATCTTCAGTGTGGGAATATTGTTGTGCCGGACTAATATTCATTCCGATTAGTTCCTTCGATTGATTCCTTACTTCTGATATTCCATGGTCCTTGAATAGTCATTACTTGAGCTGGGCTGACTATCCGCTCAGTGGTTCCCTTATACAAGCAGAGCTATTGTGCACCCACATGAGTTGTGCTCCACATAAGTTGTGCATATATGTAGAGGTAGAAATGTGAGGCACTCTTCCGGGGGCGACATAAGAAAATTCTGCATTGGTAGGAATATACTCATCAAGGAAAGAACCTGTGATGGGAAGGCCGACCATTCGATGAAGGTCTCATAGAGTGATGTTCACTTCACAGATCCGTAGATGGAAGGAGTTTGTGGCGGAAGACTAGTGCTTCAGAAATCCTTTATAAATCAGGGCTTCTTTGTGAAAGAAATAAGAGGTGGCTTCTATAGCTACATATATGTTCATCGCAATGAGGACTTCTTTATATTTTTGAAGGATGGCCCTGACCCATGAGCTGTAGAATTGACGTTGAGACAAGAGACCACGTGTCCTGAATTCATCTTTTCCCCACAGAGAGTCGCTATCGCAAAAGCGTTGTTGGACTATTTCGAAGTAATGAGTGGGGTACAAGTGTGGGG
Organism: Magnolia officinalis; assembly: GCA_021015155.1. Taxonomy (NCBI): domain Eukaryota; kingdom Viridiplantae; phylum Streptophyta; class Magnoliopsida; order Magnoliales; family Magnoliaceae; genus Magnolia; species Magnolia officinalis. The sequence goes on from JAJHSJ010000008.1 coordinate 64,010,258, forward strand.
ATTATAGTATGGAGTGAGGAAGCACATGTATGATATTTGCCCAGTCTTTTGTACTACCTACACCAAAAACGTCATTTAGGAACGGTTTTAAACCGTTCCTAAACACCTTCAGAACGGTTTTAAACCGTTCCTAAAAGAGGCGTCGCAAAAAAACTGGAACAGTTCAATACCGTATCAAGTACCGTTTCAGATTTTAGGAACGACCTCTTAGGAGCGGTTTTAAACCGTGGGCAAGGATAATTTTAAATTTAGGAACTGAAATTTTAGGAACGGTGTTAAACCGTTCTTAATATTGACATTCAAATTATTTGAACGGTATTTTTCATTATTCACGAATGGCCAATAAAAACGGTACATATGTTTTTATATTTAAAAACCAAATAATATTATATACAATAAAAAATAATATTGAACAAATATGGTACAACTATATAATAAAAAATTATATATATTTACAACTATAAGTTGACAATTGCACGAATACTTTGTTTCAATCTCAATCCTCTCTCATCGCCGCTCTCGTAAGGCTTTTGAATCAAAATTTGCCACCTTGAAAGAAAGAAAATGTAAGGAACAGAATAGAAGACAACGAATGGGAATTATCAAACGTGTCTATTGTTTGATCTTCATATACATGTTACCACTTCTCACATGAGAGCCAAAAACAGGAAGAAGAAATCAGATCCGTTGAAAGAAATTCATCATGGCCTTAACCAATCTCATTAATCCTCTCTCATCGCCGCTCTCATATGGCTTTTGAATCAAATTTTGCCACCTTGAAAGAAAGAAAATGTAAGGAACAGAATAGAAGACAATGAATGGGAATTATCAAACATGTCTATTGTTTGATCTTCATATACATCTATTGCGTTTGCGCAATAGATTCATCCAAAATAAAATAAAGGAAGCCGGATCTACCACAAAGCTTAGAAGGTTAACATATAAGGTGATGTGTGGGGCCCAACATGATTCGTGCATGACATCCAATCCGTTCATCATGTGTGAACCTTCATGTTATTCATGGAATTATCAAACGTGTCTATTGTCTGATCTTCAGATACATGTTACCACTTCTCACATGAGAGGTGGTCCACATGCAAGCAGAGCTGTCTGATGGTGTACCTTTCCCATTCAATGCTGACTGATCACCAATATTATTTTACATCATCTCCAATCAACAAGGTTTTCCTACAATGGCCAATTCACTGCACCCAACAAACAGCCTGGATCATGGATCAATGTCGAATAAACTAGTACTAGTTGAGGTTAGATTTTAAAATTTTAAATTTTCATTCAATTGCATCATTAAAAGAATGCCAACTTTAACTACAGGATTAGAAGTAAACATTTTATGGAATGAAATGAAATCTTACCTTCCACTGGCCTAACAATGCCATTGGACAGACAACAAGAGTTCCTCTAACTGTGGGCAGGCTTTTGGTTTGAGGATCTTTCTGACCATTCTTTGTTTTCTTCTTGTAAAAATCCTGATTTTGTTCTTCAACTTGTTGGTCATCTGGACTCTCCCTAATTGGTTTTCCAAGTGTTAATGCAATAGTCATTACAGTCTTTCCAAGCCCCATTGCATCTGCCAAAATCTACATTGAAAAACATACAGTCAGATGGCAGCAACAACAAAAGATCACCAAACAAAACCTACTTTTTCCTATACCATTGTACATTGTCTAAAGGCTCTTTGAATTATACGTAAAATGATGAAAGAAACCTTTCCACCATTAAAGAAAAGAAGATGGAGAGAGAAGCTTCTTTGAAACGGCCTTTAAGCCGTAGAGATGCACACACTAATATGAAATGCTCGAAGGTTCAGCTGCAGAAAAAGCAGAGGAAAAACGTAATTCCCAAACAAGGAATTAAAACTAGATTTTGGAGTGAAACTAGCTCAGGTATTAAAAGCCGTTGTTTGTTCAATTTGAAATGGTCACCTTGAAGTAGAAGCTCTATTTGAAATAGGGAATTTGAAGTAAAAGCCTGTGTCATGCACAAACAGTAATAATAATAGTAAAATTCATTTGGGACACATGAACTGGTGGTATATATGAACTGCCGTTAAGTACAAAAACAAAAAGTTTAGAAATAGATATAATAAACAAAACAGTCAGGAAAGTAAGCTTATACCTGGTCAAACACAAACAAGCCCAAAGGTAGCCAAAAAGTTGAACCAGGAATTGAAGGATATTTGTACAAAGAGCATTGAGAATCTGCAAGCATGCACATGTGTGCAAGATCCAGGCCATTCATCAGATGGGCCGACCATTAGCATTCCTTGGCCCAAAAGTCAAGTAGTCCACATCACCTCTTCTTTGTTGTAAGTATTATCTATTATATAAAAGAATAAAAAAAATAAAAATAAAAAGGATTATCTGTAATAGAGAAAAAATCCTCCACATGTGGAGGGCTGATTTCCCCATACTTCTACATAATTAGTGAAACAAGCCATGAGCATCCAAATAAATTAACAAGGTGGTTGGATATAAGGTAGCCTATCTACACTGCATTTGTCAATTGAAATATGGATATAAGATCCAAACAATACCTTTCGTAGAACAAAACCACATCATAAACAGAGTAAACTTCACACAAGGATGAATCAAAACATAAGAAAGAAACACAGACTAGAAACTTTATCATGTTCTTTTGCATGCATTATCACCCATCCATGACAATCCAAACCATCGATTCAACTGGACTTGCCGTAGAAATCCTATAAGCCAAAAATCCAGGCGATACTTTGTATTCTCAATATTTCTACAAACATCCAAATGAAACATAACACAATTGAAACAAAAGAGAAATGGTAAAGATGATAGACCTATAAGTTGCTTCCATTGATGTTGCATTGTGAATAACACAAATGGTAAACATAACACAATTGAAACACAGTTCTTGTTTTCTCAATGAAACCAACAGAGTTGGAATAATCTCCAGATTCATCACAGTTTGACTGATCAGGGTAACTTCCACTGGAAATCTTGGAAAGTGGAGTATCAGCCCCCCTAACAATGATTTCTGTAGATAATACATCGTTGTTACAATTACTGGGTGCATTGCAGTCTTGTGAACCATTAAATTCTGGCTTAAGGGATCCTTGATACTCATCATCACTGTGCCCCTGCAAGGAATCTTCAAGAACTCCAGATATCGAAATTTCAGTGTCATCAAATGACTCATCGAATCCATAATCTAAACAATCATATAATGGAGCACGAGGATGTTTATAGTAATCTCTTGACAATTCCAGCACTCTATTGAGTTCCTCTTCTTCTTTTGTGTCTCCTCTTTTTATGATTGAAATTGGAGTATCATCAAACAATTTAGCTCCTGAAAAGCAAAGAGAATAAACTCCTAAAGTTACAGTTTCTGTCAAAGCAAAATCAAGGGAATCTTCTTCAAGACCACCTTACCAACCTTCCCCAGCTGCATTCCCTGTTTTAAGGTTAGCAAGATATTGAAAATTAAATTAGAGAATGATTGAGTGGGTTAGCAAACTTCAGCCAAGTTTTTCAGAGCCATACATTTGTTTTGTTAACTGTGGCCTACCTGAACGGATCAACAAGACTCTTGGGAGCTGGAGAACTTCCACCATTAATCTTTTTTTTTTTTTAAAGACGGGGAGGGGAGATGCGTTGGGACCATTGTATTGGCCCATCTGAGATTGGGCAATACATGAATGTTAAACTGGACTGGTGCAAAAACTTAATTGAAAATACATGGATTGGCCAATGCAATGATCCAGGAGCACCTTTAGCGGCTTGGTTATCAACATTTTGGGCCAACACATAATCATACACAAATGATTGATAAAATCATGAGCGAATATTGAGAAAAATTGGCAATGAGTTTTCTAAAGGATACAAGAGTTGCAATTTCCTCATATTGATGATAACAACTGCATTTCTTTATAAGAAGTTGATGGTATGACACAAGAATCTGAGACGGTATAATGGTTGCCTACCATATCAATTCCAAAGCTACAAGCTCATCTCCTTCGGCAAGCTCACCTCCAATAAGTAAAGGCTGCCAATAGAGCAAAGCAGATGTGATTTAAGCATCCATAAAAGAAAAAGGAAAAAAAATAATAATCTGTGGAAGTCTTTGATTGGCCCCATACAGCAGAGCTCACCCACCAGCAATCAAAACTGCAGATGTCTTGTAGGTTTTCTTCCATATGGGTCCTGCTTTACCCGTTAAATCAGATCACCTTTATTTCCTTGAAGTCCAAGCCATAAAATTCCTTCACGGATGCAACAACAGCTCCAACCAGACTGGAATCCAAACTCAATCGGCCAGCCTCCCACATCGGAGCATACAAAAGCAGCTTCCAAATAGGAGCTTAAGTTAAGATAGCCAGCCAACCAACAGACTGAAAAATAGCTCCAGACCAAATTTCAGCCCAGCTAGCAGATCCCCAACGCAAAGGAAAGGAGAAAAAGGAAGGCGGACTGAACAGTGAAGAAGAAGCTATTTATTTTTAGAAGCTATTTAAAAGAAACTGAAAGGAAGAGATGGAAGAAGAGAAGCATACCTTCACCTTGCTGTGATCTTGTAAGAGCTTCCATGATACAAAGGGAGCTATCAGATTTCAGTGGCATTACAGACAACTGGGAGTAAAGGGCCCCACCTTGTGTTTTCCATCTGAGGAGCTAGAAAGAAGCTGGTTGGAACTGCAGGAGAAACAGCAGCTGCAGCTTGTGTTTGATGATAACTGAGAAACATAAAAATAATTAGAAAATGTCAATACATAAAAATGATATTAATGATCTCAAATTAAGATGGGTGCACTGTGTATTGATCATGCAGTTTTTTATTTTGCCAGGAAAGTAATAAATTTTATTGAGGAATAAGTACAACATAAGTGTCTAAACTTTGTATCAATCGGCTCCGTCAGCTGCTTCCCATCTCGAGGTGGATAGAATACAACAGGCAAATACTCGTCCATGTCGCATGCAAACTTGGAGTTCTTGAAATGCTCTTTCAGCGCTTCCAAACCCTAAATACATCGAAAAACCCTCAGGAAAAACCCTTAAACAAATATAGATAGAGAGAGAGTGAGAGAGATACCTGCAACCGAGCGTAGGTGACTTGGCAGATCTTCCTGGAGTTGAAGACCTCCCACGCCTGCAAGTGGAAAGATTTGTAGTCTCCATGCTGCCTTGGGAGACGTTAAATTCACGAACCCATAACCCACATTGCACTTGTTCCTATAACAGACATGTAGTTTTTCCTCAAACCCCATACAACCATGTATTTCAAAATCCATGTATTTTTCTCTTCTTTCTTTGAATTTTACTTACGTGAAATCGATGGGCAGATACATGAAGTTGTAGGCAGACAAAAATTTATGGCTGAGCAGGACGTGGGGAGCTGGGGCTCCATTGCTGATTGTATTACACAAGTACTGATGGCTTTGTTTCTATTTCATTCTCTGTTTCTATTTTCAGTAGGTGAGCTTTAATTACAGGTGCAGGATAGCTAATAATATATAAATCTTAGTCTCTCATAAAGAAAAATAGCTGCCACATTACAGTCACATCATGGGACCAGAAATTAAAGACTTGCTGTTGAAAATGGGAGCTAGAAACGTCAATTGGTGGAGGTCAATTGACATGTGCTGCTCTTTTTCCAATTATATCATTGCGCTACAAATAATCATTGGAAATAGCATGTTAAATGCTTATTTCAGCTCTCATTAATCAGAAGTTCTGTAACATACTGAAGTAATTAAGTTCAAATTACCATTTCAAGGACCTTTCTCAGCATTAGACCACAAAGCAGTTTTCAAGGAGAACTCAAGCGAGTTTTTACACAATCATCTTAAACTGTCATTCTAACAACAACAACAACAACAACAACAACAACACAACCAAAAAAAAAAAAAAAAAAAAAGAAACCCACCGACCATAGACGAGAAAGACAGTCGTCCCTATAACAGCAACAACTTGAAGACATTGAGGTGGAAACAGCATTTGCACGTGTTTGGATTCTACAATAGAAGATGCAGCAGACAAAAGCATCTCAATCAGATGTATCTATTATGAACTAACTAAAATAATACCACTCTATACTAACTTTAGAAGAAACACCACAGTAAGAAATGCTGTATGAGAAGTAACTATGTCAGACACACCTTTCAGACATTAAAAGAGTGTATAAGATCACCTGGGCACAGTGTTCGTAGTGGACTGCTGAAACAAAAAACAAATATGTAAAGTGAGATGTGCTCATATATAAAAGAAAAAGAAAAAGAAAAACAAAAAAAAAAACCTGTACAGTCTAAGGTCAGCCATTTATAAAAATTTAAAAAAAAAAAAAAAAAAAAAAAAAAAAAAAAAAAAAAAAAAACTGACCCAAAACAGGGGATGCACATGGTGTCTTAGGGTGGCTTTAAAAACAGGAAAAAATCGCCTGGGGCATGGCTTTAAAAACAGGTCAGCTTGGCAATAACCATAAAAAAAAAATAAATAAATAAAAATAAAATAAAATAAAAACTTGCCTCCTTTTCAGCAGCACCAGCTTTACAAGCAGCAATTGACACAACTAATATAGCATTTGCACCAAGTTCCCCCTGCATCCTGAAATGTTGCAGTCCAGATATTATAACTGATAAAGTGGGCATGTAATGAATTTCAATTTACCAAAAAAGAAAAGAAGATTTTCTCTGCATTGGTATATCTATATCATCAAATAGATCAAGTGGACTGAATCATATTGAAAGAAGATACACAGACCCAAAAGAGTGAATTTCAGTTTCAAAGCAATTTGCAAATATGCAGATTTTTTATTACTATGATAGTTAGCTAGCAGTGGCACCCATTACAAAGTAAAGAAGAAGTGTTGGGCCCAGGTGCATGCTTGGTCTAGGGCTGCAACTTGGGTTCAGACCCAAGTTCTGGTTGGCCTAGCATTGGAAAACACCAACCCAATTTGAAAAGCCCATCATGGAAACCTATCACAATAACATGACAACTGAAGGTTCCATTAGATTACAGCACCAAATGTGTAATCTCACGTTAGGCCTAGAGGCATAGGGCCAAAAAATCAAGCTGACCTATTATTCAAGTGGGCCACAATGAAGGAAACTGTTGGGAGAGAGACGGGCACCCTTAAATTTGCAGGTTCACCATGATGATTATTTAAAATCCATTTAAATAATATACTAGCAACTATATGTAATGCCTTATTTACTCCAGTGGAGATCATGCCATCCATCCACATTGCCACTGTAGTGGAAGAGAATAACTGTAAAATTCTTTGAAAAAAAAAAACCTGAATTCCTTGAAATTAGATGAAAATTGGTTTGCTCAAATGTACATGACAATGGATGAGAAATATTACTTTCTGAACAATGGCATACATTGCCACTATAGTGGAAGAGAATGCTACCATCAATTGATGAGTAAGAAAACTTAAACAGGAAGTTAAGAATATAGTAACATGAAATGGCACATAATGTAGTACAGAAAACCAAAACCTTGCATCAGATAACTTATGACAAGAACATGTGGATTTGCATAACCAACCAAACATACCATCAGTGCCTTTCCCATTTCTGCTCAAGAGTCCAGTGGTAATAAGAAACCCACCCACTAAAATCCAGTCAGTACAAATGAATTATTAAACAACAAAAAGAAAAGAAAAACTAAAACAATTCTTGAAAACTGTCCATGCATGAGATGTCTTACAAATAAGAAGATACACTCCTCCCAGTATTTCACAGTCAATCTACACTAAAAACATTATTTAACATGTTTAAGAATTAGAAGTCAACATTCGCTTTTCTATATATTAGAGTGGCAATGGAGTCATTCACCTGCTTCTTTGTCAAAGGCAATGTAGCCACCTTCACAATAACAGTGAGCAAGATATTGCAAATCCATATGCATAGGGAACGTGTAAAGTTGCAAGTCCATCCTTCAGCACCTGTCACCAATGCAATAGTTCAATTATTCGCATCTACACCGGTCCTCAATGCACCCAAAATCCAGAGCAGTTGAGCAAATTAGACACAAAATATTTCACCTGTCATGACAAACAGCAAAAGCAAAGCAATGGGGAGAATTTTTATGCAAGAATGAGTTCAATCAAATCAGGTTATCTACTATGCTGAACTTCAAGAAATACAGAGAAAATCCAGAAACTTTCACACAATGTCAGGATGGCAAAATCAAGAAATACAGTAAGTGAATCAGGCTTTTCACAGTATGATGGCACAATCATATACATTTCAACTCAAATCCATCGGATTTCAAACCCACAAGACATAGGATGATTGGTTATTCTTAAATCCAAATGAAGGGCCCAAGATCCATAAACTAAATCAGAATATAATGACGTGGCCCATCAACTACATGATATAACGACGTGGGGCCATGATATGTTAATCAGAATATAGCAACAAAATTAGCAGATATGAGGGCATCCAGCCGATCCAAAACCCGAGATAGGCTAACTCATCCATGTGTTATCTATATAACTCAACATACATTGTGCAGTTGGTTGTCACAAACAGCATCCATGTGTATCTCTTTTTCTCTTTTGCATTTATCACACAAGTAATGATTAACAACACTGAACTGCCAAGAGGTGCCTTCCGTTCTTTACAGCTGAAGAGAAAACGCTTTTGACAGCCTTGAAGACCTCTTCAACAGGCTTTCCAGCATCAATCTGACCAAAAGTAACAGCAGTTAGCTGTTGCAAACAGCGTCCATGTGCATCCACATGTACACATACTCAAGAAGTTAAAGATGACCTTCAATCATTGTATGAAATCACATGTACACCTACTAAAGTGATTCCATCTTCAAACTCTACTATAAATCCATCCATCTCAGAAAATAAACCTCCTCAAGCATTCCAAAGATAACTTATGAGAGCTAGACAATTTCCTACCCTCACAAATCCCTTTTATAATTTTTCCTGATTATTAAAAATGGAATTACTGAGTTAATGAATACTCTTTTATGTTTCATCATCATTTATGCTTCAAATCTTTAGATTTCTTTGCCTAAAACCAACTCTTAAAATCCAAGCAAATTTTTTCACATAAAGGAATTTGGATATGATATCTTTGATTAGGGATTTGCTAATTGCACACTCATGTAGGAGCCCCTGCCCATCCACACTCAGGCACAATTCCAAAATGCAACATGTGTAAGATATCTGAACTTCCAAACAGGTGGGTGCACTGTTTAGATATTGTAGCGTAAAAATAGAGCATTTCGCACTCAGGTGAGCCACAACAATGAAAACCCTAGAAAAACCGCAGTCTTCGATATCACCATCCTTTCAACATCTCCAATCCAAAACCCTAGAAAAAGCCCTAGTATTCAAGAACCCAATCTTCTCTACACGCCACGTAAAACCCCAGAACCTGAAAGCATCAAGAAAAACCCTAAACAACAAACATGTACTGCCAATTCAAACCCTAGAAAAAAGCACTAGAATCATTTAGGCATGGCATTTCTTCTTAGAAATGAGACTGGAGAGACTGTGGATAGGGATGTGGCAGAAGATGCGGAGCTTTACCATAAGGACGATTGACACAAAAATGACGACAATGATGAGAATCACGAGGCAAGGGCAAAAGCTACCATAACGAATGCGCATTTGCTGTCGGCAAAATCCTCTTTCTCGTCGTACTGGTCTCGGATCTCGAGAGCGTATGAAGAAGGAGACAGGGCAGACGCGGAAGCCATTGAGATTGGAAGAGATCTCGATCCAAGAGGATTAGAAACGGCGGGGATTGATTGGGTTCTTCCACACTTACAGACATTCGACCGCCATTAAAACCTGAGAGGGAGAGAGTGAAAACGATTCAGATCTGGCCGACGCCGATCTCCATTTGAGAGAGAGAGAGAGAGAGAGAGAGAGAGAGAGGCGAGATGAGATCGAAAAAAAGGGGAGTAGAGAGGGAGAGGGAGATCGAGAGAGGGGACGAAAATGGGCGAAATAGGGTCCGGGGGCTTTTGGCGTAAGAAAGGGATGAAAATGAATCGGTGGTCTGCAGCAGATATAAATCAATGTGCCTCTTGGGCCTTGTGGGGTCCGCTCAGTGGTTACTTATCGAATCCCTTCCGTTTATCTGTTTTAAAATAAAACATAATAATGACAAATAAGAAGATCCAACACTCAATTGGCACACACCAACAAAATAGTGGAAATAATACATATACCGTTGAATACCATTTCAAATCAAAAACGGCTCGAGTACGGTTGAATACCGTTTCAAATAAAAAACGGCTTCAAGCCGTTTCTGAACCAAATTCGTAACCGTTTCCGTTAAACGATTTTGGTGTAGTGTAGACATTTTTCTGTGAGGTAACTTTTTAGAATCTTTGGTTCTTTTATAACCCAATTCGCTACATATAAAAGCCAGTTTTGCATCATGTGATCGGATGGTTCACTCTAGATCATGGAGAGATGATGTTGAAGGTTCAAGGGAATGATGATAGTCTCGTCCTTGTAAGGGTTTTTGAATTTGATCACATCTGCCTGAGACTTGATAATGCCATAGACATTCTGATAACGTCTCTTGTTATGATCTTTTATCTTCTCCTGGAAAATTTCATCTTTGCTCTTCTGCTTCTTACTCTTTGAAATGGAGGGAGGAGGGGAAGATTCAGCAGGAGTGGGACAAGAATTGTCTGTTTGAAAGTTGGCAGTAGAATTCAGCCAGTTCTTCCAATCAGATTCATGGCCCTCTGTGGGCGATCCTTCCAATTCCCTCATTAGCATGGCATGACGAATGGGATCGGGCAAACGTTGGATTCGATCAGCGAAATTGATGATCGATGGAGCTGGTACTTCAAAGGAGGAGTAATTTTCGGTAGATTTGACCCTTTTCTGAAGATAGACTTCTATCAGTTGAGGATCTGAAGATTCAGCAGCATGTTGGTCAGGGGAGGTATGTGGTCTTTTGGAATGAGCCATGAAGAAAGCAGGGAAATTTCAGTAAAGATCGAGCACTTGGAAAATTTCAGACCGCAAGTTCAGTTGTGCGCAGGTTCAGTTGTGGGCAAGTTTAGTTTTTCACAAAATTCAGTTGTGCGTGAAGATCCATTGTGCGCAAAGTTTTATTGTGCGCAAGAACTCGTTGTGCGCAGATGAGTGTTATGCGGAAGAACATAGCACACGGAAAGAGATAAATGTGAATTCTGAATGAGCGGAATAAGACCAAGTTTGGCTTATAGAGAGCTTTTAGCCTGGGTTGTGTGTAGACATGTTGTGCACAGAGATAGTTGTGCGTAAGATGCATTATGCGCAGATGTATGATTGTGCACATGGAAGGAAAAGTGCAATTTATCAAAGATTGATCCTACATTTCTACTTTAAAGGTAGAAAAGACAAAAATGCATGATCAAGGGGGCATCTATTGAGGCACAAAATTGATCAAAAGAAGAAATAATATTCTTGAAGAGAAGATAGAATTCCCCCAATTGAGTTATGTGGTGCACAACAGAAGGTGATTGAAGAGTAGTGTTGTGCGGGGCACAACAGGAGTTGGTAAGTATGGTTGTGTGGCACACAACTAGTTGAACCATACAATAGGTGTTGGCGCATAACTAGTTGGACCGCATAACAGGTGTTAGCGCACAACAGGTATAAGCGCGCAGAGGGTCAGCGCACAACGTATTTAGTAAGAGGTTGGCACGTGCGGGAGTCTATAAATATCCCATTTCTCCCTATAGTTCATTCATTCGAGCAATACCAGGATAGAAGAGAGAGATCCAGACTTCAGAAAGAATCAGGTACTGGAGGTCTTCATTATGCGATGCACAATCATGTGAGCGCACAACCCATGTGGGCGCACAATCATGTGGGCACACAACTCATGTGGGCGCACAACAACTCTACTTGTATAAGAGAACCACTAAGTGGACAGTCAACCCAGCTCAAGTAATGATTCTTCAGCGACCATGGAATATCAGAGGCAAGGAATCAATCGGAATGAGTATTAGTCTGGCACAACAATATTTCCACACTGAAGATCATGATGCGATCTGAAATGCTACAGAAATTAATATTGAACATGTAATATTTGTATTGAATTATGTAAACGCTTTACTTTAGAATCAAAGGAGATAAGGGATGTAAATGAATTTAGATTAAACAAATATTGTGATTGTTCTCTTCATTCTTCTTTTGTTAATTTTTAAGTAAAATAAATTCTCCCAAATCGAATGCATTTGTTTCTTGTCAAAACAACAGACTTGGATGAAAGGGAAATACAAATATCAGCTTAATCAGAGCCTTCTATGGCTCGAAGAAGTTTTCAATGATGGGCGACCAATTCCCATTGTTTCCTATAGTGTCGCCCCACTTGAGCCTTTAATCTGCCTCTTTTTTGGTCTCATCCCATAAAATGGTACCCAAAAATTGATGGATAATGTGGATCTGATACATACATCATGATGGGCCTATGGAAGTATCTCAATATTTACCTAATCCCATGATGATGTCATGATGGATTATCCATTTCCCTAACTCATGCCACGATACAAGTTCAAAAATAAGAAAATCCAAAGCTCAAGTCAGCCATCACATATATGAATTGATGCTACTATTAAAGCTTAAGACTATTAGGCTAATATTTTTATTTTACCTTGGTATAGATATGTGTGACCTTATAAATAGGTTAGATTCAAATATTCCTCATGTTTAGCCCTAAGATTTCAATGGTAGCTTGTTCAATCCTCATTCTTTCTATGGAGTGGTCCACTTGAGTAATGAATGTACATCATTTTTGATCTCATGCTCTATAATTATATAGAAAATTGATGGACAGTGTAGATCTAATACAATATTAGTGGGACTGAGAAGTTTCATACATTAAAAGCTATGTTGTGTTGCAGGAAATGTATTCAGGAGAGAAATTCTGCGTGTTTTGTGAGATGAGTTAAGGAAAAATGATGTGGATTAATGAGAAGCTACGACACTGCTATATTCATGTGCCTTCAACACACTAAAAATATTTTTTTAAAAAAAGGAAGCCTCCATTGTATATATATCCAAAAGGAGTTGTACAACTGGGAGGGGGCCTGTTGGCAAAAAAAGGAGAAGTAGGCCTAAAGAGAAACAGGGGCGACAGTGCCCCTTACAACTCACACAAATAACCTAAACCTACTTTGTCCAAAAGAGAAGGCCTCTAATAACTAGAGGAAGATCAGATGAGTGACGGAAGAATCAGTGGGATTAGTTGCTACTACCCTTCTTGGCGAGCCTGTCAACCACCACATTGGCTTCCCTCGGGGAGAACGAAATAGAAATATCCATGGAGGTTATGAGGGCCCTAATCCTGACCCACCAATACCACAGGACCCAGGAGGGGGTGTTCCGATTATCCAAGGCTACCACCAGTACCTTAGAGTCACTAACCAAATCAACTTTGGTGTAACACATCTCCTTGCAGTAAGAAAGCTCTTCCCAATTCGCTTTAACTTCAGCCCTCCCATTAGAACCGTAGCCATAACCCGAGGAGAAAGTAAAGATGAAGGCCCCATCACAACCTCTAGCCACCCCACCACCTCCAGAACTGCCTAGATTACCCAGGGCCGATCCATCAACATTGATCTTGATTCGGCCTTGGAGGGGAGGGGTCCATTTGACCAGGCGGTCCTGTTTTGGGAACGCTGCCTTCCTAGGGATTTCCAAACATTCCAAGGCGAAGGAATAAGGGGTGCGCCGAGCTGAGGCTGAAGGAGGAAGGAGGGCCGCAAGTTTCCGGATCCAGTAGAACACCTTGGAAATGACTCTTTGAGGGGAAGCCACCGCCCCATCAATGCAGGCAGCATTCCTGGCTGCCAAAGTTCCAAAAAAAATGATCGACTGGGTCATCCCTCTAAGGGCGAGGAGAGGTTCAGAAGCTAAAGCCGCAATCCACCATGCAGTGGCACCCCCATTGCAGAGCCACGGTTACGAGGAGGAGCACCAAAATAGGACCCAAAGAACTCCCAAACCTTAGCCGCTAGCTCAACCGAAGAGAAGACATGATCAATGGATTCTGTAGAAGGGGCTTAGGGGTGGCAACAGATGCACATGGAAGCAAGGGGAATCCCTTTGGCCCGAAGCCTGTCATCGACTGGGATTGCCTTCATAAAGACATTCCAAGTCAACACAGAGATTTTAGGGGGCAAATTTGGGTGTCAAACCCACTTCGACCAGGCTGCATTTGATCCTCTTGGATGGGAGGTGCTCCAAGCTGATTTGATGGAAAATTCACCTGAAGACGATAACGACCAGATCTGACGATCCAGCGATGGGGAGGTGCAAAGGCCTTCATCCGTGATGTGGTCAATAATCAGCTGAAGGAGGAAGAGTCAGGCGAAGGCCTGATTGCGCCAGCCCTCAGGGCCCAACCAGTCGCGCACTTACTATAGGTGCAGGGGAGGGGGGGTGAGAAGACCAATCTTTCAGCGACTCAAAGCCTAACCAGTCATCCTCCCAAAAGAGGCAGTTACCGGTCCCAACCAACCAGCGGGAATTAGCCACGATGAATGGGAGGAGGAGGCAGCTGATTTTCCTCCAGAGAGGGGATGTCGTGGAAGACCTACTAGAAGTCCCCTGATCCACCACAGCCGCACCGTACTTGTTGTGCATGAATTTCACCCAGCAGCTACCTAATTTCCTACAAAGAACTATCTACGCCATCTTAGCACGAAGGGCTTGCATGATAGTCCTAAGATCTTTCACTCCCAGTCCACCTTCTGCCTTTGGAGAAGAAATTTTCTGCCACCTTACCCAGTGACAATGTTTGCGAGAGCCATCCCAACCCTAGAAGAAGTCGGCCATCAATTTTTGAAGATCCCCAAGGATGGTCAACGGAACATCAGATGCTAGCATGGAGTGGATAGGAATACTTGTCAGGACATGGTTAATAAGGGTGAGCCGACCTGCCTGGGATAAGATCCGGGATTTTCAACCAGAAATTCTAGTGAAAATTTTCTCAATAATGCGCTAGAAGTAGATCTTGCGCACTCTCCCTTTATAGATGGGAACTCTTAAGTAAGTGAAAGGAGAGGAACCCAAACTGAAGCCGAGGATATGGTGGATGGAATGGGCATGAGCTGCTAGTCTGCTTGAAGAAACTAGGAAAATAGACTTCTGGACGTTGATTTTCAGGCCTGATGCGCGCTGGAAAAGGCAGAGGAATTCAGCAATCCTTCGAAGCGAGTTAGAGGAGCCGTTTGCAAGGAGAATAGTGAGGTCAGAAAACTGAAGGTGGGAGAATGTGGGGTAGTTTCTAGAAGTCGGGAATGGACGACATGTACCCGATGTGATCAAGCACCTATAGCCACGCCCTAAGGCTTCTGTTGCAATGATAAAGAGGGCTGGAGATATCGGGTCTCCTTGGCGAAGCCCGCGAGAGGATTTGAAGAAGCCCACGGGGTCACCATTAACGAGGATAGAAAACCATGAGTTGTTCTAGCACTTGTCGATCAGTTCTATCCAGGAGGAGCTGAAATCGAATTTACCATGCACCGCTTTGAGGAAAGTCCATTCCAACTGATCGTATGCTTTCTCCATATCTATCTTGATAAGGATGGTCCCGCCCCTAACTTTCATGTCGATATCCCGAAAGATGCCTTGGGCTAGGGCACAATTTTCCACAATAGATCTGCCTTTGATGAACGCTCACTGTTCAAGAGAAATGATATGTGGAAGAACACTACCAAGCCTGTTACCAATCACTTTAGCAAAGATCTTAATATACAAGTACATAGACTAATAGGACGAAAATTAGAAAAATGCTTAGCCGTAGGAGATTTAGGAATCAACATATAAGAGTTAAGGAAAAGGCCCTGGGGAGGGTGCTGTCATGGAAGAAAGCGCGAACTGCTTCTAAGATATCCCAACAACTGTGGAAGAAAGCCCCTGAAAAGCCATCTGGCCCAGGAGCACTATCGGCTAGGATAGCTTAAGCTGCAGCATGGACTTCCTCCATAGAAGGATCAACCAAGAGCATGCTGTTATCATCATCAGAAACTATAGGAGGAATGACCTCCAACAAGGAATCAAATGGGAAAGATGGCCCAGCTTGGAGGAGGGACGCAAAGAAGTCCACTGCGGCCTGTTTGATGGCCTGATGGTCCGATAGGACCGTTCCGTCTTCCAACTAGATGTTGGAAATGGTAGCTCTTCTAGCACAGTTCGAGGTGATGGAGTGGAAGAATTTGGTGTTGCGATCGTCCTCCTTGAGCCATTGATTCCTAGCTTTCTATTTCTAGAATATCTTTTCGCAAAGTTCGGCATGGGCAAGCCTGTCGTTGGCTTGTTTAAGGGAATCCATGGATAATGGGTCATTGTTGTCCTCGGCAGCAGATTTAGCAACCACTAGATCATTTTCAACTTGCTGGACATTTTGGAAGATGTTCCCAAACGTTTGGGAGTTCCATAATTTCTGGGCTAACTTCACATTCCTGAGTTTGCTAACTAGGACCAGCAACGGGTCACCCAAAACATCCAATTTCCAGGCATTCTTAACCAGCTCGTGAAAGGAATCATATAAACACCACATGCGTTGGAACCTAAACTGTTTTGGCCTCGAACTGATGAGCTGAGGAAATGATACTAGGAGGGGAGCATGGTCAGAGTTATGCTTGGGAAGGTGCATCACTTGGAAGGACTGGAAGGAGGTCATCCAAGCATCATTACCACATACTCTGTCCTGGCCCACACTCTAGCCAGACCGCGCTAATTGTTGCACCAAGTAAATCAATTACCAGTAAAGCCAACATCTCTAAGCCTCTCACTATTCAACCCATCACTGAACTCCGCAGCACTAATGACATCAAAATTAGTGGAACTTCGCCTCTCCGTCGATTGAAGGACCGCGTTGAAATCACAGGCTACAAACCAAGGCATGAAGTAGTTGTTAGCAAGCACATGAAGCTGCTGCTAAAGGGATATATGAAGCATCCTGGAGCATTTGCCGTATACAATGGATGCAAGGCATACATCCACTCAGCCTTGAACACGAACTAGAAAGGACAGCTGCTGGTCGGAAGCAAAAATGAGGTCCACAACAATGAAGGAGTTGTAAAACACCCAGATTTTACCTCCTTTAGACACATTTGAGAGGGAAGAGTGGAACACAAGTTTCAGGTCAGTTCTAACTCGCTTAGAGTCTCTAAGCATGGGTTCAAGAATAACAATAATAGCAGGATTTTTCTAGCAGATGAGGCACTTTAGCGAGGAAATGGTGGTAGCATTGCCCACTCTTCGCGCATTCCAAATGATCCAGCTATCCATGGGTAACTTTGACAGGCCCAAAACTGCACCACTTCAACTGTCTAAGTCTCCCATTCCATCCTCCATCCAGCCCCAAGATTAAAGGGGGGTGTTTCCGTGGCTGTCGGCCTGCATTTTTCTTACAATTAGAAGGAATGTGGGCAGGGATATTCAGGGCCGGGGGGTTTGGAGACATTTCGCCATCATGAGCATTGTTAGGACAACAGGAAGAGGCCTAGGCGATCTTGCAACAAGGGTTAGGGACTCCTTCCTGCAAGATGGGAGATAGCTGAGGAGGAGGTAGAGAGATCCTAGGCCTGGAAGGGCTGGACAGTCCTGGTGAAATCGCTAATTGGGGCTAGTTGTCCTGCAACAAACTCAGCTCTTCCGGACCCCGGTGGAAGAAGGGGGAAAGGACAACAGCCAGTTGAATATCTTCGATATCTTCAGTTGAGTGGCCTTCTCCAAGAGGGATAGATTTCCAAGCTTTCATAGCAGCATCGACAGAAGATTCCTTAAATATGGTATCCATCCAAAGTGGGCTATGCCCCTCGGATAGGGCACCTCGATTACTAGCCAGAAGGCGAATGCCTCTGCTAGGGTGAGGAGTTCGCATGAAGATACAGTTGGCTGGCTGGTTCTACAGGTCAGGTGGCAGGGGAGAAATCGATGTGGGTTGTGGTTGGTTCTACAGGTCAGGTGATAGGGTATTGGTCTGCCCCATGGGAGGGGTGGGCACAACACTGATAGTTAGTGTGGGTTGAGCTGGCACTAGGGGGTGATGGGGAGGCAGTTGTAGCCCCTGATAGGGTCGGGTTCTGCATTAGGACATTGTCTTAAGTAGGTAACGGGAGAGTGGTTATGGACTGTGGGTTAGTCATTGGAGTGTTCGTACGAACAGGTAGCGGGGGCTGGAATGTGGACTGCGGGTTCTGCATTGGGGTGGAGGACTGAGGGTTCTATTTGGGGCGTTAGCTCGAACAGGTTTGGGGAGTGAAATTGTGGACTGGGGGGGGGGGGGGGGGAGGTAGAGCTGTTGCATCTTGCTCATTGGTATGAGGAGCTTGCTGAGAGACATTATGACATGCACATGTAGGGGGAGGGGGAATGATACCTGTTGCAGGAAGTTCATCCATATCCATATGTTGTGGAGGGTCTGGAGGCCGAGTTAGGTGATGAAAAGCCCGCTCCACCCACTGTTTCATAGAGACAACCGGAGCCAGTGGCATAACTTAGTAACCATCTCCTGAAAGATTCGACAACGCATCGAAGGTGGCCCAAATAGGGTAATCGGTGTCGTCCACAGACATAATCCTAGCTCTGTCAGGGTTTACCCCAGGATGGAGGTCAGGATGAATCTGACCCTAGCTTCAACTAGGACAAAACCCAGAGAAGATGATCTAGCCACTTCCAATAGTTTCTCGAAGGTGCTGCCCAATCCAATGAAAACCCCAGGCATGCACTGGAATGCCGATCAGGGAGATCCAAATGTCGTCAGGAGCTTCTTTGGCTAGGGACCATGGTTTTACTTTAGAGATCCCCATAGTTGAAAGTAGAGATTCATCTGCCATGAAAGATAGGACCTCTATTCTCGACTTAAAGATGAGTAGAAAACGATCATTGGCAAGGCGGGATATGTCGATTGCGGAAGCCACATACCTAGAATCCCTAATCCCCTGCAGGAGTCGAATAATAGGGGTATCAACACTAACCGCATGGGCCACAAGGGCCAGTTCCAGCTTCTTCAATCTCTGTTTGACCTCATGGGAATCTGCTGAGAACGATAGGGAGTCAATGCTACTGGAGATGCCCTGTTTAGGCATGTCGTTTCCCCTGTTGTAGGCAACTATGGTCAACAAAGAGGGGTTTGGGATCGTATTCCCCCAGATAGGGCAGGCAGGGTTGGTTGGGGGTGGGAGATTCAGGTCGGGGTAGGTTAGTGGAGGGTTGGCCCTAGAGTTTGGGGTTGGTTGTTTTTAGGGCTGCACGTCTAGGATTGGCTATCTCCACTGTGAGGGGCTGGCCGTCAACCTTCCTGTCATTGAGGACCTCAATGGCTGCGTACGCATCTATCGAGTAGAAAAAACGAACGAAGCCATACCCTCTATGGCGCCAGAGCTTCTCTTCCCAAGGATTATAGCAGTCTTCAACTCTCCCGTATTTGCTGAAGATCCGATATAGATCCTCTTCCGAAGTGTCGAAAGTTATGTTGTCGACGAAGATATTAGATCCACATAGCATAGCCGACGAAGATGTCTCACATTTGCCAAAAAATTTCAACAAAAAAAAAAAAAAAAACACTCATTTGACTTTTACTCATGCTCAACTTCAGAAAAGTGTGGTTTAAGTATCAAAAAGTCAAATGTGCTACTATGCCTTTTTCGTTTTTCGGTCATATGCATGGGGACGCGGTTTGGCTAGTGACGTTGCCACCAGCCAGGTGGCTAGTAGTCGGTGCTATGTGGACCCCACCATTATGTATGTATTTTATCCATGTCGTCCATTCATTTTCAAAGATAATTTTAAGGCTTGATCCAAAAAATGAGGTAGATTTAAATCTCAGGTAGACCACACCATCGGAAAACAATAGTGATTGAATGTCCACCTTTAAAAACCCCATGGGGCCAACTATAATGGTTATTTGACATCTAACTTGTTGATTAGGTCATACGGACTTGTAATGATCCAAAACTTTTGTGGCCACCAAGAAGTTTTTAACGGTGGGCATTCAATCAAAACGAGATTTGGATCAACCTCAATTTTGTGCTCATACCATAAAATGATTTGGAAGAATGGGTGGACGGCATGGATGAAACACATACATCATCGTGGGGACCACGGAGCACTGACCACTAGCCATTGGCTAGTTGCAGGATCCGTAGCCAATCTGTTTCGAGATCCATAGTTAATTCGTTTACAAGCTGACCCTACCATAACGTTCATGAGATATCCAATTTGTTCATCCATTTTAACAGCTCATGTTAAGATATGAGAATAAAAATAGATAGGTAGATTCGAGACTCAAGTGGGCCACACGTGGAGAAGGGCCTCCTATCCTTTATACTTTTCTGTGCTCTACCAAACTGTCTATATGCAATTCAAACAGTCGAACAGTTCATAAGACCCAACCTCTCATAAAGTGATTCCTTTGGGATGAACCAAAGGTTTCGTGACCCCTCAGTGTCTCAACAACTCCACTGTTTCTTTCATGCGACCCACTTAGGCTTCGGATCTGCCTCTATTTTAAGCTCATGCCGTGAAATGATCCGACAAACCATATAAACGGGCGCGGATTAGATACTGACAAGGTCAGTATCCAAATGGCTATTGAAGTGACGTCACCAAGCTTCGTGGACTCCACCATGATGCGTGTGTTGTATCCATACCGTCCATCCATTTGGAGAGAGTTTTATGGCATGAGAAAAATCATGAGATAGATCTAAAGTTCAAGTGGACCCCACCATAGAAAACAGTGGGGACAGTGACATCCACCGTTCAAAACTTCTTAGGGGCCACAGAAGTTTCCGATCAAGCTTATATTTTTATTTTCACTTCATCTATCTCTATGTTAACTTATGAATAGGTTGGATCTAAAAAATACATCATGGTGGGCCCTATAAATGTTTCAAAGGTGGGTGTGACTGATCCCACGGTTTTCTCTGTGGTGGGTCCACTTGAACTTTAGATCCATCTCAATTTTTTTTTCTCATGCCATAAAACCATCTCTACAAATGGTTGGACAGTATCGATACAACACACGCATCATGGTGGGGTCCACAGAGCTTGGCGACATCACTTCAGTAGCTATTTGGCTACTGACCTTGTCAGTATCTAATCGGCAACCTATATAAACAGGGTGGATTTCTCACAAACACCAAGGTGGCCCCGCCTAGGTTGGGAGCTCATCCAGGTTTCAATGCTGAGTATCACTGTCCTGACTATTTTCTATAATAGGTTTACTTGAGCTATATGGATCAGCTTCATTTTTTAGCTCATAATCTAGCTAAAACAATCTTGCCAAATGGATGGATGGTGTGGATACAACACATACATCATGGTGGGATCCACAGAACTTAGTGAGGTCACTTGAGCAGCCATATGTCCAAGATTACTGTATATATTTTGAAAGCAGGCGTTATTACGGTATATAGCCCTAATTGCAAGTGGTCATATGAAAAAAGAAAAGAGGGATTTTGACCAAACTAACACAACGTATGGTAAAAATCTTTAAAAAGATGACAAGTTTCAAATATTTGGAGGGTAGTCATGGACAAGTCTTTGAAAAGAAATTGAACTAAAATAAGGACGGTTGTAGTTATCAAGTGGAAGGTAATGCAGGAGATAAAATTTGAATTTTGTAATGCATTAACTGTAATGAACATATATCATTTTTAAAGGTCAAGGTTATGCGTTAAGCGTTGTGGGTCATGTCGTGGGTTATGTGTCGTATCCACTCCGTCCAATTAAATTTAGAATTTAATTTACCGTCATGGGCCAAACAATGATTTATATCCAAAAAATTTATGGCCCTCAAAAAGTTTTCAATAGTAGATTTTCAATCTCACTGCTTTCGATGGTGTGGTCTACATGAGCGTTTGATATCTCTCATTTTTGGGTTCATGCCTTAAAATATTCTTTCAAAATGGATCGATGGTGTGGATAAAATATATACATCATAGTAGGCCTCACAGAACCATACATCTCTAGATAGGTCCAATTAACCCCGTCACTTTCTACTACCTTAAGATATGTTGGGTCCACCATGATTTTTTTGGGAAATCCACTCCATCCATTCATTTTGGAAGATCATGTTAAGACATGAGATAAAAAAGTTGGACAGATTTGAAACTCAGGTGGACCACACAACTGAAAATAGTGGAAAGGAATTGCATACCATTCAAACTTTCCTAGGCTCCACGGTGATGTTTATATGCAATTCAAATTGTTCATAAAGTGGCCCAAATGGTCATAAACTCTTTACTATGGGGATGGACTGAAAGAATAAAAATATTAGCCTGATTCAAAGCTTACGTAGCTACATGAATGTTTCAACTGCTGGCATATGATCTCCACTATTTTTGGTTGTGTGGCCCACTTGAGTTTTGGATTTACCTCATTTTTTAGCCTATGTCATAAAATGATTTGACAAAATAGGTGAACATCCAAACCCCTCCCCTCTGGCACAACACAAAAGGCTGTAGGGGTGATTTTGTCACAACCTTCTTTAAAAAGGTGTAAGGTGAATAGTTAGGGCATTTGTTTAATCCTTCTAACACCCGGGGCATTTGAAAATATCGGAATGCTTTTGTTTTTGTCAAAATTCCAAAAAAAAAAAAAAAAAAAAAAAAAAAAACTAATAAACAAAAATACGAAATCATATCCTTACAAGGGCTCATCCTCTATCTCTCATGTACACCAAAACCCTGGAAATGCCTCCCTCTCAAAAACCTGGCATGTCCGGCACATCATGGATCTTATTCGAGGCCGTAATGCTAACGTGCGCCATGGGTGAGATGGGTTGCGCCCCGTCTATGCTGCCCACTCTGGCCTGCTGTCGCAACACTAGCACTGCTGCTGCCCCACTGTAATCTGTCGACGCAAGGAAGTCTCCTATGATCCCAAGCTCGCAGTCATCGTTCCAGTCCCTCAACCCCTTTGTTAAGACCGTCTCCGTTTCTGGCCCCCACCCCACAATGAAAAGATCATACATGTCACCCATCGATCTAATCACTGCAACCGTCCCTACACCATCAGCCACCTCCTCCTCTCGATAACTAACCTGGTTATTGCCCATCACCCACATCTTGAACTTAGCCACCATCTCATCATCGAGCTTCTTCTCGCTGGAATCATAGAGCTTCCCATCCAACGGAACACATCGTGTCACATAGATGCTGACAGATGGGTTACTAGCCATCCATGCCGCGTAAGCCAACGCCTCACGATCATCACGACCTCCCAAGAACAAGACAGCCAAGTGGAACCAATGGTGTCTTGGTTGCTTAATCCCTCCCAAGGCCCTGCAGTTCACCAAGATCCCCACCGAGCATGGAGCCTCCTCCAAGACATTACGATTAATGATCTTGATAGACTGGTCTGACCCTCCCAACATCATCCTCCCATCAACTGCCGGTTGCTTGTGGAATGGCATGATCACGAGCGATACGCGCTTGGTATGTGCAAGCGAGCAAATATCATTGTGCATGGTCTCGTGGGGTGCAATTGCTATGAAGGGTTGCAGCCAGACATGCCCACGGTAGTTTCGCTCAAACTGGTGGAAAGCATTCATTATTCGATTAGTGCTGTTGGGGTTTGTGGTTGGTTTGTAGGGCATAAGCAACGGCGAGGCGCGGCCCACCATATTCACGAGGTGGAGGACATGGACGGCTAGGGGATCAAACCTGGAAATATTGGACATTTGCAGGAGGTTGATGATGGGTGGGACGTTGTCTTCGTCGTGGACACATGTAAGAAGACATGGCCCTAAGTTGCCCTCAACACTGTGCTGTACCGTTCGCCAACTGTATGCAATGTACCGCATCGTGGGCTTGTAGATGGCAGTCGCCAGCGGCGTGCAAATGCTACTCACCATTAGGATCGAGACAATCATACTGATATACTGTTGATTATCTATGGACTGCGGTAGTTCTAATACCATGTTAGAAATGACTTTTATCCTTTAAAATATATATATATATATATATATATATATATATATATATATATATATATATATATATATTAACATGCACATGTGCTAATAATGTCAGAAATGTAAAAATCTTTGTCTGTGTTCAATGGAGACCGTTGATGGTCCCTCCTCTGGACATCGCTTGTCTCATACATGTAAAGCTCACCAATTCACTCTAACCCAAGTGTCAAACCAATGTGGGCCCCACCATGATGTATGATAACCCAAGTGTCAAACCAATGTGAGCCCCAACATGATGTATGATAACAGTCAAACCAATGTGGGCCCCACCATGATGTATGAGTTTTATCCACTCGGCCTTTCCATTTGGCATTTTATTTTAGGGCATGAGCCCAATACTACAAAAAACAGTATTGATTGAATGTGATCCATTAAAACTTCCTACATCCCACTACATTCTTGTAATGTTTATTTTCCATCCAACTTGTTGATGAGATCACACATATTTAGAAGAGGGAAAACAAAATATTAGTTTAAACCAAAACTTTTTTGCCCGCCCCAAAAGTTTTCAACGGTCAGCATTCAATCCCCATTGTTTCCTGTAGTGTGGTCCACTTGAGATTTGAATCTTCCTTATTTTTAGGCCCATGCCTTGAAATGAGATGGAAAAATGGATAAACAGCATGGATAAAACACATACATTATGATGGGCTTACAGAGCTTTGACATCAGATAGCTGGCTAGTGTTGGGTCAGTAGCCAAACCCCATCGGATTTCATCACACGCACAAGATAAAAATTAAAAAAAGGTGAAAAAAACAGCTGTGTGTGAGGACGTATATGTGTTGATATATTGTACATAAATAAGCTTAAAATACAAAATTGTAAATAAAATGGATAGATTTCTATATGCATAAGTAATAATGCAAAAGTAATACAAAACTGTAAATAAAATGGATTGATATCTATATGCATAAGTAATAATGCAAAGGTAATATGAAATGATGGGTTAATATTCTTTCCTTCTATCAAATCCTTCATTTTCAAATAAGTGTTATATGAATGGTCCAATTACATAATTTTCACCTTCTACACAAATCTATCAATGGTGATGTGCATTAATTTATGTTTTTCTAAATAGCACTCAATTTTTGAATAAAACAAGGTTTTATTAAAAAAGAAAAGAAAAAAAGACCGTGTCTAAATATTTGAAAGATACCAAGTTTTAAATATTTAACCAATTACACAAGTTTTTGTTTCTTAATAACACGGAGTTTAAATGGAGTATTGCCAACTGTGGTTTGGTCCACAACGAGTTGCAACACCGGGCTGGTCCTACACAGGTATGACTCAGGGGGCTGAAGTAGAGATCCATGTCTGAACTCAACAGTAAGAATCGGCATATGATTTCAGTCTTCGTCTGGAAATTGCTCTGAGGTGTTGAAATCAAAGTACAAACAAAGGGTGTTCAGCTGGCGTTGAAATGTGACTGTTGTGGTCCCGAGTTCAAGAATGAAGATGAGCCATTGGATTATCTTTTCGCTGGGGAGAGTTGGTGTCAAAGGCATGGAAATACTTTTCTGTTATTTTTTATATCTCTTTCTTGGAGGGGCAGATGTCACTAGCTTAATTCTTCTCTCCCCCTTGAAATGAGAGGGGTAGGCCTCTATTTATAAAGGATATCTTTTCTTTCTCATAAATTCTAGTAATTTGGAGGGTACCTTGATTTCCTTTGATAAGTTGTAAAATAGGTAATTTCACCATTTGGGAGAATGAAATGAAAATTTTACTCGAAGGGGGAATCAGATTGCTGCCTAGCTGTTGATTTTTTTAAAACTATTGTCCAGGAAGATATTGGGAGAGGTCCTAATATTTGTCTAGATTTGCAAAGATTCGTGCGACAATGTGACTTTTGCTTGTCCGTGGTTTTTTGTATTTTCGGCCATAGTGACTCTCTAGGCCCTATTCATTATATGGGCTTGTTGGATTAGGCCTGACCAATCGCCCGGTGGCCACCACTACTCATAGTAAATTCATAGTGGGCCATAGTCCATGATAAGTGGCCCGGGGGAGATGCAGGCGCTCCTCCAGGTGTGTGTTGGTGCTCCAAATTACATGAGGATCCCACTAGCCTAGTCCTGCCCATTGGGCTTTATTGTGGTTTAGTGTTTTGTGGGTTAGTTAAGCTATATTCTTAGGGGTTTCTAAGCTTCACTGGCATTAGTGTTTCATGGGTTAGGCTAATTTCTTAGGGGTTTCCAAGCTTCACAGATAATTTCATGTGGTCCAAGATAAGGTGCATTATTATTGGAGTAGGGTGTCTACGGTAACTTAATTAAATTATGACTTGACAATGATTCTCAACCGGTTGGATGTTCAGGTATTGTGGTCCATAATACTTAAGGTCCTTGTTGTTGACAGTAGGTTGCATCAATATCAAATCAATGGTTTGGATAAATTAAATGAATTGGGCCCGATGGGACAAGTGCACCATGAATTCATAATTCCTCTAAATAAAATGCCATTTTTTTTCTATGGTGGATTTGCATTTTGTTTTCCAAACCTTGGAATACAAATCATGCTCCCCTCCCATTTTAGTACTATGGTAGAAAAATACCCTCTGTTGTAAACAACATCCTAGCATTTTTGGACAGTTACAAAAAACTCCTCTCGTTAAAGAAGTGGATTTTACTTCACCCAAAGGATCTCTATCACCCTTTATTGCTGCCTTCTTTCTCGCCAACCCAACACAAACTCGACCCTGTTCTACTTCAGCTACATGTGAGACCTACAATTTGGTGACCAAAACCATTTATGTGATTGATGTAGAGCGGGTCGCGGATAGTTTCATGGCCAAGATGGATCAGAAAAGGCCCGGTCGACGACAGAAGTGATCCACACCGTTAGACCTTAGATCAGGCATATCTCACAATCCGGAATGAGTTATCGGACGTAGAATATATGATTTTGGGGTAGAACAGGCTACTTTAGCCACCCAATCCTATTACGGCAGGTTGCGCAAGCCAGATTTGCGAAATACCTCCGGATCTACGGTTGTTTCCCTAAGTTTTAGTTTGATTATAACTCTTCATCCGT
The DNA here is from genome assembly GCA_021015155.1 of Magnolia officinalis. Classification (NCBI taxonomy): domain Eukaryota; kingdom Viridiplantae; phylum Streptophyta; class Magnoliopsida; order Magnoliales; family Magnoliaceae; genus Magnolia; species Magnolia officinalis. Next base: position 64,037,249 of record JAJHSJ010000008.1, read on the forward strand.
TGGGCTTTAGGATTTGCGCCCAACACTAAAATTAAGAGCTTAGAATAATTAGGAGAACAGCTTGGTGAAGCCAAATAGGACAGTTATTATTTTTGGCCAAAAACCTTGCACACCAGTAGACATCATGACCATCTATAAATATTAAGTTGCGAATTCTAGGAGTTTTAGTTGTAGTTTGCTTCTGATTTCTCTCACATTGCTTGGTATCCCTATTTAAAGGGTTGTGAACTCGTTTATTTCATTTATCAATTAAAATTTGAATTTATTAGAATTTATTTCTATTTTCTTGCTTTCTTTCCTCATGGATTTGAGAAGTCTCTGTGAGGAGTCTAGAGAAGCTCCGTGGATTCGGAGTAGTTATCCTTAAGGAAGACGGTGATCGACCTCATCACGTTCATCCCTGCGTCAGTGATGGTCATCTGTAATGAAGGATTTCATGTAGAGGGGAAATAGTCTTTCTCACTTGCCCTTTTCAGCAAGTGATAGCTGTTGGGAATTGAGGACTCTAAAACCTGGCCTCTTTAAGTTGTCCATTTATGTAAAAATGCTAAATCATCTTCTCAGAAAGTTAGTTAACAGCGTTGTTTTATCTGTTACGTAAAATAATTTAAGGATGTAATTTGCACATACTAGATAAAACTTAAAAGAGTTTTTAATTTTTTACAAATACATAAAAGGTTTTTTCAAGTGTGGTGGAGTTTTTCAAGTGTGGTGGAGAAAAAAAAGGGGGAGGGGGGAGTTGTATGCAAAAAATCCAAGTAAGAATAAGAGTATACTGGGAAATGAGGTGGTTGTACCTTATCATTCTTCCAAATATTCAAAATGACGACTTCCATGATGCCTTTGGAACACATGAACAGGCCGAACACGAGAGCATCCTGTTTGGGGATGTTGATGTAGACCGACAACAAAGTGGGCGCCGCAATCTTCGCTAGGCAACTGATGATCACGATCCCCTCTAAGAACAACATCGCCTTCCAATCATGTATAGCATACACATTCACTTTCAAGCCAGTTGAAACGAAATAGAGTGGCATTAGAATCTCCAAAACCATAGATTCAATCCTTTCTACCATGGCCGATCCTAGTGGTGGCCCAACTGGTATGACCAATCCCAAGATGAACGGCCCAAAGGACGAGTGCTGCCCAATCGTTTCTCCAATGAAACCAGTGACCAGGATCCCAATGATAATGATGAAGATATGTGTCTTTGCTACTGGCTGATTCTCTGGGGTTTGTTTGATGATCCACAATGATATGGGCCTGAACACGCAGATGATGAAGACTATCAAAACGATCATTGACAACACCATCCCTATGGCGTACATCTGGTTCTCTACAGCTATATTAGCTGCCAAGGTGGCCGATACAAAGGAGACGCTGAATATTTCTCCGACAATCACCGATGACATGAGCAGGTGGCCAACGTCGGAGTTAAGCATCCCGAGCTCAGTGAGGGTGATTGCGATGACAGGGAAGGAGGTCATCGACGTCATTATGGACAGTTTCATGACATGGTTAATCGATAGGCTGGCGGGGATGATACGTTCATTGAAGGTTAAGGTGAGGAATGACAGAAGAATTGCAGGGAAGAATACATTTGAAATGGCCAGCAACACTGACTGCTTCCCTGATTTCTTGACGATGGTGGGGTCCATCTTCACTCCCACTATAAAGAGGAAGAACGTGACGCCTAACAGCCCAGCTGTCTCCACCAGCATTTGGCTTTCTCGCGGGAAGAACATTTTTCTAAAACTCTTGCTGCGGCCCAAGATTGATGGGCCCAGGATTATTCCCCCCTGTCCACGTGTAAATCATCACATTAATTAGCTTATCTAAATGCCCGCCGATGTATCAATATGATGTCTGTGTGCAAGATCTAAGCCATCCACCATGGTGGTCCCACCATACATTGGTATCATGAAACAAGAGAGAGGAGAAAATAATACAAATATTTTATGACTAGGGATTTAAATCCAGGGGATTTTTGGTGCATGGGCCATCCACAATGAGGTATCATATCAACAGCTAGGATTAATTATAATGTGGTGACTTGATTGACACTCTCCCATCCTTTCACGATAACACTCAGAAGAGAAATAAAATAAAATTAAAAATATATAAAAATAAAAGATCTTTTAATGTCCATGCGAAGTGATGTAGAGCGGATCGCGGACAATTTCATGGCCAAGATGGATCAAGAAAAGGCCCGATCGGAAGCGGAAGTGATCCGGACCGTTCAGACTTTAAAATGGACATATCTCGCAAACCGGAATGAGTTATTGGACGTACCATATATGATTTTGGGGGTAAGACGAGCTACTTTAGCCACCCAACCCTGCTACACCAGGTTGCGCATGCCCAATTTACAAAATAGTTTCAGATGGATGGTTGAATTCATGTTTTAATTTTGTTTTTACAATTTATACTAAGTTTTAGCTTGAGTATAACTCTTCATCAGTTGCTTTAGGAGTTGCACGAAACATTAAAAGTGCTTAGAATAATTAGGAGAACACTTATAGTAAGTTTATTATTTATAGTGAGTCACGATTTCTAGGAGTTTTAGTTATAGTTTTTGGCTTAGCATCCATATGTAAATGGTCATAAACTCATTTATTTCAATTATCAATCAATTTACTAATTTTCTAAAATTTATATCTATTTTGCTTGTTTTTTTTCTTGTGGATTTGAGAAGTGTTGTGGACTTGAGAAAGACGGTGATCACGTTCATCCTGTGTCATGAAGTAGTTTTTAAATCACCTTAATTAGAATGAACAGTGATGATCTTTGATTAATGAGATTTTTCCTCTCTATGTTGATCGACCTATCAGAACTTTCGGCCAACGGATTTCAAAATGACCATTCATCATGTGCACACGAGGTTGTAGAAAAACAAACACAACCAATGATTGGTTTTCATCATTATACAACAGGGCCATGCACGTCGTCCAGTTCAGGTCAGAACGGGTGCAACCATTGAAGATGGTGGTATTGGTGGTCCAAGAAGAGGAAGATGGAAAGCTTACCATTATATTGCTGATGATTCTAGGCTGTCTGAAGGGTTTGAGAAGGTAGTGCATGGTCCACGTGATTATGGAGATGAGAGAGATTTGAAATAATAAGAGAGGTAAATCAAAATGTAGAGGATTCTGCCCTAGCCATATGCCATGGGAGAGGATCCCGGAGACAGCGATGGGCCGGCACACCATCGGCGGCATGAGGCTTTCTTTGCCATCGAGGATGGCCGATGGATTGTCCATCGCGTCCGCCTCCATGATCGTCTCCCGCCTGTCTCAACACAGGAGAGCTGGCCAAAAAGGATACAGGAAGAATGAGAGGAGGAAGAACCTCCTTTGAGACGATGAGGGAAGGAGAGAAACGATTGGTGGTCAGTCTCTTTCGGTACTGTTATTGACCGTTGACGTGTGACCACTGGCTGTTGGCCACGGACAGACGCGGATATCCTGCGAAAGCCTTTTGCATTAAAAGTTCATGCGCCGGGATGTAAGGTGGGGTCCACCGTGATATTTATGAGAAATCCAACCAGTCTATCCATTTTTCGAGCTGTGCCATAAAATGAGGAGTATCCCCAACTGGCCATATAAGATGAAACTGTGGGGAAAGGAATTCCTACCGTTGGAACCTTTTTAGGTTCCACTTTGATGTTTATCCAAACCTTTTATAAGGTTATTTTTATTGGGATGAAATGAAAACACTGGTAACACTAAAAACTTGGATGAATACAAAACATTTATTTGCATACGAATATTTCAATGGTGATCACTAAATCCTCACTGTTTCCTCTAGTGTGGCCCATTTTATTCGGAGCAAAAAGAATTTTTCACAAGCATCATAGTGAGCCCCACCCATAATCCTTGCGGAGGAGCTTTCTACGAAAGGCTTTCATAGAAAATCCGTTGAAACTTAAGAGTATAAGCATAAAAATAGGCATATCCAAGCACTACAGGGAAGTAGGGGTGATAATAATTCTCACCATTGAAACTTTTCTAGGCCCAGCGTGATGTTTATTTGCCATCCAAACTATTCATAAAGTTACGTAGATCCGGATAAAGAGAAAGCAAAAATATAAGATCCATTCAAAAATTCTGTGACCCGAAGAAATTTTCGACGGCAAGAATTTAATCCCCATTGTGTAGTCTACTTGAGCCTTGGATATGCCTTGTATTTTGGGTTTATTACTTAAGAAAAAATGAATGGACAGTGTGGATAAGACCCTCACGTCACGGTGACCACTCAAAGCTGCTGCCCGCCGTTCCCAGCTGGAGACGGGTGGGGGTAGGACGCAATCCGCGTCCGTTGCCACGGCTCTTACGGATGCGGATTTCCTGCAAAAGGCTTTCGCAGGAAGTTCCTACGCAGGAATTTAGGGTGGGGCCCTCTGCGATGTTTATGAGAAATTCAACCCGTCCATCCATTTTTCTATGTCATTTTAGGAAATGTGATAAAAAATAAGATGAATCCAAAACTCAAATGGGCCACATCTATCGGTCTAAGCTTTTCCATGTTTTCACTTCATCCCAGTGAAAATGGCCTTATAAACGGTTCGGATGGCATATAAACATCAAGGCGGAGCCTAGAAAGGTTTCAACAGTAGGAATTCTTTTCCCCACTGTTTCATCTTGTATGGCCCAGTTGAGTTTTGGATCCTCCTCATTTTTGTCTCATGTCCTGAAATGAGCTCGAAAAATGAATGAACGGGTTGAATTTCTCATATACATCATGGCGGACCCCACCTTGCATCCCAGCGTAGGAACTTCATGCGAAGGCCTTTCACAGGAAATCCGCGTCCCGGCTCTTACGTTTCCGGTTTGCCCTGGACGCGGTTTGGCTAATGACGCTGCCACTGGCCAGTTGACTAGTGGTTGGTGCTATGTAGGCCCACCATGATCTATGTGTTTTATCCACACCGTCCATCTATTTTTACACATCATTTTAACACTTTATCTCATAAATGAGGCAGATCAAAATCTCAGGCAGACCACACCATGGGAAAACAATAGTAATTGAATGTCTACCATTAAAAGCCTCCTATAGCACACTGTAATGTTTATTTAACATCCGACTAGATTAAGCCATGAAGACCTGGATGAAGGTAAGAAAACAAATACCAGCTTGATCTAAAACTTTTGTAACCCGAAGAAATTTTTAATGGTGAGAGTTCAACCAACACGGTGTGGCCCCTTGAGATTTTTATCTATCTCAATTTTGGATTCGTTTCATAAAATTATCTGCAAAAATGGATGGACGGCATGGATGAGACACATACATCATGTTGGGCCCACAGAGCACCGACCACTAGCCATTGGCTAGTGGCAGTGTGAGTAGACAATCCGTTTCCGCTTACCCTTGCATGGAAATGATACGTGGAGCCCGAAGAACCAGATTGTCGTGGCGACATTCCCTCGGCAGCATATGTCGCAGAATGAGGGATCAATCCGATCCGTCCATCTGATTACCGGTTGAGTGCGGATTGTCTTGTGTTAAATGCACGGGAAATTATGGTGAGTTATCCCAACCTCTTTCATCTTCATTATGATTAAATTAGTTATCTGATTGTTTTCGCTGATTATGATTTCTTTTGTTGAATGCTTATTTACTTAAAATTAAAATGATATATATTGTTATACATGTGACAATAGTTAAAATAATGCATAAATTATTTTCATGCGTCCATGTCATACATTGCATAATTGCGCTGAATACTTGGGGCCACTCTCTAACGACCTGTAGGTACTTACAATACTGGGTAACATAAGAGACCATCCCTAAATACTCACAATACGTGGAAGCCTATCCCAAAAAGGGAGAGATGCGGGTTGATGGGATCCCACTCAAGCAAGTGGATTAATCAACCCATTTAATACATTGACACATCCATGTATCTCATGACATTCATGTATTTCTATTTTAATTATGATGTGTATGAACCATGATAGATTCACTTACTGGGTCTAACTAACTGACATTTTATTGATGAAATTACCGTACAGATTTAGTGGACCATGATACAATAGCTCAAGTTTCAGGACATGAAGCTGAACCAGTGGACGATTCACAAGGGCTATGACCCTATATTGATGAAGATAAGTTGAATATGTTAAATCACTAACGTATCTATTTGAACTCATGTTATTCCTTTAATTATGTCTTTGAATAAATTTTAAGTTTAGTAGCTGAAAGTTATGAATAGTTAAAGTTTTTTGTTAGTAAATGGTTTAATAGAGCCTAAAATGGGTAGGTTGTGATATCATGCTTAACTTTGTAAATGTTATCAATATATAGATTGAATGCCCATAAATGATTGTGATGGTGGATATATGTGTATGTAATTGAAATAAATGAATGTGAGAAGTTTTACTTAAGGTTTGACTTTGAAAACTTAGTGTACATTTTAACTAAGCCTCTGGAAAATAGTATGAATGAATGTTTTTAGTACACATGGTGTACAAGTCATGTGCCGTAACTCAGGTTTGAGGGTGCACAATTTGTATCCGAATTTCGGGGCGTGACATCTTGACTGCCCAAAGTTCCTATCATACGTCATATGATGGATGAAATCTATCATGTGCCATACCACAAGACCAAACTCTACAAATATTACATCCATGCAAATGCTAGAAGGCATGTTTGTTTGCTCAACCCAAAAAAAAAAATATAACAAAAATAAAAAAATAAAAAAGACATAAGATACCTAACCTTGCCTTAAAACTTCAGGTTGGTCATCCAAGGAAATGGATAGATCTAGAATACTTTGTTTTTATACCTTGATTAGTGTAATTGCGCTCCAACTTGCGAAAATAGCTTTTACAAGTCAAAGCGACAAAATTCAAAATTTGATTGGATATAGCATAATCCATACAACTCTAGTTTGGAACACCTACAACAAAACTATTGCATTATAACACGCGAGATTCATAAATCCACGAAACGCGTAAGCAACTGCCCATTACAAAAAATATACTTGCAAACGATCCTATAAGATCGTGCAGCATATAAAAAACTATTATTTCCACATCCAACTTGTGTTATATATCCTAGTAAGGCCATGCACAGGGGTTTTAACTGCTCAAACATCCAACCCAATAGATTTCTTCAATGCGTTTGACAATTAATGATGTGAAAAGGTTGCAATTAGATATTACAACGTTTCCCGTCCTCATGAATTGTCTTAGTTAAGCTTCTAACTAAGCAAGCTTCTTGATAACAATACTCTGGCAAGGAGAAGAACCAATCGCCTCTCCATCTAATCCAGGTAGAGTGTCCACTAGCGTTGGCATTCGATTGTATCCTAATCTCTACCAAAGAGAGGCATCTGTAGACACCCCACAATCAAAATATGACCGCTTCAGTAACATTAGTAGGCTCTTGATCCGAGTGGGTAAGATCATCATAGGAAGGCATCACTATAATTCTACTAAAGGAATATGCATACTTATTAGTATTATTGCTTAAGGTAATGCTTTACCAGTTGTAATTCATGACAAGCGCGGTATGTTCCAATCAAGTATATGGCACTACCCCATTTTTCACAACTCGTCAACTGACTAGTGGTTATGAGAGTTGTTGCTCTAGATGCATAATTGGTTGATGCATGATGATTCACAGTTATTGAAATGGCTTCCATGTTTGTATGGCATGTGTGTATTTGATGATTGAATGACATGTTTTATCTCGTTTGAATGTGAAAACTATGTGACGAGATAATTATATGTATCACCTGAGTCCATATCATTTGTGTTTCATACATATATGATCGGATCTAGGTTGTTACTTAGGTGATTCCAATCAACGGTATAATAAAGGAATCTGTACCATTGGGTTTTTTCTTATCTCACTACGCCCAAATCGCAGATTTTCGATGGACCAAATCCGTTGTAAAACCAAATAAACGGCGGATTTCGTCCGTCGCTTGGTTCGTCGCTATTTATTGGGTCGTTTTTTTTCTGATGGATAAGATTCGTCACAAAAAATAAAAAAATCGTCTCTGAAATTTGGAAAAAACCACCCGAATTATTCGTCATTTAAAATATTGGTGACGAATAAGGTCCGTCGCTAATATGAGGAGATCAACGGACCTCAAATCCACTGTCCATTGTGAACTTGTTCAGAAATTAGCGACGGATTTGGTCCGTCACTGAAATATCAGCGAATTTTTTTTTAAAAAAAGAATTGTCAAATTTGTTTGTATTTTTTTTTTTTTAATCTTACACCTGATAGTTATTCAAAAAATAATTCACACGGGGATGAGATTGATCAATGATGTCAATCTACATTCTCCTCCAGATTTTAAAGATGCACAGAAGTATATTTCAAAATGAGTGGACTCAAAAATAAGAGAGATGAATAAATCTAATTCAAGCAGCAAGTAATCCTAATTTATTCAAAAATAATCACTGAAATTAAACTCCAGTGGTAGACTCTCAGGAGTTTCAACACCTGGTCAAGGGTTCGAGCACTCATATGTGGTGAAATCCCACTAAGGCGTGTGTGGTGGTGTGTGTGCGTGTGTTTTTTTTTTTTTTTTTTTTTTTTTTTTTTTTTTTTTTTTTTTTTAAATCACTGAAATTAAACAAAGAAAACCCAACATAAAAGAATCTAATATTCTTCTGAGCCATGATCTACCAATTCGCTAAAAAGAAAGCAAAAATTAAAAATATTACTAGAAAATAAGAAAAACAAATCCTTCTGTAGTTAAAATCCATGATATAGTAAATCATCCCATCTCAATCTTATCATTTTAATGGAAAAAGTACAATTCTAAGAGAAACCCCACGACCATTTCAAGAGTCAACACTAATCTAATGCAAAAACCTCAAAACATACCTCGTCATGGAGTTTCTTGTTTTGGGCCTGCAGGATATCATTATCTGCTTTAACAGCTTCAAATTGCCTTTTTAGAAGATCATAGTCCGCCAACTGTATATGGTTTGGTGGTTCCTTGAAGAATTCAACCAAGCTTTTATAGACCTCGAGGCAACAAAAAATTCTTGTGAAAAGCATTTGGCCTGAGAACAATAAAAGAGACCATGAGACTTTTGGTTAGGAGACAGAACAAGAAAGAGCGTATCTCAATTTTTAGGAAAACTTTTTGAGACACCAATTCATATTTTTCGCATATTAGAGGAGGTCCAATGAAAACCGTTCTCTAGTTCTCTGTAAGATACCAAAGGAGATCAAATGGAATACTTTGTTGAAGATTTGCATAAAGATATTCATCCCGTCACCCACAATTCTCATATCTACTACCAAGCATGGAGTACAGTTCACTAGAAGAGGAACGGAGTTGAATTTGACACACTAAATTTCCAATTTGCTGAGTGGCCATAATTAAAATGCAAAATTGATTCCATACCATTTGGAAATTCAATGATTACATAATAAGTTTGGACTGGTTTTTAGGAAGGAAAGCTATACAAGTCAGATTCTTTTTATTGACAATACAACTTAATAATGATAATGTTTCATCCTAATATGACTTGTATTATTGATTTGTTCAGGTTGGCATTCAAAACCTATCTCTACATAGGTTCATCACCAGATCCATAAATGAAAAATAGAAAAAGGGAGGGATCATGCACTACAAGAAAAACAGGAATTACCGGCGGCCAAAACCGCCCCTAAAAGTCCAAAAAACCGCCGGTATAAGAATTAGCGGCGGTTGGGCGGCTGCCGCAAAAGGGGGGCGTCGCTGCGTCATTTAGCGGCGTTCGTCTCTTTTTAGCGGCGGTTTTGGCGGCCGCCGCTATAAATGTCCTTTAGCGGCGCTTATTATTATTTACCGGCGTCTCCACTAACAGCCGGTAATAACTGTGGAAGCACCGGTAGAAATCATAAAAGCACCGCTAAAAAGTTCTGAGCTGGCAGAAAAAACTTTGTAATAAACGCCGCTAAAAATAACAACAACCGCCGGTAAAAAGTTGTAACGTATGCTAATGAGAGATTAAAAAACACCTGTAAAATCTGTTTAAAACGCTGGTAAACCATTTACAGTGTAAACGAAAAAATAATAAAACAATTAAAAATTCTGCTAGGCTGAATCTTCTAAATCAAAAGACCTTTACAGGCTTAAATTAGCATTCAAACACAACCTGTTAATCATTTACAACCAACCTCATTTACAGGGACCTGAGAATGAAAGGTTACATAATGGACGGAAAATTTACAGATTAAGACAAAAAGAAAAGCAAGAGGAAAAAGAAAAAATCAACGGACTTCAGTGACGCCCGAGGCAAGACTTCTGAAATGCACCTCAAGAATTAGGACTCATGCATATAGAGGACCTTCGTCAGCACCACCCTGCCATGCATAGAAGTCAGGTAATAAAACAATATATACACTCATAATCTGAGTTACACTATCTAAAATTAAATTTTCAGTCACAAATATTTCCTGCAAAAACAACCATATCGAACGAAGTCCATATCCATCCCCATATGAAGCAGCAAAGTCCCCCTCTGTTACCAACGCTCCACCTTCAGTTACCAATGCAAAGACAAAAAGTTTACAAAACAAGTAAAATAACCAAAAACAATTTGATATAAAATAAAAGGAACCAATAAATACCTGTAACTAGCAGATGGAGGAGAATAGCTATGGATTTATATATATATATAAATATGTGGACAGATTTTTCTTCCCTTTTTCTTCAAGGATAAACTGCATCATAAGCATTATAGCATGCAACTCAACATGAGCATTTTTATAGAAGCATTAACTAGCATGCAACTCAATATGGATGGACCTGAATTCAGCACAAGGAAAGCCATATAGTGGCTTGTACCTGATGAACCTAAGTTTTTAATGTACTGACACGGGTGTGTACTAACAAGCTAACCCAAAAAAAAAAAAAAAAAAGGTAGTTTTGGATTTGCGTTAGTTTTGGGAAATTGTCCTAAAATGATATGGAAAAACGAATGGAAATGGTAGATTTCCAACAAACAACATGGTGGCCCCACCTAGGTTTATGTAATATGAAGAAATTAGCTTTTGCCATTAACACAGAAGAGGATTGCGTAGTAACTCTACCATTAGCATACTGAGTAAACTCTATGAGGCCCACCATGATTTATGTATTTTATCCGCTCTATCCATCCATTTTCCAGATAATTTTATGGCTTGAGCCCAAAAAACAAAGCATATACAATGCTCAAGTGGACCACGCCACATGAAATATTCGAATTTAACTTCTAACAAAACTTGGATGAAGGAAAAAATAAATATTAGCTTGATCCAAAACTTTTATAAAATAAGTTTTTAATCGTCAATCACCATTATTTCATATAGTGTGGCCCCCACAGATTTTGGATCTTTTTTATTTTTGGGCTATCCCCTAAAATGAGCTGACAAATGGATACATAATGTACATATTAAGAAGGGCTGCACCAAGTTGGGTCAACTTGAGTTGAACCATATTCCCTCCATAAACCTCTGATATCCCCAACTCACTTGTCCACAAGTTATAACTCACTTGTGGTTTTATCATCACTCTGTTCAACCATTGGACTATGTTAATTTAGTGTATAAGCTTAAAAATGAAGTAGATTCAAGGCTCTGGTGAAAAACATGGTGGGAATAAAACACCTACTGTTGAGAATGTGTTGGGGGCTATAAAAGTTTTAGGTCAATCTGATGTTTGCATTATTGCCTTCATCCAGGTGTGTGTGACCTTATGAATAGGTTGGATGGAAAATAAACATCTTGGTGGGCCCACCGATGGTTTCTATGGTGTGAATCATTATAACAGCCACTTTCTATTGTGTGGTTCAGTTGAACCTTAGATCCACTTAAGTTTTTGTCATACTCCTAAAATAATGTGTAAAAATGGATGGACTGTGTGGATAAAACCCATACATCACTAAGGTGCAGTCACATATCTGTTCAAGTAAAATAATCCACAAGAAGGTATGAAGAAAAAAATTGTTGAATGCTGCAGAAGCAGGAAGTACATATCTACCAAACTGGATGTCTTCCGTTAGAGTTTGTGTCCACTTTGACATCAACTGTAATGTTCTTTTTCTTCAATTGCACCTTTCATGTCGGCCAGAAACAGCTCGTCAACATAAAAATGGGGGCAGAATTATCAGTTTTGTAATCCAAACCCAATGCCATAAAGTTCTTATGGAGACTTACATTTTCATCAAAATAAGACCAAGTTAATAAAACAAAAAGGATAAACTAGAATGAAATCAGAGCTTCTTAAAGGGTTTCATCTTAAGCAATTTGAAACAGGCCTATTATGAAAAGAGAGATTGCATTTCTCCATTTCAAATGGATGGAATTCCTCAAAGGCCCATAATGAAAAGAACAACTATCTATGGATGTTACCATATTTTCTTGGCATAGCTTATGCAAGTTTTCTTGTTTTGTTGTTGTAAGGAATATACATTCATTCTCCTTTGTTGCAACTTTAACAGCAACATCTTTGAACTGCATGTACATGTGAATGGATAATTTCTGCATGAAAGTAGTTCAAAATCAAATGAATGGATGCTACTCACGATTAAGATTTTCAGATAGAGGTATGGGAAAGGCATAGTAAAAAAATACCTTCTTAAAAGAAAGCCTCCCTCTTTTTAAAGACACCAGGTAGTCTCGATGGCATGGTATATTTTCAGACATTAAACTCTAGCAAGCAGATGATAACTCCATTACTCTAACAGTACTTAGATACCATCAGAAAGAAAGAAAATACAACATCTTAATGTTCACTGGTTATTAATTCTGACAAGTGAGACCCATGCTTAATCCAAATCATTTTTGCCCATTTCCAACTAAGCCAGCCTCATCAACAAAACTATGAGATGCCAGCAATAGCTATGGAGCTGAGCTAACTTCTAATCATATTTCAGTAGAAATATTTCAGACCCTTTTCATGCATAGATACCATTTTCTTAGGTAAGTGTCATTTACACCCATCTGCAAAAGAGCTGTTCAGGTACTTCTAATCAGATGATATGTTGTTTTATCCAAAACTGGATGAAGGCTAATCTGTAAAAGAAAATTCACTAAAAGTTGTTTTTATCCGAAAGACACAAAATACTCCCTCTAGGACAAGGATACACATTTGGATGTGCAATGAAGCTTGGTGATTTTTTCTTTTTACCAGATGCATCACAAACAAAATATATGTAGGCACATGTAGATACAATAACTATTTTTTGTGTTTTATCAAATAACCTCTAAATGCAAACTTAAAATTTTATCTGATCGAGAAGTTCCACTACATGGGCTATGAAAATCATGATCAAGATGATAAAAACATAACAATTCAAACCATAAGGACTAACCACATCAGCCTCTCTGAGGACATCTTCCATGGTAGCAGCTCTCTTCCACATCATAGGTTGCTCACCATTGGATTTCAAGAACTGCCCATAAGCTGCAAAGGAATTACAGGGAGGGACCAACAAAGAAATTCAATTTTCAGTTTGACCTTAACAAGAAATGGCAGGCAACAGTAAAATGGTAGGGAAAAAGAAAAAAGAAGAAGAAGAAAGGAAGACATGCCTGTTACAAACTTCTCAAGTCGAGTGGCCTGATACAGATCATAGTATATGAGGTTCATTTTGAAACCCTCAATCTGTTAAAGAAGAACAAATCATAGTCAAAGACTATCTTTAATGACCTGAACAGATTCATGAAATGATAATCATGAAGCAAGTAACAATGTGTAGAAAACCCATCTCAAATCCAAACTTTTTTTCCCTTCCATGCAACAAACCAATCCATCCCTAATCCAAATAAAAAATTTATGCACACAGTTTATGCCTCTGTAACTGCTAACAAATGAGAGTAGCAACCTTTGGCGGAAAATGATGAACTGTCGACGAAAATGGGATCAGAACTGTCGACGGAAAATGATGCACCTTTTGCCAGATCTCGATATGTATAAATGAGACTAGGGGGTCACTGATCAAAACCACTGATATGATGGTTCTTAATATGGATGCCAAATGAAAAAAAAAAAAAAAAAAACATCCCATAGATACGATGGTCCCTAATATGGATGCCAAATGAAAAAAATAAATTAATTAATTAATTAAAAATCCCATAATGTGAAATTCGAACCATCAAAACTGCCCTTTTCCAGTTGAATGTGGACCGTTGCTGTAATTTTTACCTTAATGTCTGTTTAACAATTGAAGATTCATGATTATTCATATGGGAGATTTTTGTAAATGGTCCATCCACTGTCAGCCCCATGATATAAATGATCTGTATTACTACTGATTGTGGGCCTCCTTGTGTAAAGAAAAAGAAAAAAAAAAAAAAAAAAAGCTTGAGCACACGAAGCATATTGTACGAGGTTGAGCAAGCATGGTACAAGACTACAAAGTTTCCATTGGCATGAGCAACGACAAAAGTGCCTTCACTTTCAGGAACCCATGCGATGCTGGTGCACCGACTGTGGAAAATAATATTTGCAGCTTTAGGCGAACAAGCACATGAGATCTTCTACAGGAACAAACGAGCATCAAGTCATCTAAGAAATTGCATATAATAAACAGAACCAACAAGGGATGTGACCATTAACATGTTGAAAGAAGTTATAACCTAATACAATATTATAATGCTTGCAATATGCTTTTCCTTGCCTGGCTATGGAAAGAAGACATTTTATCTTTTAATAACCAAAAGAAGATTCAGCTTTCATTAAAAATAAAAAATAAAAAAATCTCTTCTTTTTCTTTTCCTTTCTTTCTTTCTTTTTCCTTTTTTTCCCCCTCTATGTGCATGACAACCATACCGTTAAGATCAATCCTCTTATTTGTGCTCCCCTAGGTGCGGATTTTGATGGGGATTGTGTTCATATATTTTATCCAGTCTCTAGCAGCAAAGGCAGAAGTTTTGGAGCTGTTTAGTGTTGAAAAGCAAATCCGTAGTTCTCATAGTGGTAGTCTGAATTTACAACTGATGCATGATTCTTTATTGTCACTTAAAATCATGTTTAGGACTTTTTTCTTGAACAAAACGACTGCGCAACAATTGGCTGTGTGTTTCACCAGTTTTACCAAAACCTGCTTTGCTTAAGGCTCACCGTACAGGTCCTCTGTGGACTGTTTTGCAAATAGTACAGAGTGCTTTACCTGCGTTTTTTGACTGCTTTGGGGAGAGGCATTTGATCAGTAAAAGTGAAATGGTGAGGATTGATTTCAATAGAGATTTACTGCAGTCATCATTCATAGAAATTGTTACTTTTGTTCTTGACAAGAAGGGAACAGAAGAGGCTGTTAAAGTTCTTTAATATGTTGCAGCCATTGCTGATGGAAATTCTCTTTTTAGAAGCATATAGTGTTGGCTTGAATGATTTTGACATTCCCAAGGCTGTTACTGAAGATATAAAGAAGAAGATTCAGGACATATCACCTTTGCTGCTTCACTTGAGATCAAATTACAATGAACTTGTAGAGTTGCAAGTGGAAAGCTACCTGAAAATTGTAAAACTGCCTATCGTGACTCGTATTCTAAAGTTATCTACTTTGGGTAATTTGATAGATTCTAAAAATGACAATACCATCATTACCTTTAAATCCCATCCAATCCACCCTAATCCGTTCAAATTTTCCTGTGACATGTTTGGTTCATGGGATTGGAAGGGATGGGAAGGTTTAATCCCCGGATTGGCCAGGCGTGCCAAACAGACTGGATATAGCAATCCCATGGATCTCAAGACAATCCACTGACAACACCATCATTACCTAGAAATCCATGCCATCCACCCTAAATACCATTCAATCCCGCCCCTTGCCTTACATGAAGAGGTTATGAACAAGCCTGGAGTTTTCATGGACACTCTAAGACGTTTTCATTCTACCCTTGGAACAAGATTCATGATTCCTATTATTGGAGGGAAAGAGCTTGATTTGCATCTTTTATATGGAGAGGTGACTAAAAGAGGTGGCTTTGAAAAGGTTCTTGGGGAGAAGAAATGGAGGGATGTGATTGCAGTATTCAAGTTCCCACCAACTACAACAAGTACAAGTGCATCATTTGTGTAAAAGAGAGTTCCAAGCTCAAACTCCTATACCCACAGCGAGAAAGAGAGTTCAGTAAAATGATAGGAGAATCCTAGAACAAGCTCTCCCAAGAAGAGAGGATGATCTATCAGGACCATGGAGTGAAGGACAAGGAGAGATATAAGAGGGAGATGTAGGAGTACAAGGAGAGACTGAAGCTGGTGCAGCCCAAGGAAGTTGCAAGAGCTGGCCCTTCATCTCACACAAAAATGAATGGCTAATACAAAGGGAAAGGAAGAACAACATATACACAGTACACATGCTTGATTAGGTACACAGAAACATTCCCTAAAACATAAACATTACTGCATTTTACTCCTTCATGCAAACAAACACATTCCTTAAAACATACACATTACTGCATCTTACTCCAGCATGCAATTAGTTGCAAGGAATTACAAAGAAAATATGAACTTGAGTCACATTAGTTTGATTGGGCTGCAATCTCAGATTTTGATTTGAACATAGAACAAATATCTCAGGCTGCAATCTCAGATTTTGATTGGGTTGTCCAAACATTACCCAAACAAATCAATCATCCTGCCTAGTCCATTTTAACCAGATTACACTTACAAAAGTTACACTCTTGCCCACTGCTGCTCCTGCTGTTGAACTCAGCAATGCCGACTTCCATTCAAGAGAGTTGAACTAGAACATTTACAACAACTGCTACAGAAATCAGATCACAATCTGAGATTTTACACCACCTCAGCTGACACTGAAAGGACCAAATCTCTGTCAGCATCTAGATGGCCACCTTAGTGGGCCAAGACTTTGGCCAGCTCACCCAAAAATGTGACAGACCCTAGACTAAAGTGGGCCATGCCACAGGAAAAAGTGATGATTGAACGCTTATCATTGAAACCTTCCCTAGGGTCACTGAAGTTTTGTATCAGTCTAATATTTGTGTTTTCTGTTCATCCTTACGGGTATAATTGAAACTGTATGAACAGTTTGGATGTCATATAAATATCATGGTGGGCCCAAGGAAGTGTCAATGGTGAGTTTTTCCATCCCCACTGTTTTGTGGCCCATTAGAGTTTCGGATGCATTCAATCCCCACTGTTTCTTGTGGTGTGGCCCACTTCAGGTTTGGATTTGATTCATTTTTAGGCTCATGCCTTAAAATAAGCTGGCAAAATTGATTGACTACCTAGATAAAAACACATACATTATGGTAGGGTCCATGGAGCTTTGACACCAGCTAGCTGGGGCTACTGAGCTGGTTATCTCACGCTTGTCCGACACTGATTTCACATGTTCATCTCTATGTCACATTGCATTCCTAGTTGTTCATTGGGAGACTTGTTTCTTTGCTTTCTCACTACTTGTATGTCTTGTGAATACAGGGTGATCGTTGAGAAATGTTTTGACTTTGAAATAAAGTGACGAATACATAGATTTCTCACCAAATTGTTCACCATGCTCTCTTCTGTTTTTGTGAATGAAAGATATCATGAAAATTTTGCTTTTGGTGAAGCAATTGCAAATACCCAAATTCCTGAAAATGACAGACTGGTACTTTTGGTGAAATACCCAAATTCCTGAAAATGACAGACTATCCTTGGTTTTTCAGTTCTGAAAATTGGGATCATGGATCAGTGAGCCAACCAAATAGATAACAATGAAGAATTATAAGATCGTTGATTGAAGCTTTACAAAGTAACGTTCAATTCTCAAAATCAGAATCTGTGGATCAGAAAGCCAAACCATTGGTAGATTCCATCCCATCCTGGATGGACTAAGCCCCAAGTACCTTTCAGATTGGAAGACCGATCTTAGTCCCCAATCTTGGGAGTTTTCTCAATTGAATGTGAGTTGTTGTATCTCTCTTCCTATTTATTTGTAGGACACAAATCTAAAGGCTATGACTGTGCAATAGAGGAAATTTTGGGGGTACGCTTGGCACTCCATCCATGGAGGAACAAAAACAAACCAATGATCTGGATTACTAAAACATGGGCCTCACTTGTCAGAACTGAAAAACACAGTATGCAAAGTCAGTGTTTATCAACCATTCATGGTTGAAACCAAGGTTGCAAGTTGGTCAGGAATGTAACTGATAACTGTTTTTATTAGAATTTAAGATTTTCTAGTTGTGTGGCATTAACTTGTAAATCAAATAATATAAAGAAGGAAAAGGTTACAAATAGCATATGAAAGAATTACTATTGAGTTATTCTCCACCAGAACTCTGTTGCCTATCCATGTATTCCAACAATTTCAAGATTTGAAAAGAATCTTCAACTTAAATTACTTAAAAGTTAGCAAGTTCAGTAAAAAGAAGGTAAAGATTGAGCATTCTTGCAACCAAGGACATTCATAATTTCTTTACACCTCTATTTCTTCAATAAAGATCAGTCTTTGTTGGATTTAAAATAATTAAAAAAAAAAAAAAAAAAAGAATCAGCAAAGACACAACAACTTTTGGGAGTGGATGTATTGGGGTGAGCTATCAACTTTTGGGAGTGGATGTACAATTGGGGTGAGCTATCAACTTTTGGGAGTGGATGTACAATTCCTCTACTCTTATGTGATTATAATAAAATTCAAGTCACTGATTTTTTTTATTTTTTTAAATTTTTGGTTCCTTTCTTCAGTTCACATTTAATGTGATAGTAAAACAAGTTGAGATGGAGATTTTGGTGCAAACATTTTTACACTCAGTTGCCTGGTTGATGGATTGTGCAAGGATGGGCGAATTAACGATGCGGTCAAACTCTTCATGGAGAAAACAGGGGCTGGTTTTGGTGGAACTATACACAGAAAAGAATTTGCAACTGATGCTCTGGCTGAAAGTAGCTGCTGTTCACCAAATCGAGTAACATATACAGCTCTAATTCATGGTCTCTGTAGAGATGGATGGATTATTAAAGCCAGTAAGACATGAGAGATTCGGGTTTGATAACAGATGTTCTTACTTACACTGTCCTTATGCGGGGGCAATGCCAGTCAGGGCACCTGCTGAATGCTATGATGCTGCACGCGGACATGCTGAAAATGGGTATAATGCCCAATGCTGTTACATATCATGTATTGGCTAGTGGTTATCGGGAGAATGGTGACCTCCAATCAGCTCTCAGGTGTCCCTTGGACTGTCATGATCTTGAATCACATTTTGGGTGCTCATAACATGAGCTCATGGTTAATATCCTACAATTTACAATTCAGGTTCTATAATCTGATTCATTTAACATGGAAATCGAATTAGGCTTCAGTTTGATCTTTGTTTGATAGGCATCCCACAAGATTTGTACAATTTACTTCACTAAAAGAAGGGATGGCATGGGGATCTCGTGATGGGGTTTGAGTTTTTATTTTTATTTTTTACATGGTCTCGAACAGTTAATGGTATGATTTATCATATGAATTTGAGGGTGAGGGAATGTAACAGCAGGCAATATACTGAGATCGTTCTTTCCAATGTCTGATCAGTCTATGTGTGCATTAGTACTACATGGGTGTCATGGAACGTTTTATATTGACTAGAACTTTCATGTGAAATGTTATTGATTGCTACTTAGGTTTTCAACTACTTGTTTTTTCATACTTCTATCCATATTTCCTTCTTTTTTTTCTTTTTTTTTTTTCTTTTTTGCTTTTAGAAGTATTTTGGGACATCCTTACGATTTATGATCTGATTTTTTACTATTTGATTAGACTCAGCCCTTCTTACGAATTTATGGTGTTATTCAACTTGAGGAAATGGACTAGATTTGTTATGCAACATTAGCCTCTTGAAGGCTGTTACTCATTTCAGTGGAGAGAGTATTGGGTGTTTGTATCCTTCGGTAGATCAATCAAGGCAGGATGAGTTTGAAGAGGAGTTGGTTGAATGCTTCTACACAATAATTTAAACACTTGCACTATAAATGAGCAGGCCTTAAGATGTTTAATGTCATAGCTTTGCATCTCTCCACCAAACACAAGAGGTGTATGCACCAGAAGCAAAAGGCAAGCAGTCTATGAGATGGAGATTTTGGCTTGAACCTTTTCATCATTCCAGGCACAGGTGTACTGTAGTTATAGAACTTAAAATCCCATAATCCTATAATAGATGTGTTTGTCCAACCATGATGTTTTCTAGTTATCATCTAGTGCATGAACAAATTTCTTTTTATAATCATTTTAGTGTATGCAACCTGGCTTCTTGTGCACAAAACAGATTTTATTTTTTTTTTCATTCAAATTAACTGCAGTTTACTGCACCGGTTGCATTCTTCAGTTTGCTGATTCAGTTTTTAACACGTCAAAATTGAGAGAAAGATAGGCCCGATAGTTTGAACACCTCTTTCTTGTGGAACCGAATGCAGTATAGTACAAGAATATTCTAGAACTATCTTAAAAAACTCATGTTAAGGAAGTATGTTTGACAGATGAAGCTACCAAGCAATAACTTCAAAAAGCGAGCAGCCACGATTTACACCCACCTTTGTCACTAGCATACAGTCAATTTTTCCATTTGGAAAAATGGTGGGTGTGGACAATTTTGATGCTTATTCAAACTTAAAGATCTCATCAAAATCTGGGATGAAAAAAGAACTTACGAGGCAATTAGCATGCAGGTAACACCAAGCAGCTGGAGCTTTTGTCTTTCAATGTAGTTTTGAGAGAGAAACTGGTCGATGAATTATATCGTGAGGTAAAGTGTATCTGGAACAAGCTTATACTCCTCAGAAACCTGAAACCAAAACACACATGATTAGTAACAGACCCATTCAGCACCAATTGTGTTCCTAAAAGACAGCTAAATATTTAAAATTGAACATTTCCAATCCAAGTAAATATTGCAATCAAACAAATCTTGCAAAGTTGCCAACCAACCCATAGTGTTATACTTAATTACTCTTTAATTTACTTTTGCCTTGCAAAAAAAAAAAAAAAAAAAAAAAACAAAACTGCAAATGCAACTTTTTTGGATAAAAAACTTGTTAATCAAGAACAATGTTTTCTTTTATGGAGTAATTTAAAGGACGGCCGTCTGGTTTATCAGAAACTCCACAAGATGGTGAAGACTTTGACCGATTTTTCAGCATAGTAGAAATTGTTGTTTCTGATACCACATTCTCCGTCATAATCATAGGATGCCCACAAAAAGTAAATGAGGTAGATTGAGACTCATATGGTTTTGATTCAATCTGAACTTCCAAAAAAAGATAAAAAGAAAGTTTAAGTATAGCAAGAAGAGCTTATAAAATAAATTGAATTCCATGATGGCTTTGATTTTATATGAACTTCTAAAAAGAAAGAGAGTTATGATGAAAGAAACAAAAAATAAAAATAATAAAATAATAAAATAATAAAATCATTCAGCTATGTATTTGTGCAATGGTAAGTTTGTTTTGGCTTCATTCAGCTATGTATTTGTCTTTGACATCTTGTTTTTGCTGATGTTTGGCAAGTCTTCATTTGTCTTAATCCTCTATATGATATTTCCTCGATCTTTGGTTTATCCTAATGCCTGTTTTTTGTTAGTGGTAACTTTAAAATACAAAACATAATCTGAAATGGTGTAGCTATTGCAGTAATGTTTGCATTCAAATCTTCTTCTTCTTTTTCATTTGTTTATAACCCAATGTTTAGTTGCTGCATTTGTTTTTGTTAACTTCTCTCTCCCTCGTCAATCACTTCTATTTAGCATTTCATTAGGATGCCATAGATCAGGCCCACAAAACCTCACATAAACCCCACAAAATAACATTATAAACTTCTCTCTTTTTTTAAAATTTTTCTTTTCTTTTCTTTTCTTTCGTTCTTGTTCTAATTTTATTTATTTTTATTTTTTTTTGAAAGGTGATAAACTTCAAAATTCAAGACTACGAAAAGGACCACTATAGGCCCCTGCATCCTTAAAACATCGAATCAAATGCAAGCAAATTTAAATCCATGAATCCATCAAATCACCATAGAAGAGCAGAAAAAAGACTCCTCTGTGTTAGTGTTGTTGTTTTTTTTATAAGCATTTGATTATACACGTGGATGATCATGCCAAATACCATAATTCCTTTCCCAGGGCATTCTGAAAACACTAAAAACTGTGATGAACCAAATGGCATGGTGAAAAGTAGTAACAAGCCATTGAGTAAGACAAAACAAAGCTTATGAACAGATCCATACCAGATGGACCTCCAAAAACCTTTCAAAACAAGCTAATGAATCAAATGGCATGGTGAAAAGTAGTAAGACAAACGGTGGCGACTTGAACTTGTTTGAAGAGATCCTTAACCAGCTGATGAATCAAATGGCATGGTGAAAAGTAGTAAGACAAACAGTGGCAACTTGAACATGTTTGAAGAAATCCTTAACTCTCTCCCTCCCTTTGTGAAGTGTCAAAATGCAGAACTATCAGTTCAGTTGGAACCGTCTCCTCACCAATCAATGGCCAGCAAATTCTGACAATATTGAATTGTAGACTAACTGAATGAGTCAGATTGGAAACAGTTACAGACTGCCTATGTCGTGCATGTTGAAAAGTGAGTAATGGATAAGATATTTCAAAACAAGTGGTTTCAATTTGTGGTGAGTAAAATGCTATGGTACTCTACATGGTATATTGTCAACATTATCATCATAATGGGCCATGTCAAGAAAATCTCCTTGATAGGAGAATCCTGTTATTTCAAATCTGGACTCAATTAGATGGTATATTGTCATCATTATCATTATAGCCTTATCCCAGCTATTTGGGATCTTTTTTATGATTGCTTGGCAAAGGTTCAATGCCCATCAACAAACCTGACATCAACCCTCTACCCAGGCTTGGGATGGACCAGATGGAATTTAGTAGCCTACAAAAAGATGGCTAAGAAGGTAAAAACAGCAACTGTCCACATTCAACTGGAAAAAAAAAATAGAAGCACAATACTGGTGAAAATATTGATAACTAAACCTACCAGCAGCTTTGAAAATATTGCTCGCATAAAATAGGATGTCATTGACTCCACTTAGCTGCTGCAATACTAGTAACCCAATTCCTTCCTACAGGATACTATGAAAATTATGTTCTGACATTTACTCACTAATGTGAAAGTAACAGTGTGCAAAAAAAAATTTATAAATAAATAAATAACTGGGCAAGCTACAATACCATTAGAGGAAACCAATATCTTCTTTGCTTGAGATAAGAAAATCAGATGGCTGTTCTCCTGCTTGTGGAAGCTACAGATCTCTGCATGAAGCAAATCCAAAAATGATCATAGCTTTAAGGTTGTCAACATATGAATTACACGTCATCCACAAGCTTTTCATTTGATACACATTTGTTGTCAATAAATGAGCAGCTCTCAAAAGTACAGTGCAAAAATAGAAGAATGACTTGATGGACCTAAAAAAAGAAGGCAAAAAAAGAAAAATAAAAAAATAAAAGAACTGAAGGCAGTTCAAATCCACACCTTGATTTCATTCACTTCAAAAGAAATGTCAGTATCAAATCCCCATAGTATACTTGCAAAGAAGCTTCGAACTCGTCTGTCATACCCATTTTGTCCTAGACACCGAATCCCAGCACTTGTTAAGAAGGTGTTTACTAATAAGACTCACCAGCCACCGGGGGATTTGGTGATGAAAAACAGACCGGGTATCAAATTTCTACAGGGTAATATTCCTGCAGATAAAAAGGGTGTAAGTTTGATTCACTTGTAATAAACAAAATCACTTGATCAAGTCAATTCAAATTGAGTCAGTCAATACTTGCAGCAAGCTAACTTGGGTTTCTCTAAACCTGAAGAACCTAGTCAAAAGTACTTTAACCTTTTGATCAATATCTCAAAATTCAAAAGAGTACTCAAATCCTAGATTAGATAGTAGGGTAAAACAACAATCTGTAGCCATTAATTTGAAAACCAGCCAATTGTGCTAAAATTGTTCACATTATTGCAAAAGGCACAATCACCTCAGGATGCGTGCTCACTCTGATTTCTCCATCAAACCAGCTCAAAATGGCATGTGTGCTCAATGTGCAATAGCCGAATTGAACTCATTCTTTATTTGAGCTAGTGCCTACTCTGCTCTAGCATAAACTTTATAGAGAAAGAAAAAAAAGGTATCAGTCAAATAGTCGAGCATATTGTGGGCATGGAATTTACATAAAATGCGGACATCTGATTACTAAATGCATAGATAAAGAGCTTTAACAGAAGCTTCAATGTCCTCTACATCTAGCCGCACCTAAATGCTAAAGGTGTTTCACCTTTTCCAAAAGTGACTCTCTGTTTTGGACATGGACATGAGGAATGGGGTTACAATTCCCCAGATAATGCAAAATACTTGTTAAGGTTCAACTTTAATATCATCTTCATTACCTTTTCTTTATACTTTATATTAAATAATAATAATAATAAATAATTTTTAAAAAAAAATTCCTAGTGGTTTTCATCAAAAAAAAAAAAAAAAACCACCACCACCAGCACGATGCAGATCAGATTTTTCCACCATGTATGACGTGTATGCAATTTCTAAGTGCTTGCGTATCATCCATCACACTCTGCAAGATATTTCAGAAACCCAGAGAGAGAGAGAGAGAGAGAGAGAGAGAGAGAGAGAGAGAGAGTAGCATACTGCGGCGGCTGTTGCTGATGCTTCTTCCTCTTGTGGGCCTTCTCGAACTTTGGCGTGGTCCAGCAAGGAAGGCAACGGCTGAGAGATCAGCGTCTTCAACAAGCAATGGAAATGGAAACCATATGTAGAGCGGCCGGAGTGGAGGGACGTTGGAGAGAGAGAGACTTTCGGGATTTGGGGATGGGGCGATTTGGGAGAGGAGGGAAGAAGGGTTTTGGGAGAGAAATATTGGCGCGCGAGCAATTTAGGGATGGGGCGATTTGGGAGAGAAGAGGGAAAGGGGTTTTGCGAGAGAGATTTGGCCGGTGCGATTTGGGAGAGAAGAGGGAAAAGGGGTTTTACGAGAGAGATTTGGCTAGTGCGATTTGGGAGAGAAGAGGGAAAATGGGTTTTGGAAGAGAGATTTGGTGGGCGCGATTTGGGAGAGAAGAGGGAAAGGGTTTTGGGAGAGAGATTTGGCGGGCGGGATTTGGGGATACTATTCGGGAAGGGAAAAAGCCCTATTTTATTTTTCCCAGCGGCGGTTTCTTATCCGTACACTGGCGGCCACAAAAAAACGCCGCTGATTTTACATAATACACTGGCTGTTCGTTTTAGCCGACAGTGGTACTCCGCCGCTGATACCGAAATTTCTTGTAGTGATGATTTATATATTAACAAAGAGATCAAACTGCATTTTCACAAACAGAACTAGATTCTATTAAATTGCCAAGCATTTCCTCAGTTCATGAGAATTAGAAAGTGATTTCACCTAGTTCTTGGGATCGTATGCCAGGACAGAAAAAAGAAAGAAAAGAAAAAGAAAAAGAAAAAAGCAACGTCATGCTTTTTTTTTTTCCCAGATGCACTATCATCTGCCCTATCTTGATTTTCATTTTCTTCCTAAAATTTGTATTAACAATCAATATGTAGACCAGAACATAAATAATGCCTAGAAACACCTTCCTACTGTTGAGATATGGAGCCACATCTGGGGCCGTCTTCGACCGGTCGTGAGCTATGCTCGACCGGTCGTAGGGGCCCCCTCAACCGGTCGTGGACCGGTTCGACTCAAAGTCTAGCGAGCATCGTTTTTTAGTCCCGAGGTGCTCGACCGGTTGTGGCCCATTCACGACCAGTCGTAGGGGTCTCTCGACCGGTCGAGCAGTCTGTTCCACCGGTCGAGCAGTCTGTTCCACCGGTCGTAGTTACGTAGATTCGTTTATGAATCCGATGCGGATTGCTGATTTTGGTGTCGCCTTTCGCAAGGATGCGGAATGGAAGTTGCCTAAACTATATATAGGTGTTCTTAAGACTTTTCTAGGTGTATTAGAATATTGAGGAAATAATTTTAAGGTGTGGGCAAAGGGTTTTCTATGTTCTTCCAAGGGAGGGGTTAGTATATTGCCTTGTAATCTTTGTTCTTTATAGGGAAAGTTTGCATCCGTGGTTTTTCACCCTTGTTGGGGTTTTGCCACGTATATCTTTTCTTGTGGTTTATTTGAATTGCTTTAATCTGTTTCTAGTTTATATTTCTTCTTGTTTATCGTTTGTGGGTGAGGCCTGAGATTAGATCTCGGCTCACTACATTGTTGGCGTGCTGCGCAACAACTGGTATCAGAGCTAAGTTTAGTTATATTGGGAGCGATGACAGAAGAAAGAAAAACTAGAATTGAGAAGTTTGATGGTTCAAACTTTGCCTTTTGGAAGATACAGATGGAGGATTATTTGTATCAGAAGGACCTCTATGTTCCTGTAAGAGGAAAAGAGAAGAAACCAGAAAAGATGACAAATGATGAATGGTTTCTACTGGATAGGAAGGCTTTAGGAACAATCAAACTCTCTCTGTCTAAGAGCGTTGCCTTCAATATATCAAAGGTGAAAACTACAAAAGAATTAATGGAAGCCCTAGCCACCATGTATGAAAAGCCCTCAGCATCCAACAAGGTTCATCTTATAAAACAGCTATTCAACATAAAGATGTCAGATGGTGGGAGAGTGGTTGAACATTTAAACGAGTTCAATACAGTCATGAGCCAGTTGGAATCCGTTGACATTGTTTTTGAGGATGAGGTCAGGGCGTTATTGATCTTGTCCAGTCTGCCAGACAGTTGGGATGGTTTGGTGATTTCTTTGAGCAATTCTTCAGGCTCGACAAATCTAAAATTTGATGATGTATTCGGTCTAATTCTCAACAAAGAATCTACAAGGAAGGCATCAGGAGTTTCAGGGGACTTAGGGAATACTCTAAACGTTGGAGGAAGAGAAAGATCGCTGAACAAAGGAGGAACTAAAAACGGGCGTTCTAAGTCGAGGAAGAAGTCCAAGGGACCGAAAGACAAAGACGAGTGTTAGCATTGCGGCAAGAAGGGGCACATGAAACGTGATTGCAGGGTGCTCAAGAAATAAGAAGGAAGCTCTCAAGACGGGAAGGATTCTGTGAATCTGTCTGAAGAGAGCGACACAGAGGTGTTGATCTTGTCTCTTGATGCGAGGAATGAGTCTTGGGTTATAGATTCAGGTGCTTCGTTTCATGCCACTTCATGTAAGGAAATTCTACGTGATTATGTGTCAGGTGACTTTGGGAGAGTCTACCTAGGTGATGATGAGCCGTGCAGTATTGTTGGAAAGGGAGACGTTCATATAAATTAGAAAGACGGAACGTTGTTGAAATTGAAGGATGTTAGACATGTACCGAGTTTTAGAAGGAATCTGATCTCAGTGGGGCAGTTGGCCGATACTGGTTATGTGATGACATTCACAAGTGATTCCTGGAAGATCACAAAAGGTGCCTTGGTAATATCTCGAGGCAAGAAGGAAGGTACTTTGTACGTGACTTTAGGATCCTATAGTTCACTCGCAGTTGCATCAACTGGAGTGAATGTGCAGTTATGGCATCAGAAGCTGGGACATATGAGTGAGAAATGGATGAAAGTGTTATTGTCAAAAGGGAAGCTACCAGGGCTGAAGTCTATTGACTTGAAATTCTGTGAGGACTGCGTGTATGACAAGCAGAAGAGGGTAAGCTTCAAGAAGACAGGACGCGCTCCAAAGACGCATCTGTTGGAGCTTGTACACACTGATGTGTGGGGACCGACACATGTATTATCTCTTGGTGGTTCGCATTATTTTGTTTCCTTTATTGATGATGCTAGTAGAAAACTGTTGGTCTATTTCTTAAACATAAATCTAATGTATTTGATGTATTTAAGAAGTGGAAAGTTATGGTAGAAAACGAGACAGGTAAAACAGTAAAGTGTCTCAGATCTGATAATGGGGGAGAATGTTGTGATAAGAGGTTTGAGGAGTATTGTGCAACAAGTGGAATCAAACATCAGAAAATGATTCCAGGAACACCACAGCAGAATGGTGTGGCTGAGCGCATTAACAGGACCATCATTGAGCTCACCAGGAGCATTAGGTTACATGCAAGGTTGTCCAAGACTTTTTGGGCAGATGCTGTGAATAATGCCGCATATCTCATCAATAGAAGTCCCTCAGCACCATTGGATGGTGGGCTATCAGAAGAAGCGTGGACTAGGAAAGAAGTGAACCTTTCACATCTCAAAGTGTTCGGTTGCACTTCATATGTTCACATTGATGCAGAACACAGAAACAAACTGGATGCGAAGTCCAGAAGATGCACGTTTATAGGCTACGGGCAGCATGATTTTGTGTACAGGTTTTGGGATGCAGAAAATAGGAAAATCATCAGAAGTAAGGACGTAGTCTTCAATGAAAAAGTGATGCATAAGGACAGTGTGCAGAAAAATAAGGCCAAGAAAAAAGAATTCATAGAGTTGGAAAAGTTACCGGACACGGGTGTTACAGCACCACAGGATGATCATGCACAGGAGCATTATGAGGCAAAGCCGCATACACCGGTTGTGAGGAGGTTTACTCGAGAGAGGAGATCCACGGTCCGATACTCACCCTCCTTACATTATCTACTGCTGACAGATAATGGTGAACCAGAATGTTTTGAAGAGGCATTACAGTCAGATACACGGGTTAAGTGGGAGCAGGACATGGATGATGAGATGGACTCTCATGAGTCTAATCATACATGGGAGCTAGTCACTCTACCTAAGGATAAGAAAGCTCTTCATAACAAGTGAGTTTATAGACTGAAGGAGGAGCACGATGGTTCAAAACGATACAAGGCTAGATTGGTTGTAAAAGGGTTCCAACAAAAGGCAGGTATCGATTTCATTGAAATATTTTCACCTGTGGTGAAAATGTCTACGATTCGTATGGTCTTAAGTATAGTGGCTACAGAGGACTTACATCTAGAGCAGCTAGATGTTAAGACAGCTTTTCTTCATAGGGACCTTGAAGAAGAAATATATATGCATCAGCCGACAGGATACGTGGCACCAGAAAAGGAGAAGAAGGTGTGCAGACTTAAGAAGAGTCTATATGGCCTGAACCAGGCCCCGAGGCAGTGGTACAAGAAGTTCGATAGTTTCATGTCGAAAAATGGTTTTAGGAGATGTCATGCAGACCACTGTTGTTATTTGAAGAAGTTTGATACGTCGTACATCATCCTTCTTCTGTACGTTGATGACATGCTTGTGGCTGGTTCGAGCATGAAGGACATCTCAGATCTCAAAAGATAACTGTCTAGAGAATTTGTCATGAAGGATTTAGAAGCTGCAAAACAAATCCTAGGCATGAGGATAAAACGTGATAGAGAAAATAAGAAATTAGTTTTGTCACAGGCAGAGTACATAGCCAAGGTACTTGATCGATTCAATATGGGAGGTGCTAAGCCGGTTAGCACTCCATTAGCCAACCACTTCAAGTTATCTAACGAGCAAGGTGCAAAGACGCAAGAGGAACGGGACTACATGGCTAAAGTCTCATACGCATCAGCGATAGGAAGTCTCATGTATGCTATGGTAAGCACGAGGCCAGACATTGCTCAAGCAGTGAGAGTTGTTAGCAGGTTCATGAACAATCCCGGGAAGGAATATTGGGAAGCTGTGAATTGGATCCTTAGATACCTGGTAGGTACTAAGGATGTAGAGCTGTGCTATAGTGGATCGAAAATCAAGCTACAAGGCTACGTGAATTCAGATTTGGCAGGAGACATCGACAACAGAAGAAACACTACAAGTTATGTCTTTACTCTAGGTAGTGCTGCAGTCAGTTGGGTCTCTCAGTTAGAGAAGATAGTATCTATCAGTACGACAGAGGCAGAATATATTGCGGCTACAGAAGCGTGCAAGGAGATGGTATGGATGCAAAGTTTCATGGAAGAGTTGGGTAAGAAGCAAGTAGATTGCAAGCTGTACAATGACAGTTAGAGTGCAATACACTTGGCTAAGAATTCAGCCTTTCATTCATGGACCAAGCATATTGCCATCAGATACAATTCATACGCTTGTTACTGGAAGATGGATCGATTGCTCTGAAGAAGATTCATACAAGTGAGAATCCTGTGGATATGTTGACCAAGGCGGTCACACGAGAGAAGTTGAAGCTCTATTCAGCTTTAATTGGCCTTCAGGCTTGAAGACTAGGAGGTGGTGTACTCCGGATGAAGAAGACGAAAGTTTAAGGCGATGTGTCTCCAAGTGGGAGATTGTTGAGATATGGAGCCACATCTGGGGCCGTCTTCGACCAGTCGTGAGCTATGCTCGACCGGTTGTAGGGGCCTGCTCGACCGGTCGTGGACCGGTTTAACTCAAAGTCCAGCGAGCATCATTTTTTGGTCCTGAGGTGCTCGACCGGTCGTGGCCCATTCACAATCGGTCGTAGGGGTCTCTCGACCGGTCGTAGTTACGCAGATTCATTTCCGAATCCGATGCGGGCTACGGATTTTGGTGTCGCCTTTTGCAAGGATGCAGAAGGGAAGTTGCCTAAACTATATATAGGTGTTCCTAGGGCTTTTCTAGGTGTATTGGAATATTGGGGAAATAATTTTAAGGTGTGGGCAAAGGGTTTTCTCTGTTCTTCCAAGGGAGAGGTTAGTATATTGCCTTGTAATCTTTGTTCTTTATAGTGGAAGTTTGCATCCGTGGTTTTTTACTCTTGTTGGGGTTTTTCCACGTATATCTTTTCTTGTGGTTTGTTTGGATTGCTTTAATCTATTTCTAGTTTATATTTTTTCTTGTTTATCGTTTGTGGGTGAGGCCTGAGATTAGATCTCGGCTCACTGCGTTGTTGGCGTGCTGCGCAACACCTTCACCAAAAGATCTTCTTCTATATGTTAACCACTAACACAACCAATTTGGTGATTTGGTGCACCACCCCTTAAACATGAGGATGATAATATTGCATTCCTGGGAATGAAACCAGGACACAATAGTAACATCGCTTCTTTGAAGGGCTGCAATGACATGGTTCTTTGTGGTTGCA
This sequence comes from Magnolia officinalis, assembly GCA_021015155.1. Classification (NCBI taxonomy): domain Eukaryota; kingdom Viridiplantae; phylum Streptophyta; class Magnoliopsida; order Magnoliales; family Magnoliaceae; genus Magnolia; species Magnolia officinalis. The sequence goes on from JAJHSJ010000008.1 coordinate 64,068,184, forward strand.
CCTTGACTTGCAATGACATGGTTCTTTGTGGTTGCATTCATAGAGAAAACACATGGTTCTTTGTGGTTGCACCATGACTTGCAATGACACTCTGAAAGAGGAACTTGTCTTTGCATTGCATATCAGGCAGAGCTTCTTTTTTAGCTTGCATTATAACTATTAAAATCAAAACAAAGACAGTAAATTTGATTAGCCAAAAAACAACATAAAGATTCAAAAACTAAACACACAAAAGAATGACTATTCAACAACTAAAACTAGAGGATCACCTGTAATGTTGCATATCGACCCAGGCAAAACAATGCCTGTGTTAGGATACACATTGAAGATCCAAGCACTTACGCACACTTAACGCTAAGTACGGAGATGATTCATTGGGTACTATACAAGAGCACATGTTCTAGTTAATTATAGGTTTAAAGTATCAACTGACACCTATGGCTGTATCAGCCTAAAAAAGATTGAATAAATGCTTCATATAGATATATAGTGAGCAATATGATAATGCAAAAATTGATTTTATACATGAGACTAACTTCATAGGGATGCCTAACATTTAGGTGGGTTAGGATTTACGAGGGACAACGAAGAGGACAAGAGGTCCAGGCATGGCTTACGGTGATACTTTGCCTTGAGTTTTGAAGCTGTGGCTTTTCAGCTGAAACAAACTCCAAAAAGCTGCTCAGGGTGGAACTAGGCACTGTCAGGTTGGGCTGAGGCTGTAGATGGTTTATACTTTATTTAGATCTATGGATTTTTTGTTAGAGCTATGTTGAGGGTCAAATATTGCATATCAGACCCTGATTACTGCCTAGATTTACAAACACAATAATGTTTAATGCCGTATTTTAACTGTTTATGTGATGCAAGATGGAATTACGAACGTAGACTGAAGAAGGGTACTAAAAGCATGGATTTCTATTTTTCTTGACACTCTGATGACATCAAAGGCAATGGACGAACTCCAGGGACTGAAATTGATGGATTTGCACGGTAGAGATTAGAGGAAATCAGGCCGTTCGCATTTAACGGGCCCAAAAACCAACCAGAATGCAAGATCACAGTGTTCCAACCATCTATTTGACTCGAAACTTCATACATGAGATAAGAACAATAAAATAACCGTACATATTAAAATTCATCCATTGAAGATCTCGGAAAATGGGCCAACGGACAGATCAGCACATGACTTTCTGATTTTGGGCCCACCTGATCTCCGAATTTTCCTCCATTTTGAAATCAACGCACAAAATGATACATTAAAACGTATGGATGGAGTGGATCTTTCAGAAACATCATCGAGGACCCCACCTATGTCAGGATGTGCATGGTGCACAAGTACACCAGAGGTGCATGGCAACGGCGTTGCCTTCCAAATCGGGCTAGTCCCGTGACCGAATCAAACGGCAACTGCCGTTTTGGTTTTTTCCGCGCAACAGCGAAGCAGCGTCCGTTTGTGGAAGACGGTGGGCCACCATCATGGCCCACATGAGAAATCCTCACCGTTCATCGGATATCCCGGACGAATTCGTCCCAATACAAGTAATTTCAAGGGATACAGTATTCATTTGTGTATGCAATTGTTGGCCGAACGGGACTTCTGCACTGCGCTACCAAGGTTAAACAGAGTCTGTTTGGAGGACGATGTGGCCCACCTTCAGGAGTGCTCAGACTAATCTGAACCGTCCAAGGTGTTCACAGGATGAAGCTGATCACAGATGTATGGGTACAACTCCTAAAGAGTTACTGAAAGCATATCTAATTCGGTTTCAAAATCCCTCCACAATTAGCAAAATTTCAAAAACCGTCTGACTTCTGGTGATAATGTGATCAACGTTCGAAAATTTCCCTCAATTCAGACCTTCTAAATCAATACAGAGGGAGTTTCGGTTGTCACCATGCTTTCCAAAAATGCGGAAACCTTTTCACCGAAGCGTACTTCGCGAAATCTCTTACCGCTTGCTGTTTTAAAACGCGCAGGAATCTCAGACGCAGAAGACCACTTGCGGGATTACACCAGCTGCAGATCCGTGGGCCAGGAGCATCGGATGTTGATCCAAAACCGCCCAGATTCAGCTGATGGATGAGGTGGGTCAGACTCAAGTTTCTTGGCAAGATTGATGCAAATCCATCTCTCACGTCCGTTCGGTCTGATGAAGCAAAACAGGACTTCTGTTGTTGCTGTGACACTTTCTAAAATTACACGCCAGCTGCCTACGCACGTTGCTTGGTGCGGAAGTTTTTCCACCTACAGTTTTTGTGGTCTATAAGAGGAAGAGAGAAAATAGTGAAAGGTATTCACGGCTGGAGAGAGACTCACGGCAAATAGGAGAAAAACGTGAAGAGAGAGAGAGAGAGAGAGGGAAATTCATTGTTGGAATTCTTATTTTTATTTATGTATGATCTAGCCAACATGGTTGGCTAAACCTCTTAGCTAGGGCTAAGAGGTGAAGCGTGTAGCGAGATGGGAGGATTCTGCGACTTGGATTATGCCCGTTGAACTCGTTTTGATCGGTTTGGATTTCATCTTAGCCTAGTTCTAGATCTGGTTATTTTCATATAGCGTACAGGTTTCAATCCCTGTGGATTCGACCTCGGTCTTACCGAGTTTTTACTACATCACAACCCTATACTTGGGGAGTGAACAAGTTTTTGGCGCCGTTGCCGGGGATTGACGGCTACGTTTCCTGAAGATAACTGGTTTTAAGATTAGTTTGAGATTAGGACCTTTTTGATTCTTAAGTTCTATTTTTAGAATTTCCTAATTCAGGTTTTTCTTAAATTTTTAGAAATTTTATATTTAAAGTAACTTTCTATTTTTAGATGGTTTTCCCTTTTTAGAAACTAACCCAACTTTCTTATTTTGTAGGATTCTGAGATATGTTTCTAAATTGGTAATTTCTCTTTTCCTTGCTATTTCTAGATTAGGATTTCTTTTTAGCAAGTTTCTAATTCTAACTCTTTTAGAATTTAATTTTGTTTCCTATTTTATTTTTAGAAACTTTCTATTTAAAGACTTTCTGTTTAGAAACTAACTTTCCTGTTTTGTAGGCCTTTCAGAAATTTCTAATTCGGTAAGATCTTTCTAAATTCTACTTTCTATTTTTAGAATTTCCAATTTAAGAACTTTCCTCTTTTGTTTTAGAAATTTTATACTCTCTTAGGAATTTCTCTTTTTCTAACTCTAGGTTTAGAACCTTCCTCTTTTGTTTTTAGAAACTAGGTTAGTTATTTTCCTTTTTAGAGACTCTTTCTAATTTTAGGTTTAAGAAACTTTCCTTTTCTAGAAACTAACTTTGTTTCCACCTTAGAATTTTCTAACTTTAGAATTTCTATTTTTAGGAACTAATATCTTTTTTTGGTTTCTTTTTATAGGTTCTTAATTTAGGGACTCCAATTTGGTAACTTCCTTCCAACCCTCTCTTTCTTTTTAGATTTTTATTTCCATTCTTTGGATTAGGTTTAGAATTTGATTGAGGGCTGTGAGTGTTTCATGCCCAAGTGGGCTCGTGACAACACTCGACGTCTCTTGACTGAAGGAGGATTAGTTGAGGGGTTAACTGTCCATCGCAGGACTAGACACCGCTCGAATTCCCCTGAGCTAATTGAGGATATGGCTGGAAATCAACCTCGTCTACCCCAACCTAGGGTAGAAGATGTCCAGGATGAGAATGAGGTACAGCAAGCACCCCCGCCTCGTACCTTACGAGATTACTTACAACCGGCGGGGGTGAGTACGCCCTCATGCATGGTTTTTCAGGAGAATGCAGGATATATGGATATCAAACCAGGGGTGATCCAACTCCTTCCTAAATTTCATGGGCTTGAGTCAGAGAATCCATATCTACATCTGAAAGAATTCGATGAGATCATGACTACCCTATACTTTCCTAACGTGTCTGATGACACGGTTAGGTTAAAACTCTTTCCCTTTTCTTTGAAAGAGAAAGCCAAGACGTGGTTACATTCATTACGTCTTCAATCTATTGGCAGATGGAATGACATGACAAGGGAGTTCATTAAAACGTTTTTTCCATATCATAAGACGAACACCCTTAGGAAGTCGATCATGAACTTCGCCCAAAGGGAAGATGAAACATTCTTCCAATGTTGGGAGCGGTTCAAAGATCTTGTCAGTTCATGCCCACAACATGGTTTTGAAACGTGGCGCATCACAAATTTTTTCTATGATGGACTGACATCTCCCATGCGCCAATTAGTTGAGACAATGTGTAATAGGAAGTTTATGAATAAAGGTGTCGATGAGGTGTGGGACTACTTTGATAAACTTGCTGAGAACACACAAACATGGGACATCTCCCCTAGACCGAGTACTACGCCTAGGCCGACTCATTCCAAAGAAAAAGGTGGAATGTACCTCCTGAAAGAGGATGATGATATTAACGCCAAGGTAGCCAATCTCGCTCGAAAACTCGAGGCCATGAAATTAAAGAAGGATAAGGCCAAGGAAATTGTTTGTAGTATTTGTGGTTGCAACATTCACACTACTGAGAATTGCCCAACTATATCTGCCTTTCAAGAGGTATTGAATGAGCAATCCAATGCTGTAAGCAATTACCAAAGACCTTTTAGTGGGCCCACCTCTAACACATACAATCCTGGCTGGAGAAACCATCCAAACTTCAGTTGGAGGAATGGACAAACCGCTACACCTCAAGGTTTCCTAAATCAAAATCCAACTCAAGAGAAACCTCAAGAGGATCCGGTTCTGAAACATTTTCAAAAGCAAGAGCTTTTCAATCAGGGTATGCTACAGGCCTTTCAAGACCTTACAAAAGCAATACAAGGACTTATGGCTGAAAATACGATTGGGAACAAGGGGAGCTTCCCAGCTCAACCGCTTCCCAATCCTAAATCGCAATATGAAATCAGCGACCCAAGCTCTTCAAATCAGATGGAGCAAGCTAAATTCATCACCACTCTTAGGAGTGAAAAAATCATTGACAAAACCATTCCAGTTAGGGCTGAAAACTCTAAGGACCCGGAAGTGGATAAAGAAGATGGATCTAACCATGCCCCACCAGAGTTAGAACCGGAACCTCAAGGAAAGCCGGTTGCTCCATTTCCCCAATGGTTGGTTGCACCAAAACCTCTTTCTAACTCTCAGGATATTCTAGAGGTGTTGAAACAAGTGAAGGTCAACATACCTCTACTTGATGTCGTGAAACAAATACCTTTCTATGCCAAATTCTTGAAAGACTTATGTACGACCAAAAGACGGCAAAATATTTAAAAGAAAGTCTTCCTGACTGAGAAAGTGAGTGCCATCCTAAAACAAGATGTGCCGCAAAAATTCAAAGACCTGGTAGCCCAACCATATCATGTGTAATTGGGGACTATCGAATTGATCACGCACTTCTTGACTTAGGAGCGAGCGTTAATCTTATTCCCTACTCGGTATACAAACAGTTGGGTTTAGGTGAATTAAAACCCACCTTAACTACACTACAACTTGCTGATCGCTCTGTTCGTGTACCAAGAGGAATAATTGAGGATGTGTTGGTCCAGGTTGATCGATTTTACTACCCAGTAGATTTCATCATCTTGGATACCGAACCCATCAACAATACAAGCACTCAGATTCCCGTCATTCTTGGTCGCCCATTCCTTGCCACTTCAAACGCAATTATCAATTGCAGGAATGGTGTCATGAGCATGTCTTTCAGGAATATGACATTAGAAATGAATATCTTTTTCAACACTGGTAGACGAGTAGAGGAAGATGACGATATCCACGATATTAACATGATCGATACTTTCGTGGAAGATAGGACACCCCTTACCTTATCCTCTGATCCTCTAGAGACGTGCCTGGCCTACTCCCATGAGTTTGATGATGACATAATTAGGGGGACATGTGCCATGCTTGATGCAGTACCGGTACTTGAAGTTAACCGGTGGAGGCCTCAATTTGAAAAGTTACCCCACACTGATGAAGTACCTCTACCGTCTAACCTCAAGCCATCGAAGCTTGACCTAAAACCTTTGTCCTCTGATTTAAAATATGCATACTTAGGTCAAGATGAGACATACCCGGTGGTGATTTTTGCCCACCTTGAAAAAGAACAAGAGAGTATGCTTATATCTACTCTCCTGGAGCATAAGGGAGCCCTTGGATGGACAATCGCGGACCTCAAGGGAATCGACCCCTCGATTTGTACTCACCGCATATATCTTGAGGATAATGTGAAGACAGCTCGGCAACCACAACGTAGACTAAATCCAAACATGAAGGAAGTGGTTAAGGCCGAGGTTCTTAAACTATTGGATGTGGGTATCATATACCCTATATCCGATAGTCAATGGGTGAGTCCAACTCAGGTGGTTCCTAAAAAGTCCGGGATCACCATCGTAGCCAATGCCAATAATGAACTCGTGCCAACTAGAGTCACTACTGGTTGGAGGATGTGCATTGACTACAGGAAATTAAATACCGTCACGAGGAAAGACCACTTTCCTTTGCCCTTCATTGATCAGATCTTGGAAAGGTTAGCTGGTCATTCCTATTATTGTTTCCTTGACGGGTATTCGGGCTACAATCAGATAGAGATCGCCCCTGAAGACCTAGAAAAAACTACGTTTACATGTCCCTACGACACCTTTGCTTACCGAAGGATGCCGTTTGGACTATGTAATGCTCCTGCCACCTTTCAGCGATGTATGATGAGCATATTTTCTGACATGGTGGGGCAATATTTAGAGGTCTTCATGGATGATTTCTCTGTCTTCGGTCCATCTTTCAGCAAGTGCTTGGAAAGTCTTAAATGTGTGCTGAAAAGATGTGAAGAAAAGAACTTGGTACTTAATTGGGAGAAGTGTCATTTCATGGTTCAGAAGGGAATTGTCCTTGGACACATTATTTCATCCAAAGGAATCGAGGTGGATAAGGCAAAGATCGATCTTATCTCTAACCTACCTCCACCCAAGAACATAAGGGACGTGCGATCCTTCTTAGGACACGCCGGGTTTTACAGAAGATCCATAAAGGACTTTAGTCTCATCTCTCGTCCTCTATGTAATCTACTTCAAAAGGATGCATCATACGAGTGGACTGAACCATGTCAGGAAGCTTTCACTAAGCTCAAAGGTATATTGACTAGTGCACCCATCATACAGCCACCTGACTGGAGCATTCCTTTTGAACTTATGTGCGACGCGTCTGATTATGCTCTTGGGGCAGTTCTAGGCCAGAGAAAAGATAAGAAACCCTACGTTATTCATTACGCAAGTAAGACTCTAAATCCTGCCCAAGTGAACTACTCAACTACGGAAAAGGAACTCTTAGTCGTAGTGTTCGCCTTGGACAAATTTAGGTCCTACTTGATTAGATCCAAGATCATTATTTACACTGATCACGCAGCGCTTAAGTATCTTCTGTCTAAGAAGGATGCTAAGCCCCGCCTGATAAGATGGATCCTCTTACTCCAGGAATTTGATCTAGAGATAAAAGATAAAAAGGGAGTAGAGAATGTAGTGGCTGTCCATCTTTCTCGCCTTAATCCCTCTGATTCCTTTGAGACGACGCAGATTAACGACATGTTCCCTGACGAACAGTTGTTCAGAGTCTCTCATTCACCTTGGTTCGCTAATATCGCCAATTATCTTGCCACAGGTTCCATACCGACACATTGGACTGCGCAAGATAAGAAGAAATTTTTCACTGAGGTGCGCAAATTCTTCTGGGATGATCCATACTTGTTTAAATATTGCCCAGACCAAATCTTGAGGAGATGTGTGCCAGACAACGAGCATCAGAGTGTCATCTCCTTCTGTCACTCACAGGCCTGTGGTGGTCACTTTTCTGCAAAAAAGACCGCGGCCAAAATTCTGCAGTGTGGCTTCTATTGGCCCACTATGTTCAAGGACACTCATGAGTTTTGCAAAGCTTGTGAGCGTTGTCAGAAATTGGGAGCATTGTCCCGTCGAAATATGATGCCCTTGAATCCCATTCTTATCATAGAGGCATTTGATTGTTGGGGCATCGATTTCATGGGGCCATTCCCCCAATCTTTTGGGAATTTATATATTTTGCTTGCCGTAGACTATGTCACTAAATGGATCGAAGCGATTTCGTGTCGAACTAATGACCATCGCACGGTCATTAAATTCTTGAAAGAAAACATCCTTTCCCGATGCGGAACGCCTCGAGCCATTATTAGTGATGGGGGCTCACACTTTTGTAATAGACCATTTGAGAGTTTAATGAAGAAATACGGTATCTCTCATAAGGTGAGCACCCCATACCATCCACAGACAAGTGGGCAAGTTGAGATTTCCAATAAGGAGATCAAACACATTTTGGAGAAAACGGTTAACCCTGACCGTAAGAATTGGTCAATTCGATTGACCGATGCCTTATGGGCATACCGTACTGCTTTTAAAACTCCTATTGGAATGTCTCCCTTTAGACTCGTCTATGGGAAGGCTTGCCACTTACCTGTGGAGTTGGAACATAGAGCTTACTGGGCAATCAAAGATCTAAATTTCAATCTGAACAACGCTGGCTCGCTACGTAAACTTCAATTAAATGAACTTGAAGAAATCCAGAACGACGCGTACGAGAACTCGAGAATTTACAAGGACAGGATGAAGGCGTTTCATGACCGACACATTCTACGAAAATCATTCACGCCAGGTCAGAAAGTCCTTTTGTATAATTCTCGATTACATCTCTTTCCGGGTAAGCTTCGATCTCGTTGGACCGGTCCTTACATTGTCGTTACTGCATATCCTCATGGGGCCGTCGAGATAAGAGACCCCGACAATGGCAGGGAGTTTAAAGTAAATGGACATCGCTTAAAGTCATTTGTCGAGAAATTTGATTCAGAGGACATGTCCATGCCTCTGACTGATCCTGTTTACCAGGAATGATCTCCTAGTCTGATGGAGGTATAGGTAAGTTTATTGCTTTCATAGGATTAGGGTAGTTGCTTTGGTCTGGCTGAAGACATTAAACTTAGCGCTCCTGGGAGGCAACCCAGCTTTTCATTCCATTTCATTAGTTCAATGTTTGTGGGTAACATTACTGCAAACCCTCACGAGACTACAACTCGTCCACTAGGGGCAACCTAGGGGTTTAAAGGCTTGTTGCATACCCTAAATGCAATCGAGAGCACCTGCGAAAGTGGTATAGGTAGGAGTTTATTTTTGTTATTTGTATTTTACTTTCGATTGGTTTCACTCTTGTGCTGACCCGCTCTCATGTTGAGATCTCTACGGAACAGTCTCTCTCGACTCGTTATCCAGGTACTATCTTCCCATCACTTCATATTTACTTTTTGTTGTCCCAAGTGCATTGCATACTCATATCTTTTACATTGAGGACAATGTAGATTTTAGGTTGGGGGTGGGAGATTAGGTTTGGTTTCCTAATCAGTGTTTTCTTGGTCTTGAGCAGAAAATCGTGAAAATTTTTTAAAAAAAATTTCTGAAATTTCTTGTGAATTCGAGGTGATTTTGACGGCCATCTAGGGCACTTAGAATTTCAAGATATGTGGAGTTGGTAACTTATGACTCTGGGATTCAGTATTTGTTAGATTTCGCAATAAGTTCAAACTGTTAATCTAGGATTAGAAGTTTTAAACATTGATTGAGCCATGATTCCACAAGACACATCCTGCTTGCACATTAAGGTTTCAGTTTGATGTTGAATTGTAACTTGGTAATCATTAAGCATGGAAGGAACCACCGTGGGGAATTTGTCCATCAGGTTTGAAAAGGCCAAGCTATATGTCCTAGAGGGGGGGGGGGGGGGTGAATAGGACTATGCCAAATTAAAATAAAATTCAGCGGAAATAAAATAAACCAACAACCTTACAACTTGAATCAATTCACAAAGCTAAATTTAAATCACCTTGATAAATAGATATCGAGAGATTGATTCAAATTCAGTTCTAAGGACAACCTTACACCATAATCAACAAGGGCTTATGGTAGGACAACCTTATTTCTAGAACCTCTTTTGGATCAAGAACTCAATATTAATATAAGTAAATGAAATAGCAAGGAATTGAATTTAAATGAAGAAGTAAGATCTAAATTATTACAACAATCCCCACACTTGCTTGAAATGTAAATAATTACAACATTCACATCCCCTTGTACATTCCACAAGATCAAATGATAAAAGATATGAAAATTAAGCAAGCATTCAAACCACAAGTCAAAGAGTTATAGTGGTTCGCTTGTGTGTACACCAACTGTTTTCCAACAGCCACACAAAAAGCTACTCCACTCCTAATATCCTCACACAGGGGATATTAGCGTTCACTAACAAATAGGTTTTCACAGGTTCACCAAAAACCTTTACAATTGTGTCTTTTTCACTTGGGCTTACACAATCCAAAAACCCCTCTTTTCTGAGTTTTCTGGTTTTCCTCAGACAACCAATACAATGAGATTTTTCTGGCTCAACCTCAAACAAAACCAAAAGCAAATGAATTTTACAGAATTGTAAAATACCTGGATTTCTCCTTTTTCGTAGCAGCCCGGTAGAACCAATCGGAGTAGATGATTTGAATGTCAAAGTTCAATTTCCAATACTCACATTCATAAGGTTCTAAGTTCTAATTGATTTTAGATTTAACTCGTTGGGCGTAGCTAAATTTGATTTTGATTCCAAGAAGAAGGAATAAGATAATTCCTCTTTTCAAATATGATTGGAATATAGAAACAAAATCAAATTAAATAAGCTAGCAAAAAGGAATATTAAATAAGCACAATCTAGCTTAAAATAAACACAAACTTATCTCAGAGTGATCACTTGAAAATTCTTGAATTGAATGAGAGTGGAAGTTATGAAAACTCTGAATTTCGTGTTCAATTTATAGAAGCAGAAATCGCTCCTACGACTGGTCTTAGAAACCTACGACTGGTCGTAGCTCTAACAGATTTTTGAAAAAATAAGCGCGATCTTTGAAAGCCGTTCTACGACTGGTCGTGAGTACCCTACGACTGGTCGTGGGTCACCTACGACTGGTCGTAGATCCCTACGACTGGTCGTAGGACCAGTGATTTCGTTGCTAGACTTTAAGTCGTAGCTCCACGACTGGTCGTGGACGAGTCGAAGCCACACCTACGACCGGTCGAAGGACCTCCAGGACTGGTCGTGGGCGTACCAAAAATTTCGAAAAATCTTCAACTTCTTAGGACTGGTCGTGGAATTTCTTGGACTAGTCGAACCAATGTTAGGACTGGTCGAACAAGAGCTAGGACTGGTCGTAGAATAGACCAACCTTGTGTATTTTAAATATTTGAATAATGTATCCAAAGTGACCTACTTAAAGGGTCAACCTAAGGTCATTCAAACCTGAACCATGTCGTATGGACATTGAACTTCAACCTTTCAACGAATGTAGATAAATTGAATTATATCAGGCTTGTCAGGCTTGAGATCTTGATCAACATAGAACTACTTCATACGTTGTTTCTTCAGATTTGAACTTCAACATTGTAGCTTCTTGAGGCTTCATCATGTAGTATTTTGAGGCTTCAACATGTAGCTTTTTTGAGGCTTCAACATGTAGCTTTTTTGAGGCTTCAACATGTAGCTTTTTGAGGTGTCTTGAATTCCAATAAATGATCATACAAGTACAGAACACCGATAGATGTTTTTGGCACACAAAATTTGACAACCAAAGGAGCATGAGACCATAACACTTACAATCTCCCCCTTTGGCAAATTTGTGACAAAACATCCAAATAATAATAATACTTCAAATTAAAATGAAGTACTCACAACATATTACTCACAACATATTCACAATAAGTTGAACAATAGAGAAGCATACACACCACAAGTTCATATAGAGAAGCAAGTCAAATATTTCATTCTCACATAACTACCCCAGAGTAATAGGTACCCCTGAGAAGTTGTTTAACTCCCCCTACCCCAGAGTAATAGGTACCCCTGAGAAGTTGTTTAACTCCCCCTGAGTAATAGATAATAGGAACTCCCAAAACTTCTCCCCCTTTTTGTCACAAAATGACAAAGGAACAAGGGCAGCAATCAAAATGAATATAGCAGTTAAAGTATAGATTCAAGAAAACTTTAGTGCATAATTCAAAAAGTCAGTGAGTATGTAAAGTTAAAAACAAATATTACAGACTTAGTAAAACATTCAGTCAGAACCAGAGGATGGAGCAGGATTAGAAGGATCAATTTTGTGTAAACCCTTAGCAATACGCCTCATATATTTGCGTAGATAAGAGAATTGCGTATCTTGGGTAACACGAATTTGAGCCACTTGCTCTTGAAGGGAATTCAATCTCTCATCAAAATCAGAGGGCTGAAAATCAGGATCATCAGCCGAGTCTGACTCAAGTTCTTCAAACAAATCATCCATATTCACGTCTTCAGTAGGATCACTAGCTTGACCAGCATCTCTTGCTTCAGCACCAACGCCACCAGCATCCACTTGACCATCAGTAAATTCTAAAGTCATCTTGTTAAGATTGGAATTATTGAAGGGGAGATGATGGATGGGTTTTTCTCTAGTAGGCATAGCAATGAGCATATGATTTGCTAGCATAGTCAACAAATAACCAAAGGGTATATCACTATGTCCAGGATGTTGACGAGACAGAATAATGGAATGACAAATTAAGGAAGGTAAACATATTTTTGCACCAGAGATGACAGAATGCAAAACACGAACCATAAAAGCAGTGAGTTCGGTTTTATTACCAGCACGTGGATAAAGATTAGAGATGAAAATCCTATGTAGTACTCTGTGTCTGGGTAACAAAAATCTTGAGGGAAGTGCATGACCTTTATGAGTCCAATGAACATCCAAGTTACATAGATCTCTAGTAAGCATTCTACGTTCAGATTCAGAGAGACTGTCATGTAAAATACCAATTGGAATGCTCTCATCATTGACAGGTATTTCCATAATATCAGCAATCAAATGCCGATCCACTACAAACAAACCTTCTTGAGTATCAACTTTAAAAATTAAATTATCAATAGAAAAATCACAGATACATGCAAACATGGATTGGGCAATGGACTGGTATGCAGGTCCACCCCAATGCAAGATGTTATCCCATCCCACAGATTCCAACAGAGTAGGAATACCATATGAAGCAATGTGATTTACATTCACAGGACGCTCAACAATAATATTTCGCATACGTAAATCCCGAACATTCGGAGGATCATTTTCGGGAGACCGAAGATGACGTTGTACAATAGAAGTTGATCTAGAAGAAGATGGACCTCTAGTAGTTTTCTTTTTACTTCTAGCATCCATTTTTAATGGAGGATTTCAATGAAACCACAAGATGCAAGATAGAAAAAATGAGGTTTTAATAGATCAGATTTTTCAAGATAAAACCCCAATCTTGCAATGAACGACCCAATAGATTCAACAAGAGAGTGATTTGAGACACTAATATCAAGAATCTATAGTAAAAATGCAAAGGAACCACTAACCTTGAAGAACTAGGAAGGTGGGTTCGACCGGTCGTAGCTAGAGCCGTTGGTGGGAAAAGAGAAATGAGGAAGATGAGTCAAAATCCCCAAATTAAAGTGAAAACCCGAGTTTCACGACCGGTCGTGTACGTGTTCGACCGGTCGTAGTACGACCGGTCGTGTACACTCACGACTGGTCGAGTACGACTCAAAATTTGCAAAAATTTTTTTTTTAAATAAATTTCAAATTTAATCAAATAAATCATCAAATTTATGTACATTATGATACACTAAATCATGCAAATTCAATTTAAATTGCTCATACCGAGATCAAACTTTAATTTATTAAACCTGCTTTTGTCGAGCGGTTTAGTGAAAATGTCAGCAAGTTGAGTCTCGGTTGGAATGTAATCCAAACAAATTACCTTTTCTTCCACTAATTCACGAATGTAATGAAATCTAATATCAATATGCTTAGTACGTGAATGCTGAACTGGATTTTTAGAGATATTTATTGCGCTGGAATTATCGCAAAATAAAATCATAGAATCCAGAGTAATTCCATAATCGCTCAACATTCGTTTCATCCAAACAAGTTGAGTACATGCATTTCCAGCAGCAATGTATTCAGCCTCAGCTGTTGATAGCGATATAGAACTTTGCTTCTTACTAAACCAAGAAACAAGACAATTTCCAATGTAGAAACAACCACCACTGGTTGATTTCCTATCATCAATGTTTCCAGCCCAGTCAGCATCTGCATACCCGGCTAATTGAACATTAGTTTCATGTGGATACCAGAGACCAAGTTTAGTAGAACTTGCGACATATCGCATAATCCGCTTAACCGCAGTTAAGTGAGATTCTTTAGGATTTGATTGATAACGAGCACAAATACCAACACTCAAGGCTATATCTGGTCTACTAGCAGTCAGATAAAGTAAACTACCAATCAAACTACGATACAATTTAGGATCCACATCATTACCTGCAGAGTCTTTTGAGAGTCTCAAAGTTGTACTCATAGGAGTATCAAAGTTTTTACCTTTCTCAAATCCAAATTTCTTGATTAAGCCCTGAGCATATTTGGTTTGAGAGATAAAAATTCCATTAGGTTGTTGTTTTACTTGCAACCCTAGAAAATAGTTTAATTCACCAACCATGCTCATTTCGAATTTAGACTTCATCAAATCTGCAAACTCAACAGTCATATTAGTACAGGTTGATCCATAAATAATATCGTCAACATATATTTGAACCATTAAAATATCATCGTTATACTTCTTAACAAAGAGTGTCTTATCAACACATCCCATTTGAAAATTATGACTTAGTAAAAACTTAGTCAGTTTTTCGTACCATGCTCTGGGAGCTTGTTTCAGACCATAGAGAGCCTTCTTAAGACGATACACATGATCAGTAAATTTAGGATCTTCAAACCCTGTTGGTTGTTCAACATATACCTCTTCATGTAAATCACCATTCAGAAAGGCACTCTTTACATCCATTTGATAAATTTTAATCTTTCTAAAACATGCAATGGAGATAAAAAGTCTGATTGATTCAAGACGAGCTACAGGGGCAAATGTCTCATTATAGTCAATACCTTCAATTTGTGTATATCCCTGTACAACTAGTCTTGCTTTATTTCGAATAATATTTCCAAGTTCATCAGATTTGTTTTTGAAAATCCATTTTGTTCCAATAATATGTTTATCTTTAGGTCTAGGAACAAGATACCAAACATCATTTCTGACAAACTGATTAAGCTCTTCTTGCATCGCAAGAATCCAGTTTTCATCTGAAAGTGCTTCTTTTACGTTAACCGGTTCAATCTGGGATGTAAAGCATACGTAATTACATATGTCCTCTAATTGTCTACGAGTGCGCACACCAGTGAGAGGGTTTCCAAGTATTTGAGAAGTTGGATGATCTTTAACAGTCCTAAATTCAGAATTAGGTTCACTTGGTGAAGTTTCTTGTTTTTCAAGTATAAGCACTTCATCATTATCTGAACTAGGAACAGGTGTATTCAAAAAATCGTCAATCACAACATTTATTGACTCTTGAATCACACCGGTCCTGTTGTTCAGAACACGATATGCACGACTGTTTAAAGAATACCCTAAAAAGATCCCTTCATCACTTTTAGTGTCGAATTTTTCCAAATTTTCACGATCACGCAAAATATAACACTTACTGCCAAAAACTCGAAAATATTTGACAGAAGGCTTTTTCTCAAACCACATTTCATAAGCCGTTTTATTATTAGATTTACAAATATAAACACGGTTAATAATGTAGCAGGCTGTATTTACTGCTTCAGCCCATAAATTCCTAGGGAGCTTCATGCTATTTAACATAACATTTCCCATTTCTTGAAGCACTCTATTCTTTCTCTCGACAATTCCATTTTGTTGAGGAGTTTTAGGTGCAGAGAATTCATGCGATATTCCCTGATCGCTACAGAATTTCTCAAAACTGCTATTTTCGAATTCGGATCCATGATCACTACGGATCTTGTTGACTTGAGAACTTTTTTCAGTTTGAATCCGTTTTATAATCTTTTTCACTTCATCAAGGGTTTCTGATTTGTCTCTCAAGAATGAAACCCAAGTGAATCTTGTATAATCATCTACAATAACTAAGATGTATTTTTTGCCACCTCGACTTTCCGTTCTTGTTGGTCCTATAAGATCCATGTGGAGAAGCTCGAGTGGTCTTGTGGTGGTATTGGAGTTCACCTTTTTGTGAGAGCTCCTAGTTTGTTTACCATACTGGCATTCACCACAAATCTTGTCTACTTTTTGCATCTTAGGTAGACCTCTAATTAGTTCACCTTTGCTCAATCTGTATAAATTTCGATAGTGTACATGTCCGAGGCGTTTATGCCATAATTCTGTCTCATCGGTATGGACCATGTAACACGTTTGTTTAGATGAGCTACTATCGCTTACTATATAGCAGTTCTCAGAAGTTCTGCGACCAGTTAATATTACAGAACCCTTTTCATTTATTATTTCACAACCTTGATTAGAAAATTTAACATTATGGTTGTTATCGCATATTTGAGATATGCTCAACAGGTTGTGTTTTAAACCCTCAACATATAAAACATTTTTAAATAAGGGAAGGTTATAGAGTTGGACCGTACCTTTGCCAATTATCTTGCAGTTGCTACCATCACCAAATGTGACTGACCCATCAGTCATATCTTTAAGATCGGTGAATAGTGCTTTGTCGCCTGTCATATGTCTGGAGCATCCACTGTCTAGGTACCATTTCGAATGGCTTGTAGCTTTGAAAGCAGTGTGAGCAACCAAACAGACAGCTTTAGGAACCCATTTCAGTACAGTTTTAGGTTTAGGAGAATAATTGGTCTTCTTATGTTTATAGTTGTAGGAGTGACCTACAGAATTAGATTTTAATAGCTCCTTCAGTAAATCAATAATTTTTTCAGCTAGTGGGTTTCGAATCTGATTTTTGAAATTTACATAGCTGCTTTTGGGTTTATGAAAAGTTTTTGTATTTTTAGAAAAAACTTGACTAGTATCTTTTCCTTTTGAGTTAGAAGTCTCTCCTTTCACAAAATTGGAAGAAGTATTCTTCTGTTTTGGAGATTTGTTTTATCATAACCCAACCCGGATCGATCGCCACATTTTCTTGATCCGGATAACAATTTTTCTAATTTTGGATCGCCTTGGGCATATCTCCATGTGTCCTTCAAACTCAACAGAGAAGATACTTCATTTTTAAGTTTCTCATTTTCAGATTTCAAATTTTCAATTAGGGAGGTTTTGAATTCTAGGTCACACTTAGACTTTTCAAAACTATCTGAAATTTGAGATTTTTCTAAAATAAGAGTTTCAAAACATTCTTTAAGTTTATAAAACTTTTCTTTTTGAAGTTTAAGTTTGACAGCAATTTTACAACTTTCCTTATATAAGGCATTGTAAGCATCTTGAAGATCTTCATCATATTCATGATCACTATCCAAATTTTCTTCACTTGTTGAATCATCGTGATCGGAAAAAGTAAACTTGGCTAGAGTCATAAGGGCCTTAAGTTCATTGCCCGACTCGGTTTCTGAATTTTCTGACTCAGAAGAGGCTTCAGAATCAGACGATTCATCCCAAGTAGCCAACATACCCTTCTTTTTGAATCTGTCCTTTTTAGGACATTTGTTTGCTAAATGCCCATATTCTTGACAGTTGTAGCATTGACTATCTTTCAATGATTTCCAAGTTTTAGACTTAGGTTTGGAACGTTTCTTTTCATTTCCCTTTTGAAAATCGACTCTTTTCTTACTTTTGAAAATCTTATAAAACTTTTTCGCCAAAAGGGCCATATCATCTTCAGACTTTTCTGAATCTGAATTTTCTTGAATAATACTTTTAGATGACTTCAAAGCAATAGACTTACCTTTAGGAGCTTTAAAACTTAATTCATAGGTTTGTAAAGAACCAACTAATTCCTCTACCTTCATATTATCCGTATCACGAAGTTCCTGGATTGCGGTTACCTTTGAATTGAACCGTTCAGGAAGAGAGCGTAGTATTTTTGCACATACTTTACTTTCAGGGATCTTATCGCCCAGACCCCACATTGAGTTCACAATGTCATTCAATCTAGTGTAAAAGTCCATAAACATTTCATTTTCCTCCATATGAATTTCTTCAAATTTAGTTGTGAGGAGTTGGACTTTAGATTTCTTGACAATTGATGTACCTTCGTGTGTCATTTCTAAAATATCCCAAGCTTGCTTTGCAGTATCACAGGATATGATTCTTTTGAACTCATCCGGTGATAGTGCGCAAGTGATTGCATTTAGTGCTTTAGCATTAGCACTACTCTCACTTTTCTGAAGTGTGGTCCATTGGTAATATGGTGTAATTTTCATAGATTTTGAACCATCAACACCAGTTACTTCCGTGATAGGAGGTTTCCATTCAATTACTGTGGCTTGCCACACACTTTCATCCATTGATTTGAGGAAGATCCTCATTCTGGCTTTCCAATAGGCATAGTTGGAGCCATCAAAGGGAGGAGGTCTAGTAACTGAAAGGCTATCAAAATTTGACATCTTTTTATATAGCTTAGATCGTTAGCTCAGGAAATAAATCCAAATAAAAAGCAATAAAATGAGCTATTAGGCTTTGATACCACTTGAAAAGGCCAAGCTATATGTCCTAGAGGGGGGGGTGAATAGGACTATGCCAAATTAAAATAAAATTCAGCGGAAATAAAATAAACCAACAACCTTACAACTTGAATCAATTCACAAAGCTAAATTTAAATCACCTTGATAAATAGATATCGAGAGATTGATTCAAATTCAGTTCTAAGGACAACCTTACACCATAATCAACAAGGGCTTATGGTAGGACAACCTTATTTCTAGAACCTCTTTTGGATCAAGAACTCAATATTAATATAAGTAAATGAAATAGCAAGGAATTGAATTTAAATGAAGAAGTAAGATCTAAATTATTACAACAATCCCCACACTTGCTTGAAATGTAAATAATTACAACATTCACATCCCCTTGTACATTCCACAAGATCAAATGATAAAAGATATGAAAATTAAGCAAGCATTCAAACCACAAGTCAAAGAGTTATAGTGGTTCGCTTGTGTGTACACCAACTGTTTTCCAACAGCCACACAAAAAGCTACTCCACTCCTAATATCCTCACACAGGGGATATTAGCGTTCACTAACAAATAGGTTTTCACAGGTTCACCAAAAACCTTTACAATTGTGTCTTTTTCACTTGGGCTTACACAATCCAAAAACCCCTCTTTTCTGAGTTTTCTGGTTTTCCTCAGACAACCAATACAATGAGATTTTTCTGGCTCAACCTCAAACAAAACCAAAAGCAAATGAATTTTACAGAATTGTAAAATACCTGGATTTCTCCTTTTTCGTAGCAGCCCGGTAGAACCAATCGGAGTAGATGATTTGAATGTCAAAGTTCAATTTCCAATACTCACATTCATAAGGTTCTAAGTTCTAATTGATTTTAGATTTAACTCGTTGGGCGTAGCTAAATTTGATTTTGATTCCAAGAAGAAGGAATAAGATAATTCCTCTTTTCAAATATGATTGGAATATAGAAACAAAATCAAATTAAATAAGCTAGCAAAAAGGAATATTAAATAAGCACAATCTAGCTTAAAATAAACACAAACTTATCTCAGAGTGATCACTTGAAAATTCTTGAATTGAATGAGAGTGGAAGTTATGAAAACTCTGAATTTCGTGTTCAATTTATAGAAGCAGAAATCGCTCCTACGACTGGTCTTAGAAACCTACGACTGGTCGTAGCTCTAACAGATTTTTGAAAAAATAAGCGCGATCTTTGAAAGCCGTTCTACGACTGGTCGTGAGTACCCTACGACTGGTCGTGGGTCACCTACGACTGGTCGTAGATATCTACGACTGGTCGTAGGACCAGTGATTTCGTCGCTGGACTTTAAGTCGTAGCTCCACGACTGGTCGTGGACGAGTCGAAGCCACACCTACGACCGGTCGAAGGACCTCCAGGACTGGTCGTGGGCGTACCAAAAATTTCGAAAAATCTTCAACTTCTTAGGACTGGTCGTGGAATTTCTTGGACTAGTCGAACCAATGTTAGGACTGGTCGAACAAGAGCTAGGACTGGTCGTAGAATAGACCAACCTTGTGTATTTTAAATATTTGAATAATGTATCCAAAGTGACCTACTTAAAGGGTCAACCTAAGGTCATTCAAACCTGAACCATGTCGTATGGACATTGAACTTCAACCTTTCAACGAATGTAGATAAATTGAATTATATCAGGCTTGTCAGGCTTGAGATCTTGATCAACATAGAACTACTTCATACGTTGTTTCTTCAGATTTGAACTTCAACATTGTAGCTTCTTGAGGCTTCATCATGTAGTATTTTGAGGCTTCAACATGTAGCTTTTTTGAGGCTTCAACATGTAGCTTTTTTGAGGCTTCAACATGTTGCTTTTTTGAGGTGTCTTGAATTCCAATAAATGATCATACAAGTACAGAACACCGATAGATGTTTTTGGCACACAAAATTTGACAACCAAAGGAGCATGAGACCATAACACTTACAAGGTTCAATAAGAATAATGAAAGAAAAAGAAAATACCTAGCTACAAGATAGCTGCCTACGGAAAGGGTTGGGCGAACGAACTTCACCATAGGTTTGCTCCCTATAGGTATAGATTCGATTCTCCATGGTTGACATTTGGAAAGAGTTAGGCAACTGGTTTTCACATAGTTTGCTCCTATAGGTGAGGATTTGATTCCCATAATTGGCATTACTGTTTATAGAAAAATCAATGGCCAAAATAATGACAAGAAAACTCGGGTCTAGGTTGTCCTAATGCTCTTGTGATCGTCAATGTTATCAAGAAAGTGACGATTGAATCTCTTAATGATGGTAAGCAGGGTTTACACTATATACACTCATGGAACTCAATGTTTAGAATTATTCTGAGTAGTGGATTAATATTGTAACTTGATTATAAAGTCACCATGAGCTTGATTCTATGAGGAATTAATAATCAACATTCATAAATCTTAGAATTCTGATATCTGAATTAATTTTCGAAATATCACTCGAATTTATAGCAATTGTCCCGTAATTCTTAATTTATTTTTCGCATGCTTTGCTCGAGACTAGCAAAATGCTGGTTGGGGGTTGTTTTGAGGGTCAAATATTGCATATCAGACCCTGATTACTGCCTAGATTTACAAACACAATAATGTTTAATGCCGTATTTTAACTGTTTATGTGATGCAAGATGGAATTACGAATGTAGACTGAAGAAGGGTACTAAAAGCGTGGATTTCTATTTTTCTTGATGCTCTGATGACATCAAAGGCAATGGACGAACTCCAGGGACTGAAATTGATGGATTTGCACGGTAGAGATCAGAGGAAATCAGGCCGTTCGCATTTAACGGGCCCAAAAATCAACCAGAATGCAAGATCACAGTGTTCCAACCATCTATTTGGCTCGAAACTTCATACATGAGATAAGGACAATAAAATAACCGTACATATTAAAATTCATCCATTGAAGATCTCAGAAAATGGGCCAACGGACAGATCAGCCCATGACTTTCTGATTTTGGGCCCACCTGATCTCCGGATTTTCCTCCATTTTGAAATCAACGCACAAAATGATACATTAAAACGTATGGATGAGTGGATCTTTCAGAAACATCATCGAGGACCCCACCTATGTTAGGATGTGCATGGTGCACAAGTACACCAGAGGTGCACGGCAACGGCGTTGCCTTCCAAATCGGGCTAGTCCCGTGACCGAATCAAACGGCAACTGCCATTTTGGTTTTTTCCGCGCAACAGCGAAGCAGCGTCCGTTTGCGGAAGACGGTGGGCCACCATCATGGCCCACATGAGAAATCCTCACCGTTCATCGGATATCCCGGACGAATTCGTCCCAATACAAGTAATTTCAAGGGATACAGTATTCATTTGTGTATGCAATCGTTGGCCGAACGGGACTTCTGCACTGCACTACCAAGGTTAAACAGAGTCTGTTTGGAGGATGATGTGGCCCACCTTCAGGAGTGCTCAGACTAATCTGAACCGTCCAAGGTGTTCACAGGATGAAGCTGATCACAGATGTATGGGTACAACTCCTAAAGAGTTACTGAAAGCAGATCTAATTCGGTTTCAAAATCCCTCCGCAATCAGCAAAATTTCGGAAACCGTCTGACTTCTGCTGATAATGTGATCAACGTTCGAAAATTTCCCTCAATCCAGACCTTCTAAATCAACACAGAGGGAGTTTCGGTTGTCACCATGCTTTCCAAAAACGCGGAAACCTTTTCACCGAAGCGTACTCTGCGAAATCTCTTACCGCTTGCTGTTTTAAAACGCGCAGGAATCTCAGACGCAGAAGACCACTTGCGGGATTACACTAGCTGCAGATCCGTGGGCCAGGAGCATCGGATGTTGATCCAAAACCGCCCAGAGTTCAGCTGATGGATGAGGTGGGTCAGACTCAAGTTTCTTGGCAAGATTGATGCAAATCCATCTCTCACGTCCGTTCGGTCTGATGAAGCAAAACAGGACTTCTGTTGCTGATGTGACACTTTCTAAAATTGCACGCCAGCTGCCTACGCACGTTGCTTGGTGCGGAAGTTTTTCCACCTACAGTTTTTGTGGTCTATAAGAGGAAGAGAGAAAATAGTGAAAGGTATTCACGGCTGGAGAGAGACTCACGGCAGATAGGAGAAAAACGTGAAGAGAGAGAGAGAGAGAGAGAGAGAGAGAGAGAGAGAGGGAAATTCATTGTTGGAATTCTTATTTTTATTTATGTATGATCTAGCCAACATGGTTGGCTAAACCTCTTAGCTAGGGCTAAGAGGTGAAGCTTATAGCGAGATGGGAGGATTCTGCGACTTGGATTATGCCCGTTGAACTCGTTTTGATCGGTTTGATTTTAAGGAAGATTTTAGTCTTTAATGATTTAGTGTGACTGATATTACATTAGATCTGTGATGGCTTGAGTTTTCCTTTTCCTTCTTCTGATTATGGGGTTAGGAAGCCCTGTTGTTCACCATCGTCTCCTAGGCATGGTTGGATGACGGAATCCTTCCTAACATTCATACATCTTTTGATTGGTTGTAGTTTGGTTTGAGTTCTGTTGTTTACCTTGTCTCATAGGCATGGATCTGTGATAGAATCATATCTAATTCTTCTACCTTTCATCTATTTGAAGACTAGATCAAAAGGAAATTCACATTGATTTTCAGGTTATATCTTCCAACTGGATGAAGATGGGACTCGAAGTCCAGTTGAGCTCATGAATCGACCATAGATCTCCCCGATCTCTACAAGTGGATCCTCTGAATCCCTAGTTTCTTTCTCTCTGAATTCTTAAGTTTTAGATAATTAGTTCACCATTATTCCTCAAATCACAATCGGTTTGGATTTCATCTTAGCCTAGTTCTAGATCTGGTTTTTTTCATATAGCGTACAGGTTTCAATCCCTGTGGATTCGACCTCAGTCTTACCGAGTTTTTACTACATCACAACCCTATACTTGGGGAGTGAACAAGCTAAAGGATAGGTTAGGTACTTGCCTCTTTTTTGTGAGGCCCACCCGAAAAAGTTTTTCTCCACAACATATCCCTCAGTAAAAAAAAAAATAATAAAAAAAAAATTTAAAAAAAAAAAAAAAAACCCTCCAAAAAGAAGCTGCTTCAAAGCTGAACCTTATGGTGATTAAATAGAGTTTGGAAGTTGGCTTTTAAACTAACCAAAACCCAGCCTCCAGCTTCAAAGCTTAACCTTATGGAGATTAATTGGAAGTTGGCGTTTCGGCTAACCAAAACCCAGCCTCCAGCTTCAAAGCTTAACCTTATGGAGATTAATTGGAAGTTGGCTTTTCAACTAACCAAAAACCAGCCTCCAGCTTCACGAGTTGGTACTAAAAAAAATAAGCAACTGTTGCATGTCTTGAATTGCGCAAATAGCACGTGCGCTTTTTTACAGTTCCACCTTGAAACTAATGCATTGAGGATATAATCCCTTTCAATGTGAATGTTAAGGGATGAAATACAATTTGGTCATCTTCACTTCTTTGAGATATAACTGCAATTCAAGTTGACAATGCATCCAAATGCACCCTAAATGTAATATAAAATCTGTAATTCACTTACATCTTCAAGCTCCTCTGCACAGGCTTCAGCCTTTTCTACATTTCCATCACTCTTAGTATCTGGACTTCCAAATATGTCATGCTTGCCTCTAGAGGAAGATCATGTGGAGAAGTCGGCTGGCCATAGCAAATATCTCCATGTTGATCTTCTAGATTCTCAGCCTAGCCAAATAGTAATTTAAAAAAAAAAAAAAAAAAAAAAAAAAGTAACAAGTTCACTGGATCTGCATTTGTCCTTACAATATTCAATGGCAACTTATAATATGGCTCGAGAAATAAGGCATGAAACTGATTTCTTTTCTTTTCTTTTCTTTTCTTTTCTTTGAAAGGCAATGCAATTTTGTTGAAGGCACAGCAGAGGTAAGGAATCAATGCCAAAAATTACACTACAGAGAGCCAAAAACAATCAAAAGAGGCACAAGAAACTCCAATGAATATCTTAATGCCCAAGGCCCGCACATTTCTATCCAACAGATGGTCAAGACACAATGTGTACATTATTAGACCTTAAAGAGTAATCCGTTAGTATCTTGGAAAAATAAGACCCATCTCAAACCTGCATCGTGCCTGAGAGGAGCATGATAAATGTAAAAAATCAAGACATCCAAAGCCTGTTTGAAACCAACACTCATATCTAAGAGAGAAAATTCAAGGAAATGATTACTGCAAATCATACAGCAAGCCATCACCAGAATGCCATGACTGGTAGCCATAATAGCTTACCAGGAAATTGACCTAAGAAATTGATTGCATTTAACATAGAAATGTACAAAAGCATACCATGAGTTTAGGAGGCTGCTAGAATAAAGAAGCGAGTGCACATCTCCATGGCCATGAGGTTTGGTCTATCCAATACACAAGTAAATATGAGAAAGACAGAAAAAGAAAAAAAAAAATAAAAATCACCCACATTTAGAGGCCTTGCACCAAAACCAAGAAAGACAACCGGATAAGAGCTAGACCTGAATTTTATATTTGTTTTGATGTTCAATTGCAAGCCTGGCATCATTATCATCTAAGCATGCTACCTTTTCCTGAAATCGGTGTTAGTAAACAAAGTCAATTGCATCAACCATCAATTGCAATTTCAAGATGAAATTCATACATGGGAAACCATATTTGTTCTAACAATACCTGCTTAAGAAGTTTCACTTGTGTTGACTTCATTCCAAAATATGAATTCGACTCTAGAAGCTCTAAAATACGTGCATGTGTGTCATCGGATGTCATTATCACCAAAGGAATCTGTGCCTCACATGGGCCTACAAATTGAAGGGAAGCATCATAAATTGACAAAGGTAGAGCAAAGAAATGCTTCTATATTTATTTGACAATGAAGATGCCTTCAAAATGGCTCACAATAAACATCCTTCATAGAGATGCTGATGAATGACATAAATTTGCACATTCCCACAGGTAAACAACTTCCTGCATAAACTACAGACAAATTGTTTTTATTAGCCAACCTTGTACTAATTTACAGCTGGCATCTCGTAGAGCTAGAATGGCCTCTCTATAGTGTTGTAAGAAACACGTTCCAGTAATTGTTTCTTTAGGAAGAGCCAACTGCTATACACAACAAGCTCAGTAACATATGTCACAATTGCTCTAATCCATAAGCCTTGTGCATGTTCACATTTTTTTAAATGTTTTATGCATGTATGCATTCATGCATCAAGAATTAGGTTAAGATTTGAGAATTGGACTACAAAATAGCTTATCAACATCGAAAAATCAACTGAGTACTTGAATGACCTTCAAGATGCTCGAGTCCGGGCCCTTGATAATGGAATCAAGCTAACATAACAAACATTGTATTTTATTTGTATTGAATAAATTGAAGTTAATGTTAGCACTTAAAAGTTGCATATTATTTCAAAATCTAGCTCATCTGTTATGTGTTTTTCTTCTTCCATCCAATTTGAGAAAAAAAAAAAAAAAAACATGTGAAATTGCATTGTATTGTTAGACTCACCACCACAACACCACCTTCCTTGGCAACAACCCGCTTAATGAATACTTCCTCATCGGTATATCCTACTTCCTGCAAAGGACATAGAACAAACATGACAATGTCATCTAAGCATATAATAAGAAGTGGGCCAATCAAATTATTGCTAACACTGTTGCATTAAAGAAATGTGGAAGAAAAGGACACACCTCACCTTGATGCCCTTCTCCCTTCTTCTTTACCCGGGCTTGGGACTGGCAATGCAAGAAGTTGCATTGGCGGAGTTTTTTTTTTTTTTTTTTTTTTTAAATTTAAATTTTTTTTTTTTTTAAAAAAAAGACGGAGCCTTCATTCCATGATAAAGACACTATACAATAGACACTTCGGGCAGCCACCAGAGCAGAAAAGATGCCTGATGCCGCCTATCATATGATTTACAAAGACGCTGCATCCCCGTTTTTTTTTTTTTTTTTTTTTTTTTTTTTTTTTTTTTTTTTTTTACAAGAGAAAACTTAGGCCAAAACCGAAGCCGCAACTTAATCCTCTGCCACTAGCGTTTGAACCTCTTTCTGACAGTCGCCAAGCTGACCTTATCGAGGAACAGGAGGCCTCTCACTGCCTGAGAGAGAGCCTCAATGTTATGGAAAAGAGCAGATGCTTAATTCCCACAACCTAAATTGGCGATGCCATCCGCCGGCCCATTCCCTTCCCTACAAATATGATGGAACTGAACATTACCGTACGAACAGAGAATCCAAATTCTGTCCAGCC
Organism: Magnolia officinalis; assembly: GCA_021015155.1. NCBI lineage: Eukaryota > Viridiplantae > Streptophyta > Magnoliopsida > Magnoliales > Magnoliaceae > Magnolia > Magnolia officinalis. The sequence continues at coordinate 64,095,038 of JAJHSJ010000008.1, forward strand.
AACACTTCCACTACCAACCCAAGCAAGAGCTACCTGACAGAAAACTGACCACCATATACGAGTCGGATTCAAGAATGATGTTTTTCAGGCCGTGATTGATGCAATGTATAAGTCCATCGTGGGCCGCTCGAATTTCAGCCCTGGTATTAGAAGCGTGTACATAGCCAGCATAAAAACCAAAAAGAAGATGACCATCTGCAGCCCTGCAAACTCCCCCTCCTCCTGCCAGTCCCGGGTTAGCCCGAGACGACCCATCGACATTGAGTTTGACCCACCCACTTGGCGGTTTCGACCAACGCACCATGTGGAATACATCGTGCTGGGGCCGAAGATTAATCCCCAAAGAAGACAGAACCCTGCTTTGGCTGGTGGCACGGATAGCCGGAGAGGCTCGACTATTTGCGATTCTTCTCAACCATCCGGTGATTCAGGAAATCAGAATCTCTTCACACACCAAGATCCCATCAAACCTAGCAGTATTCCTACACTTCCAAAGCTCCCACAATATAAAACACGGCACCTGGTTTTTGAACAGAGGTGAAGGTCTGAAAGCTAAATGAGAGCACCACCAATGGGAGAGCCATTCACCTACCGTAAGACTGTGTACCATGTGCACTCCATAAATACTGGCAAAGTGGGACCAGACCAATCTCACCTTGACACTTCGGAAGAAGATATGATCAGCAGATTCCACTGATGTCACACCCCAAATCCGAAAATCGGATTCACTAGAATCACGATCGCCGAATCCGGTGCCGACAGCCTCCGTAGTATCTCATTCTCGGCTCCTAGCGTCCATACGCCAGATTTCGATCCTAGGATCCTACAAGGAGGATTTTCCAATGTACATTTAACTCATAATAAGCATAACCACAAGATTACCCAATTCACAAATGCAACATCATCATCACATATCCACTAATATAATCATTTAAGTACAATGCTGAAAGGAAAATACATAAATCAAAAATCAAGCTCCAGAAGACCGTTGCATGCTCCAAGCTCAATGCTGCTGCAACCTAATGTCACCTGCACGCATATATCGTGCATAAGCTTATAGAAAACTTAGAGGGTGGTGTAAGTGTGTGCACAAGGTAAGTGTCAAGTATTCAATACAATGTCGTCACCATACAATACCGGAAATAAGCAGAAATATTAACAAGATCATGAATTTTCAGAGTAAACAAGAATACTGACAAGATCATAAATCATACGATAACAAAGTAAGCGGAAATACAAACAATTCCATGAGTCAATCAATATCAGAATACACAATATAGAACAACTATGCAAATGAGGAGTCACAAAGAGCCATATATCAGATGTCGAGGATGCGATGCAGTATGCAGTTCCTGATGAGTCCATGAATAGCATCAACTGTATCTAGACCATATAAATGCAGAAACACAGTAACCCAAGATGCAATATGCCGCAGATGTAATGCAATATGCGGTGCGAATGGAATGACCATGCTGGAGTGTGAAGTCGGGATGATAGTACGTAGTATCGCAGGCTACGGGGTCCACCACAAGGGACTTCTATCCAAACCAGTCTCATACCTAAATTTGGATAGTCAGACTCAACGTGGTAAATTCCTGATCTCAGGTTAGTCGTGCGCCCAACCGAAATCCTTGCCATGCGAAGATATACACAATTAGTTGCGCACCACCAGCCCGAGTGGATAGTGAATGAAATGAATGTATGAGTATGTAACTCCTACTCAATAAGTCCACATATCAGTACGGTTCCTCTCTGAAAAATCACCAGGGTCTATTACACTCCAAACCAGATTGCCGCCCCATCGCGCGCAATAAGGTGAGTGGAAGAGACCTCACAATCTGCCTGCCAATATCGGGTCCGGCTCGTCGATAGTGGACCCATTCCTCGAACTGGTCAGACTCAGCCTAGCATTGCCCCCTCCTTTCAGGCAGGTAAGGCCGTACCCCCTTCTAACCGACCACGACACAGTGGGAGACGCAGCCTAACGGTATATGACCCTCATGCGCTCATGCATCCACTCAGTCTAGACGTTAGAGCAACCTCTGGAACCAAGAGGGTTTAGGAACTTTCACCCAGGGATATCTATAGCACCCCATGTAGAACAGATTTCCGGTGTCCCATCTGGCCATCCACGAAATACCTGTGGAGGCTACGACCCTGATGTCACTAGGACGTATAGTAATCACAACACACAATGTAAGATGCATGAGTCATACAATCCAGTCATGCATCAATCCTTGGCATACCGTGGCACATGTGAGATAACCTCCGCCTATCAGGAGTCTCATAACAACATACTCCATGACATATGCAATGATCAACCACATCTCATAACAAACATGCAGATGATGCGTATGGGCCACATACTCGTAACAAACATGCAGATGATCAACCACATACTCCATGACATATGCAATGATCAACCACATACTCCATAACAACATACTCCATGACATATGCAATGATCAACCACATCTCATAACAAACATGCAGATGATGTATCATGATGCTATGCTGTCACATACTCGTAACCGGTATCAATAACCGGCATTGACAATCAACCTCGACAATGTTGACATTTAACCAACATTGCCCCCGACGAATGGCCCTCATAGATCCTAACATATAATGGACCCATGGCCTCACACAAGGGCCAAATATACAACACCATGGGCCTCACTCAAGAGCTTAATACACATCACGATGGACCTTTCACATGGGCCTAACATACATCACAAAGGGCTCCATCGCCTGACCCTGAAATGCATCACAATGGGCCTCATCACATAGACCTCATATTCATCACATTAGGCTAAAAACACGGGCTGAATATACATCACAATGGACCTCAACTACGAGTTGCATATACCCCTATAGGTCTCGACAATCGGCCTCGACAATCGGAAAATCGGTCATGACGATCGGGTCGATCGATAATCAGAATCGGCAAATCGGTCACGAAGATCAGGTTGATCGATAATCAGAATCGGGAAATCAGTCACGTCACTCGGAATCAAAAATCGGTCACGTCAATCAGGATCGACAATCGGTCACGTCAATCAGAATCGATCGATAATTGGAATAGGCAAATCGGTCACGACAATCAGAATCGATCAATAATAGGAATCGGCAAATCGGTCACGTCACTCAGAATCGGCAATCGGTCACAACAATCAGGATCGGCAATCGGTCACGTCAATCAAGATCGGCAATCGGTCACGTCAATCAGAATTGATCGATAATTGAAATAGGCAAATCGGTCACAACAATCAGAATCGATCGATAATCGAAATCGGCAAATCGGTCACGTCAATCAGGATCGGCAATCGGTCACGTCAATCACGATCGGCAATCAGTCACGTCAATTAGAATCGATCGATAATCGGAATAGGCAAATCGGTCACGACAATCAGAATCGATCGATAATCGGAATCGGCAAATCGGTCACGTCAATCAGGATCGGCAATCGGTCACGTCAATCACGATCGGCAATCGGTCACGTCAATTAGAATCGATCGATAATCGGAATAGCAAATCGGTCACGACAATCAGAATCGATCGATAATCAGAATCGGTAAATCGGTCACGTCAATCAAAATCGGCCGAACGAGGCCTAAGAGAAGGTCACGATGTGGACATTTAACCATCATTACCCATCAATGTGGCCATTTAACTAACATCGCTCCCAAGTAGTGGCCCACATAGAGTCAAACGTCAAGTGGGCCCCCGGTCTCCCACCAGGGCCTAATATACATTATCATGAGCCTCAATTGCATCAAATGAGCCGATTCAAATGGGCCAATCAAATGGGTCCAATCAATTGGGCCGCTCAAAGGGGCCAAATCAAATGGGCCGATCAAATGGGTCCAATCAATTGGGCCGATCAAAGGGGCCGAATCAAATGGGCCGGATACACAACACTACGGGCCTCTACCCATGGGCTCCAAATACATCACAATGGGCCTCAACCCATGAGCCCCAAATACGTGGTATTAGGCCTCCCAAATATAACAAGTAGGCCGCACTACCTGGGCCGCACCATTCATCCATCGATAGATATCATTTTAAAGCATTATCCAAACAATGGATCAGATCAAAAGATCATCTGAACCATATTACAAATGGCAGTGGTGATGATGATTTCCACTATTAAATTCCAGTGGGCCCACGGTAGCATTTAATTTCCATCCAGTCTGTTCATAAGGTCACAAAGACCTAGATATAGAGGAAAAACAAATATCAAGTTGGTCCAAAACCCTGTAGCCCGAGGGGGGGTTTTTAATGGTGGACGTTCATCCCACTGTTTTCTGCAGTGTGGTCCTCTTAATATTAAATCTATCTTATTTTTAGTCTCAAGCCTTGAGACAAGCTAGCCAAATGGATGGACGGCTAGGTAGTCCTCAGCATCAGGGTGGGCCGCTGGATGGCGTGGCTAAAACATATACATTAAAGTGGGATCTCCACCGTCCTAGTCCGCAGACGGTGGAGATGAACAGTCTGGATGATACATATACTCCATGATCAGACCCTCTTGCGGGTGTCTCCACAGCAGGTAGGTGGGACCCACAGAGTTGTTGACGTCAGTGCAGCAACCCCACAGGGGGTGCAAGGTACGCCTGTCAATCTGCTTCTAACCACGTCCTGGATTGGATGGTGTACACAGCCGCATATCAAGGTGGGCTCCACCGTCCATAGCTGGACGGCGGATGAATGGATGAGATACATGCCTCTGGTGGGTTCCATGTGGAAGTGTCCCACCATCTCATCCCTTAATTTAAATATAATATAATATATTATGTAATATTATATATAGTAACCCACCGTCCAGATGAATCTGGATGGTGCAGAATTCTTTTATAAAGGTCGGTTCCACGTGGAAGTGGCCCACCATCATAAGGTAATATAATATAATATATTATACTATATTATATAACAATATATTATATTAATATATGTGTACGTGTGTGCATGAGAAGGGGAGAGACCAGTGCTCACTTGTGGGTGGGTGCATCCAGCATCCAACTGTCCAGCGACGGACGAATGGCCTGGTCAAAATGCATATATGCGAGGTGGGTCCCACGTGGGGCCCACCCAATCTGTTGGTAAGGTCACGCAGACCGGGATGCAGAGAAAAAAAATAAAAAAACAAATTCCGCAATGATCCAAAACTTCTGCTAACCTCAGAAGGGTTTCAAGGGTACACGCTCAATCATCACGGTTTCCTACCATGTGGGCCACCTGGGCGTCCATTACCGCTGAATTTTTTATGGGCCACTGCCCTAAGGGGTCTCATCAAAATGCACGGTATTGATGTTCCCACACATCACGGTGGGGCCCACGGCTGGGACCCTTGGTGTCCGTCCGTCCGTCCGTCCGCCAGCGTCTACGCACGCTGCTAACAGCAGCAGCGCCTGCTGCAGCAGCATGCATTCCTTTTTTTTTTTTCTTTTTTTTTCTTTTTTTTTTTGTTTTCATGAGGTTTTTCATATGCGGGGCCCGTGTTAGAGAAATCCGTCCCAGCCGTTGGATCCCACGGATCAAGACAGACCCATTAAGCCCAATATTTGAGGTATTTTGGTGTATAGGAACATCAGAGTAGTTTTTAACGATAACACCACTGTTTTTCCTATGGTATGGCCCATATGATAATCAGATTGGCCTCGTATTTTGGTTCAACGTCTAAAATGAGTTGGGGAACAGAATGGCCGGCATGGATTAGACCGATACATCAAGGTGGGCCTACATAAGGAATTCACCCAAAATTTTAAATCAAACTGATATTTTTGTTTGTACGTTCAGTAGACCACAGTGTCGGTTCACCCTTCACTGACGTCCAGTGTCCAGCGACGCTGGACGCGCGGTTTTGGATGTAACATATATCTAGGTGGCCTTACTCAGGTGGGCCACCAAATGTACAGATGGTGTGGATGAGACATACATCAAGTGGGGTCCATCCGAGTGGGCCACACATCACACCAAAAATGAAAGAGAGGGAGAGAGAAGCACCCACCTTATTCCTCCTAATGTTTCAAAGCTCCAAGGGGGTCCCTTCAACGGTGGAGATGAGTTTTTGATGGCCGGATATGGGGGATCTAAGGTGAGAGAGGGTTGAGAATTTTGGAGAGCTTGGGATGTCCAAGGTCTTGCTACAATGGTGGAATGGAGAATGGAAAAAATGGAAGAGAGAGATGAATGAGAGAGAGAGTAATGATGATAGCTCTCTCTCTCTTAGCTAGGTAATAAATTTTTTGGGGAAAAGGGAGTAATTATGGGCTAGGGTCATTATTGCTTTGACTAAAAAAATTTATGGATGGCTTAGGATGATGTCACCCTAACCTTGGGAAAAGTGTCATTGTGATAGGTGGGTCCCACCAAAACACAATCAATGGTCTAAGTAGTGCGCAACCTATATCTTTTGATGTACAACACGGATTTCTGCATGAAACGCGGCGTTAGAACCGCGGCGACAAGGCGGTCGTAACGACACAGTTCTTAGGTCAAGCCGACTCAAAATTACAGGGTGACACTCAAGGTCACGCGCAATTGTTATCTACGCATCGCAGGTCACTGAAATTCGACCAGAAGGACCGCGGAAGCCTATGGAATGATACAGTCTAGGACACGGGTCTCACAATTGAGGGCCTCTGCCTATTAGGCTGCTCACAACAGTTGCATCTCAATGCCATCTGCACCCCTTGGGATTGAATAGCAGAATCTACCGCAACTGCCCCTCTGAGGATCCTTCATACAAACGTGGACAGTTTTGGGGGAATCAATGCATTCTAGATTTTGCTACCCCAAACAGTCCGTGGACAGTGCGCACTACAGATTTCCCACGCCGAAGCCATAGAAAACTCTCCAGAAGGAGTATGTGGCCAGAAGGGAATATTAACACCATCTGACACACAAAAACCCCCATGGAAAATAGTGTCTATTTGCTCTTGAGAAAGCACAGAGAAAACGGCAGAAGGAGGAAGAGGACCCATCCTTCCCAGAAAGTCCTTAACTTTAAATGAACGTAGAGAGGGAGGAATAGTGGCCGTCATCCTATCTTGCAAGGGGCCCAGCCTGGTCCAGTTGTCTTACCAAAGGCACAAATTACCTTTACCAATCTGTCATTGGGTAATGGCCTTAACGTGAGGGAGAAGAGCTCTAATTCTCTTCCATAAGGGAGACACCGTAGTCACAAGCTGAGCTGGCCATCTGTCTGAAGATCCTGACTATACGCAGCCCGCATGAATGTTGCCCACAAGCCAGTTTTCGCAGTGTTCGAAACTGTCCAAGCCATCTTGATGCGAAATGCAGTCATGACATCTTGAAGCTGCCTAATCCCCAAGCCCCCTTCGGTCTTGGGCATAGCAATATATCGCCAACTCCGCCATTGGAGTTTTTTTCTACCATCCACCCAGCCCCAAAGAAAGTCCGCAAAGTGACTCTCCAAAAATTTAAGAACACCTGCTGGGACGTGGGTTACAGCAAGCGTATGTACTAGAATGTTGGCCAATACGTGACTCACCAAAATGGCCCTACCCGCCATGGAGAGAAATCTTGCTTGCCACTCGCTAATTCGTCCATCCACCCTATCCACTAATCTCTAAAATGCATCTTTCTTCCATCTACCCGCTGAAATTGGAACCCCTAAATACACCATGCTCTCCACCGGATTGATCGAGCCTAACTCTCGTTGGATGCTAGCAATTCTAGAAGGCGCCATGTTTTCAGGATGCATGAATACACTCTTGTGGAAGTTCACCTTTTGGCCTGATACTTGCTGATAAAGGTCAACGAATTTCTTAGTTGCTCGAATTGATTGGAGCCCTCCATTGAGGAATAGAAGCATGTCGTCAGCAAAAAGGACGTGAGACATCGGGACGCTGTGTTTCCTTCCTTTGAAAGGGAGGAAATATCTTTGATTAACCAGATGTTTGAAACCTCTCCCAAGGAGCTCAGAAGCGAGGATAAAAAGGCTGGGGGACAACGGATCGCCTTGCCGGAGCCCTCGTGTGGATTTGAAGAAACCACCCACCTCCCCATTGATGAGAACCGAGAACTAACAGTTGCTTCAACAACGTTCCACAAGTCTGGTCCACGGGGTTGAAAAACCAAATCGACTCAAAACTTTCTTTAAGAAGAGCCAATCGACTCTGTCATAGGCCTTTTCCATGTCAAGCTTGATAATAATGTTTCCTCCTCTCACTTTTCTGTTAATCTCTCTAAGCATTTCCTGAGCCAGTGCGATGTTTTCTGAGATGAAACAACCTTTAACAAAAGCTCCTTGTTCAGGAGCAATAATAGCGAGGAGTAACTTGCTCAAACAGTTGGCAAATGACTTTGGTGAAGATCTTGTATATGACATTGCAAAGGCTGATGGGCCTATAATCCGCGAAGCACTTTGGAGCTTCCTTCTTTGGAATGAGGGCAAGGAGTGTGGACGTGAAGGCCCTCAGCATGGCGGCACCTTCAAAGAAGGAAATAACCGCACATAGGAGGTCATGAGCTACAATCTCCCAACAAGATGAGAAAAACAACAACAGAGAAACCGTCCGAGCCAGCAGCGCTGTCCCCGAGAATACTCATTACCGCCTGCTTAACCTCATGGATAGACGGTTTGCTCATCAGGAAGGTATTATCTTCTTCCGTAATCGAAGGCTGGATAACATCCCATACCTCTCCCCCTTGTTCAAATGTCCCTGCAGAAAACTGGGAATGAAAAAATCTGACTGCTTCCGCTTTTATTTCAGCTTGCATCACCACAGTCCACCCTGATTCGAGACAGATGGACGAGATGACGGCTTTCCGGGCTCTCTCCGTTGCAGACACATACAAAAATCTTGTGATCCTGTCACCCTCATCAAGCCAGTTATTCTTGGCTTTCTGTTTCCAGAAAATCTCTTCAAGAAGCTCCAACTTGGAGAGTGACGCCTTGGCTTCAAGGAGGTTAAGCTGAAGAGAGTTGCCAACTGGAACCGAGATGTCTCCTTGCTAAATTTGAACGTCCAAGTCTGTAAGAGTCTTCGCTGCCTGTTGGACTGCGCAAAAAATGTTTCCAAATTCTGACTTGTTTCATCTTCTCAGCTTATCCTTTACAGCCTTCATTTTAACTAAGATATTTCTCATGGGATTTAGGTCGGAAGTCGAGGACCAATTGTCTTTCACCAGTGGAAGGAACGCATCATGATGGGTCCACATGTGCTGAAATCTGAAAGGTTTTGGGCCTACAAATTGATCCCTAGGAAAAGCCAACAATAGGGGAGCATGATCAGAGTTGTGACGAGGGAGGTGATGTACCTGAAAAGAAGGGAATGCAGTGCTCTATGCGGAGTTCATCAACACCCGATCAAGCCTAGCCCACACTCTGGCTCGACTAGTCTGATTGTTTGATCACGTAAATCTGTTACCCAGAAAACTAGCATCCATAAGACCCGCCTATTGATAGCTTCCGAATATTCTCCCGTGCTGCTGCTATCAAAACTTCCCCTGTTACGCCATTCGGCAGCTCTAATGACGACGTTGAAATCCCCACACAGAGCCTACGGCCTTGGAAAAGATGTGGATAAAATAGCAATTTCATCCTATAGCCTTCTCCGTAAAACTCTTGAACAACTAGCATATACCACTGACAATAAGATAGGATCCGTTTGCTGCTGAAGAGCAATTGGTAGGGTTATCATTTGGGCCGATTTAGTTATTTCCTGAACGTAGTCCTGGTGTTTACAAAAGATCCAGATTTTGCCACCAGTTTCCAGGTTAGAGAAGGATGAATGGAAGCCTATCCGAAGACTGATCTGAACTCTCCTAGAGTCCCTAACCATTGGCTCAATGATAACAACAATCCATGGGTTGTGTTCTTGACTTAGACGCTTCAGTGTCCTAATGGTGGGCCGATTACCCACGCCACGGGCATTCCACACCAATATTTTATCCATCATGGGAAACATTGTTTGTTGCAGCCCTTCTTTGTAAATGCCTCAATCTGGATATCCATTCATCCCTGGAAGCCGTCCCTGATGGGTTATTGATAGGTCTCCTAGCCCCCTTCTTCCTTGGCAGAATTTGCAAAGCATCCGCAGCTCTTTTCCTGGGTGAACATTGTTCCTTCGAAGCCTCCTGATTGTTGTCTGGGGCTTTCATCTCTCCCTCCTCACAGTCGTGGAAGGGTGTATGGCGTGTGACAGTTTCCAATTGCTGGGCAGGGCTGGGATCTTCAAAGTCTTCCCCAACTTGAGAGAAGAATGGGGATAGATCTACCACCAATCCGTCAGTACAACCTGGTGATTCTGCTGAACTGAACATCAATCCACAGAGAGGGGCTATGGAAGACTCTCTCTCCGAGGCGTGGGAAGAGGTCCCCGAGGTATCTTTTTCTGTCGGACTTGTAGTGGCTTCTGAAAAGGTGTTATCCCCCACCGATCTGGATCAGAAACAATCTTCTAAAGGCCTGTTGAAGGTTCAACTTGCCTGTTTTTCCATATTACATGCTCCCCTAGATCTACCGATTTTGAAACGAGGTTGCAAGGCATTGAGAGTTTCTTCCTATTGCGAGACCTGCTGTAATATAGCTGAAAACCTCCCGTAGCCCCAAAAGTGAGAGTTGTGCACTCTTGAGAAGGGGTTGTTGATGCGGGCTATTCAACCTCAGAGGCACGCCTGATATTGGGATAGTAGGCCTGTCTTGATTTTCTGCATTTCTGTTATCTGCTGGTATTTCTTCTCTGCATTAAACCATTGCAAGATTCTTCACACAAGAGCCAGCACCTGGGTCATAGGTTTGAAGATCCATGATGGGATTGCTGGATGTTATGTTCACCTATTCCTCTACTTGATCATTGGTGTTGCCTATAGGAAGCAGAGCTGAAGATATCTCCTCCATGTTTATGCCGGTTGAGTGCTGATAGTTTTGAATAGCTGGAGCTCTTCCCTGTACCTGAAGTATTGATGGGTTGGGGCAATTGAGAGGTGTTATACCTGTGCCTGAATCCAGCCCTGTTCTAATATCAACTTGCACACTGTAAGGCTCTGAAGCGACACCCCTAAATGCGTTTCGAGTGCAGTCCCTCCAAGTGTTATCCTATGCACCCCTGACAATCTCACAGACCACATTGTCCTTGTTGCCTGCCCCATGGATGTTAGTGACCCTATATAGATTGTTTCCTACCATTGGGATCAGATCATCGGATGGTCGAGTAAGAGCCTCCTTCTCAATAGGAGTCTCGGTAGTTGTGTTCGTCACTTCAGCATTTTCATAAACAGTTGTCAAGCGTTCCTTAGAATTGGACGGAGAGGTTCTGAATTTTCTCAAAACCCAATCCTTCGTGCTCTCTTTGCTGACCTTCTCCTGCGGAGGGATGTGGGACCTAAATTGAAATGATTCCACTTCCACCAATATTGGAAAATATTTACCAAGAACTTGGAGATTGAGGGTTCTTTGTAGATTCATCCCAGGACTAATAGCAATTTTTACTCGAGCAAAGGATTGGAAGATTCCGTATGCACTGATGGGATCGAGTTGTATCACGTTGCCCAGTTGATTCCCCAAATCCAATAGGACCGTCTCCATCCATGCATGAGCCGGTACCCCGAAAAGTCTCACCCAAATACCTTCTTGTCGAAATGCCTCCTTTGGGCTCCATTTAACAGCTGATATAATATTGGCGGATTTGTGTAGCTCAGAATCAAGAAGGAATTCATCAAAAGCCTATTTTGATCTAAAGACGAGAAGAAACTTGATGGGGGTTGGTCTCGTGAGCTCCAAAACAGAGGGGACATAACAAGACAACTGAAGCGCGTTGCGGATCCTCAGAATGGAAATATTCAGGCTGGACACAGAGATGACCACGCCTAGTTTTAAAGTTTGGAGTCTGGTTTCTACCGCTCTAGGATCTGCTACAGTTGCTTTGTCTCCCTCCAGATCAGTCGTCCTTGGTTGGTTTTCAGACACTCATTTGAGAGCTCCCAGATAGGAGGTGATAGGTGCCAATATATGTTTGTAAGACCCGTACCCTAGTCCGTACCGTTCCGTAGGCTTCCTCGATCCTTCCGGTCAAATTCCGGCAACTCTCGACTCGTGTCCGACGTTGCACATGATCTTAAGCCGAGTCCTGCCTACCGTAGGCAGCTCAATCCGAAACTTGTACCTTAGCGACCGCGCCGTCGCCGCGGTTCCAACGCCGCGACTCGCGCACTGCACCGACCGATACCTAGGTTGGAAGATGTCAGTCTGCATTCATTCTGAAGAAACACCACACATTGTGAACTTCGAGGGAATCTCTACGAGATGTCCCATCAAATCATGTCAAGTACACACCATGCCATGTGAACATGCAACCCATCCCTCCTTTTCTAAAAGTCAATATTCTCTTTCCCCTCACCATACCACTTTTTACAATTTTCAAACTAAACCATACCACTTTTTACAACATTTCAAACTCTCCCATGCCACCCCATCTTCCTTACATCATCATCCCATCCATATCTCACTCTCTCTCTCATTTCTAAAATCTCCCAAGCAACCAAGGGATTTCCAACATCCAAGCTCTCTCCTCTCCCTCCCAAACACCAAGTGTGGGCCACTTTCCCCTACTCTCACATCTTCCATCTCAACCGTTGGATCATCATCAACCACCATTGAAAGAGGAGGCTAGGAGCTAAGGAGGCTAAGGGACCAAGGAGGAGTGCAAAAGGTGGGTGATCCGCCATTATTTCTCTTTTTTTTTTGGGCCACGTGTGGTGAGACTCGTTTGATGTATGAATGTAAGAAATGGAGGGCCCATACTGGCGGGGTCCCTCCTCTCTCTCTCTCTCTCTCTCTCTCTCTCTCTCTCTCTCTCTAGGATGTAGTGGGCCCCACCGAATTGTATTAAATCTACTCCATCGATCAGACAGAGTGGCCCACCACATTTCGGGGAAATCCCATCCGTTACCTTAATATATATGAAATATATTTATATTATATTAATATATATATAATATATATATATATACACATATATACATGAATGCATGGTGGGCCACATCCCTGTGGGACCCACCATGACGCTATGCTTATCCATGCCGTCCAGCGTCCCTGGACACTAAACGTGCAACAGGAGTGGCTAACATGGCGTGCGTGCACTGACATGGATGTGTACTTACAAGCTAAAAAAAAAAATTGCTTTTAGGGTGGGCTGCTCATGCAGGCCCCACCTTAATGTATGGGACTGATCCACGCCGTCCATTCCGTTGTCCAACCCATTTTAGGCGTTGAGCCGAAAGATGAAGCTGATCTAATTATCTGGCGAGCCGTGGCATTGAGAATGCTAGTATTTTCAGTTAAAACATAGGAAAATGATTGCTGGGGTCCACAAGAAGCTTGGACCCACCTGAAACTTGGTTTGGACCCATAATTTTGTGGGACTCAGACAATAAACGGAGTGGATCTAGTTAATGTGGGTCCCATCTAGAAAAAAAAAAAAGCAGTAGCGCTGCTGCTGCAGACACGCGCAGGCAGCGCCTGCGGCTACTGGGCGGGGCGGACAGTGGCTAGGCCTCACAGCTCCAGCTGTGGGCCCCCACTGTGATGCGTTTCGATCATCAACACCGTCTATTGTGGGGCCCCCTTCTAAAAATGGGCCTGCTCCAAAAATCAGCCGTATACGGAACTCAGGTGGGCCATACCATCTAAAATCATGTGAAAACATGCCTAAAACATATAAAATCATATGGTGGGGCCTACCTGAAATTCAGATGTCGCTGAAACTTGGTCTGAACCCTCGGACAGGTGGGACACACGTAATGTATGGGCTGGATTTGTGAACCACCTCGCGGTGGGACCCCTAACCGTGTGACCCCCATCAACAGGTTGGTGGCAAACAAACATCATGGTGGACCCTCTCTAGCCGTGTGGCCCTATGAACAGTTGGATGGCGTATAAACTTCACAGTGAGCGCCGCAGGTCTGTATGACCTATTAACAGGTTGGGTGGAAAATAAACATTGCGGTGGAGCCCACTTGCTCCACGGGACCTTATGAACAGAGTGGATGAAAAATAAACATTCTTGTGGGCCCTTGGTCCCGTGACCTTATGAATAGGTTGGAAAATAATAATAATAGTAATAATAATAAAATAAATAAACATTATGGCGGGCCTCTCATGGGGCCCACTTTGGTATAAATGGGCCCATGTATTTAGGCCCATCTTGGCATGTATATGGGGCCATTATTGGGGCCCACTTGGATGCATATGGGCTGATGTGTTTAGGCCCATCTTGTCGTATTTTTAGGCCCATTGTTGAGGCCCACTTTAATATGTATATGACCTATGTGATTAGGCCCATTTGATTCACATAAAGCTTATGTGATCGGACTCATTTTAATACATTCTCAGGCCCATGGGTGATGACCCATTGCAATGTACCGAAGGCCCATTGATGAGGCTCATTGAGGTGGCCCACTTGATGAATATAAGGCCTATGAGATACGGCTCATTTGATGTATTTAGGGCCCCATGGGATGTACCTGAGGCACATTGCAATGTGTAATTCCACCAGGATTTATTTAATGGTATTTAAGGCAAGCCGAGCCTTGGGGACAATGTTGGTTTGATGTCCACATTGTAAGAGTAATGTTGGTTAGATGTCCACATTATAACTCTCCCTAAGGCCACTGATAGGCCCATATCTGTTTCATGTGGGCCATCTAGGCCCATCTTCATTGAGAGGATAGTTCATTACTTTAAAACATGTTTAGCACAGCCCCATGACTCATAATCATATGCATCATATGTATGCTTGAGATGAGGAGTGTCTGATCATAGCATATGCCTTTGGGCAGACTATTTACGGGCTCCCTGATAGGCGGAGTTGCCCTACATGAGCGCGTGCTTCACACAGGATGACTGCATGACTGATAGTGTGTTACATGCACTTACATTTGTGTGATTGTGATATGCCCTAGTGACATCAGGGCCATAGCATCCACAGACACACCGTGGGAGGCTGGATTGGATACCGAAAATGTTAGGTTCTAGCATACGGGTGCCATAGATGTCCCTGGGTGAAAATCCCTAAACACGATGGTACCAGAGGATGACTCCAACGTCGAGACCGAGTGGATATATGAGTGCACGAGGGCCGAATACCAGGAGGCCGCGTCTCCCACTGTGTCGTGGTCGGTTGAAAAGGGGTGTGGCCTTACTCGCCCAAGGGTAGGGGGTAATACTAGGCTGAGTCTGACCAGCTCGTGAATGGGTTTACTATCGACGTACCGGATGGGTATTGGCAGACTATTGGTTAGGAGGATAGTGAGGTTTCTTATACTTGCTTAGGCTGTGCGGCTGGAGAGCGACAGTGCCATTTGAAGTGTACTAAACCCCGGTGATTATTCAGACTGAGAACTGTATTGACATGAGGATTGGCATGCTTGAATTGCATCTTGCATCGCATGGTTTTGGTATGGCCGATTGCATTCATATCTTGTACTATATAGCCTTGGTACGGCTGGTTGCATTTACGTACTTATCAGCACTATTCTGCATTACTCTGACCTTGCATTCTGAGCACGCTCATATTGCGCACACACTTACACCACCCTCTAAATTTTCCATAAGTTTATGCACGATTAATGCATGCAGGTGACGCCAGGACGCAGCCGTAAACTCGCCGCAGTTGGAGTGTGCAGCCGAGCTTCTGGAGTTTTGTTATTAGCACTATCTTGTATTTCTCTTTCCTACACATTATACTTAAAGTTTTTTATCATAGTGGAATTTGTGATGGTGTTCTTGTCATTCTTGTTCGTGGGTTATGCTTGTGGTTATGCTCATTACGAATCAAATTGATTATTAGAAATCCTCCTTGTAGCGGTCCCAGGATCGGAACCTGGTATATGGGTGCCGGGTGCCGAGAATGGGGTACTACCGAGGCTGTCGGCGCCGGATTCGGCGATCGAAAATTTTGTGAGCCCGGTCTCCGAGTTCGGGGCGTGACAATGTTGTTGCTTCCCCTGTCCAGTGCTGTACTGGGATGGGGTAGATATGTCTAAAAGTTCCTTCTATTTAGCCCATCTCACCTCAACTATTTTGTCGTCTATCCTTCTGTCGTTTAGCACATCCATGGTGTTTTTAGCATCTTACTCGTACCTGAATCTGACGAATCCATAGCCGCTTGGTTTCGAGGAATCAGGGAAAAATGGAATATATACATCGATTACCTTCACGAATCTGCCGAAAATACGGAATAAATCTTCATTGCTTGTGTCGAAGGTGATATTTCAGATAAATAAGCTGAAATTTCTGGATTGGTGCGCCTTTCCCTTCAATCGTGAGCTAAAATCCGTAGAGACATTTACAACAGGTTTTTGAAATGAAATAGAGTTTCTAGTTGTTGCGGTAGATTTACCTTTACTGCGAGGAATCCATATTTAAAAGGAGGTCCGGTGTTACCGGACCCTAGGTATTCAGTCATCGGCGTTCAAGGTAGCTTGTCTCTCACGGTAGCTTGTCTCGTCGGCGTTCATGAATACTGAAATCTTTTCAATTACTTGCAACCAGCAAGCTTAAACTCCATTTGGTTTGAGAAAAAAATTATATTCATAAAGATTGATGTGATGACCAAATGGAGCCTAAGACTTATAACACTAAAAGGTATGATAGGAACTCTTACACTACAAATATAATGACCAAGTGACCACCTGAAAAAAGAAAAGAAACAGAATGATTTTACAAAGTGTGTTGGTGCCAAAAAGATGGAGAACATAAATAAATACTCACCAATCACATTCCATTCTAGCTCCATATGGAATACTGAATATGCATAAAAATCATCTAAGCAGAAGCCAAGATCATCCACAAATGAAGGTTAGCAAGATATTGAAATTTAAATTAGAGAATGATTGAGTGGGTTAGCAAACTTCAGCCAAGTTTTTCAGAGCCGTACATTTGTTTTGTTAACTGTGGCCTACCTGAATGGATCAACATGACTCTTGGGCGAGGGCATCAATATAGTGTTGCCATTTTGATGGGTGGATTGGATCTCGGGCTGTGCTGGCACATGTTAGGCTTGTACATGAGCTTTATTACAAACTCATGTGGGCCTAACAAAGCTCATGATAGAGATATTTATCACTGAACAAAGACTGCACGCCTATTTCCATTATAGGCTATATACACAGCTATATGGATCTACAAGACATTAAGGTTTTGTTTTATCTTCCCAAATATACCAACAGCTGCTGCTCTTGTCCCTTATAGCATTTTCTGCTTGTCAAGAAACACATCTCCAACAGTTATAAACCCTTCCAAATTTAGATTATGCGTTTGGCCAGAGAGCTGCACATGACCATTTATACTTCCAAAAAGATCTCTAGGGGGCTGGATTGTTGCATATGGGTGTTTTGTATATTCTGGATTCTAGAATAGAATGCCATGGCTGAACAGTATAGTTTTTAACCACAAAGGTAAGAAGAACAGAAGACTGCATGCATTTGGTCATTTGAAGAAGATATATCACAACTAGATCGAGTCAGGGTGAATTGGCCGAATCATCTCTTAACTGTATGTTCCCAATTCAGTTAACCAGTACATGAAAATGCAATAAAAAATTACACCAAATTGATACTTTATCCTGGTTTTGTGGATGATACACATGCATTGAGAACTTGTAGGCATGGCATACAATTAATTCAAACTGAACTAGCCAAATTATGGCTCCAAAGTTTAGATGTATTGTGAACTAAAAATTGCATTTACTTGTCTAAAACATCAGATTGGTGCACATCTAGCAACAGTTGAAATGAAAACTAAAAACAAAATTCCAACAGTTCTGTTTCAGCAAAGAAGCATCCACTAATATTGTTCAATCAGTCTTATTTTTTGGGATTTGGAGTTAGTTACAGTAGGTCTCATAATTTAAGCTGTATAATTTGAGTTCATGTATGCTCGATGCATGCCACATGTACAATTTCCACTTGCCCGTGTATCAACCATCACCCACTGCCAGAGTATTAAATAACTCCAATATGAAACTGTATTGTTGGATGTCTTAGAGCTGGTGTTTAGAGTATCAGTATTTTTACATGTATCAACCACTGCGGCTCAAAAAATAACAATGTCTTAAGGGAAATATTGTAAACAAATGCAGGATTTTTTGAGCCATTTGAGTAAACTCAACGAGCTCCAAGTATAGGCAGAGTCAGTCCCATTACTGATTTTTCCTATGGGCTCAAAATCTCACCGAGTCGACTAAGTCAACCGAGTTTCAAGTTGAGTCAGCAAGTTTTAGAACTATGGCTGGGGCAACTCATCCATCGTAAACCAACCATTCGGATCCTCAGCCCCATTGTGGAAAAGCACATTCTCAAATCACACTGATTTGGCAATCTTAACTATTTATTTTGCTGACTGAGTTTGGACCTTTGATCCTGTTACTTTTAGTTGTCCATTTGATGGATGGATACCAATTGGTTGGAGCATGTTCAGACTTTTCATCCAGCGGGACCCACAATTTTGAAAACCCAAATTGGATACACATGCTACATGGATGGATTAATGGTAACAATTTACAGATTAGCAACATCGATGCTTTGAAATATGTACATGAGGAGCTCAATGTTTTCATGAACCAATCAAACAGTACTTCAATGGGCCTAAGAAAAAAAAACTATCATCAAAAATGGTTAGAATTAGTGGTGTTTGTGGACGTAGTTTGAAGGTTCCCAGTTCCTACGGCTGATGCAATAGGCGCATTCCAAAATACAGGTGAGATATGCTACTACTTCCTTGGGAGTTAGAACAGAAATGGGAGAGAACAGAAGCCGCATGCCACCCCAAATGCCAACCCTACCTTGTTAGATAAGAATTCACACAGACTTCGATTGCAACTGCATTTTTTGAAATTATAGGTAAAATGATATGCTTGCTAAGAGAATACTAAACTTCACCTGGCAACGCAACTGTGTATGGACAACTCCAAGATATTGTTTGACCAGTCTTCCATTGCCCACCTCCCATAGCTTCGCTGCTGAATCTTTTCCATAAGAAAGAACGTACCTAGATATTCAAGTTGTGTGATTAGGAAGCAGAGAACAGGTCATATGAGTAATAAAATGGTATGTGAAAGTTTCAGTCATGCAGTGATGTGCACAGATTTCATCGAACGACTGGCGGGCATCGATCATCATCCCACATTTTACATGCATCAATTGACATGTACTTCGGAGCGATGACGATGGCGGCCTTGACCATCGATAGCCGAAGCCCATCAAACGATTGCAAGCTCCTGCTTGTTACAGATCTAGAGAAATGTACGGTTGCCATGGATTCGGCACCTTATCGAGCTTGTTGTTGCAAGAGCTTTTGTATGCTCGTGCTTCCTCATAAGAAACCATAAATCTTCAATTGATAAATGACAAAAAAAAATAGAAATGTGAATCGAAATACACCAATACGTATGACTACCTGATTAGAGAAGGGAGGGGGAGAAGCGGTGTAGGGCGGAGACTGCTAGCCTGACCATATCTGAGTTACGGCAGGGGCCGATTTTCGCCAGAGAGTTTGATTGGGAAGAGGGCTGGGATTTGCGAGAGAGGGAGTGTGTGTGAGAGAGAGAGAGAGAGAGAGGGAGACAGGCGCGGTCTGCGAAATGAAGCTTTCAGGGCTTCTGGCGTAAGAAAATAGGTTAAATGAATCGGTAGTGTGCGATACATATAGAGCAGTGTACCTCTTGGGCCCTATGGGGTCCACTGAGAGGTACCTAACTGAATCCATTCCATTCATCTGTTTTAAAATAAAGCAATAAAACAACATAATAAAAACTAAGATGATCCAACGTTCAATTGGGACACACCGATAAAATAGTGAAAATAACAAAGTAGCAAATGAATTGGGTCCTTACTCTTGCTCGGGTGGTAGACTCCAAGGAGTTTCAACTCCCGGTCAAGGGTTCGAGTGCCCATAGGTGGTGAAATTCCACTAGTGTGTGTGGTGTGTGTGTGCGTGTGTGAAAAAAAAAAAGTAGCAAAGAATTGGAGTGTGGTGGATAACCGTTTCTAATCAGAAACGGCTTAAAGCCGTTTCTGAACCAAACTTTCCCCTTACCAAATTTGGTGTAGTGACAGTCAATGGTCTAAATTCAACGAACAGATACTAATTAGAACATAAGCATTGAGTCAATCTGAATTTTGAAAGCTAACCTATGTAATGTGGTCCTACAACTTGAATTGTTTGGTTAAACTAATGTCTGCCATGTGCACATTAGAGAGAATCCTTGGGATGGAGATGTATCCGCTCATTGTGAAATTTTCCGCCGCTGCTTTATTTTTTGCTTTTTCCTTTTTTTTTTCTTTTATTTATTTATTTATTGTACTTTGTTTTGCATTTTTTTCTTTTTTCTTTTTTTGTCTGCGCCCGTCCAAATAGATGCAGAGAATGTTTTCAATGTAACAAAATTACAGGTGGCATGCATGCTCCCACCTTTTACCTTTTGATTATATATAAATATATGTCTGTACGTGAGCAGACGCATGCCCACAGGCCATGTGTTCAATTTTCAATGAGAATAAGTATTAACCAATATATTTTGCCAGTACGTGAAATAACTCCCTTTTAAAACTATACATCCGTCCCCTGGAAACTACACACGCACTCTCTCTCTCTCTCTCTCTCTCTCTCTCTCTCTCTCTACATGTGTGTGCAATATGGTTTTTTTTTTTTTTTTTTTTTGCATATTTCCACTTTAATAATAGGGTATTTGCAAATATCCAATAAAAATAACAACTATCCAAATAATCACATTGTCACATTGTTAAGTGGCCAGTGTTGCTCCAACCCACCATCTCTCTCTCTCTCTCTCTCTCCTCTCTCTCTCTCTCTCTCTCTCTCTCTCTCTCTCTCTCTCTCTCTCTCTCTCTCTCTCCAACTAGCCCAACCATCGAGCTCAAGCTTGGGCCAAAATAAAC
Organism: Magnolia officinalis; assembly: GCA_021015155.1. Taxonomy (NCBI): domain Eukaryota; kingdom Viridiplantae; phylum Streptophyta; class Magnoliopsida; order Magnoliales; family Magnoliaceae; genus Magnolia; species Magnolia officinalis. The sequence goes on from JAJHSJ010000008.1 coordinate 64,115,963, forward strand.
ATTTCAGGTCATGCTTGAGCTAGACTATTTTAGCTTATCATAGGCCTGGGTAGGGCTTGGACTTGTGTTGAACAATGCAAGCTAGGCTTGATAATTCAGCATATGGTATGACAAGAAGCTAATACACCAAGAAGTATTATATCATACTCAAGTTTTCCTCTTATACATGTAATAGTTATTTCATGAGAGAGTGCATTTAAAAGTTGTTTTTTACGAGTTTTATATTTGTGAGTTGAGTGATCTATCTCTTATTAGGTAAGTCATTCCCCAACCTCTTGAGTGAGTGAATCCCCGAGCTATCCCTTGTTGGGTGAATGATTCCTCGACCCCTTGGATGAGTGAGTCCCCAAGTTATCTCCTTGTATTATTCGTATTCACCCTATATACTCTTGATCCAAATTATAGCAATAAAGTTCTTTCATTGTCTATATTGTATTTCTTTAGGTTCTACATCAAGTGGTATTAGAAGAAGTTCGATTCATAAACCGGGCTTGATTTCTTATGGAAAGTGGAAGAGGAAATCAGGTCAAAATAATGGCTTCAATTTAAGATGTCCACCTTTGTGAAGAAATTAAATAATTGAGACATGGCAACAACAATTTACAATACATGATGGATGAGGTTTCACGAAAACTTTCTGCACGAGCTTTCACAAGTATTTTGATTTATGATAAAAATGTCCATGAAGTATTTGATGAAATGATCGAACATAATGAAGGTAATAAAAACTAATGAAATTTGATGATGATGAGTCAATTTATAACGAAGATGTTCATGAATTGTTTGATGAAAAGATCGAATCCAATGAAAATGAAGTGAATTAAGACCGTATAAAATTTAATGGTGACTAGCCAACTTATGACAAAGATGCTCAGGAAATGCTCGATAACATGATCGAATTGAATGAAGATGAAAGTCTTGTTATTTGTAAAGTTTTAGCCTCTCCGCGATAGGGATATACACAAACTGAGCTAGATCAGTTAGCTCGCTCGACTCGACTCAAAAAAGCTCGATTCGACTCGACAAAGCTGAGTTTAAGCCAAGTTGAACTGATTTTTTTTAGCTCAAAAATGAGTTCAAGCCGAGTTCGAGTTAGCCCCAGCTCGACTCGACTTGGATCGAACCCAGCTTGAATCGAACTCGGATCGAACCCAGCTCGAATCGAACTCAGATCGAACCAATTCGGTGACTTGATTACTTTGATATTGATGTTGCTCACCAAGTGTTTGATGACATGACTCAACAAAGTGTGGCTGGTGGCAAGGAAGGTATGTACATGAAACAAATACCCTTTTTTTTTTCTTGGTTTTTATGTTGCTTAGAAAGTGTTTGATAAAATACCTATAAAACCACCTTTCAAGGACCTTATCTCACTCCTCTGAAATCTATTGTGGAAAACACAAAATGCTTTTGATTCATTGCAGGGTGAATGAGAATCAATGACAGCTAGTGGCTTGTTATTGTAGCGGATTTCTAGGAGCGAATGAGAGATTCCATGAGATATGACTATGGTTCGACCTTACAGGGTGGATAAGTCCTATCAGATAACTCTGAAAATTCAAGATCAGAACAAGAAGCAGCTAGCCATAACACCATCATCTCAAGCGATTCACAGCTCCAGAAAACATACAGTGGGATTTTGAAGGTGCAATCCAGGTGTTTGTCTAAATGCTGCACAGGCAAACTCAGCACGATCTTGGCTTGACGGACCAGAGCTACTTCCCAAACCTAGCCGAGCTGGCCAGTCAGGCTCGAGAACAGAGCCGAGCCAAGTTTGAGCTGAGGTTAGCTAGTGGCCGAGCCGAGTCGAGCTGAGGCGAGCTCGACTCGGTTTGACTCAATGTACACCCCTACTCCTCGAGTACCTGAAAACCATTGGCTACATGCTTTATGTGAAGAGAAGTTATATGCCAACCTCCAAAAATTCTTTTGTTGGCCATGCCCGCTTTTCTTCTATCTGTTTATTTCCTTTTTTTTTTCTTTCCTTCCATATAATAGGTGGGCCTGTGGGCATTTGCATTGGCCCTACCCGAATTTTGCCTTGTATAGTGTTGATGTGTTTCACATCCTTTTCAATATAAGCTCTCTTTTAGTGGTTAAAAAAAAAATCTAAAAATTCTCGCCCTTAAGGCATCAAAGTAGATGAAGAGAAACTCAAGCGAGTGTAGAGTGGCCAAGCTCAAAATTGGTTATTAAGTGCGATGGTTCAATGGTCTTGGAACATTCTACCAATAATTCATTATACCGATATTAAATGTCTCGTCTGGTGGAAGAACAAGCCCCAATATAAAAATATTTAGATCAATGAAAAGGAGTTATGGAATCTCAATAGAAGAATGTGAGAAAAAATCACCAAACGAAACTCGATGACGAGTTCTTTTCATGGAGAGGAGATTGATGCAGCCCTTGGTATATCAAGAAGCACTGTATCATACTCGAGTTTTCCTCTTTTACACATACACACACACACACACACACACACACACACACACACACCACCACACACACACACACACCACACACACACACACACACACACACACACATATATATTAGAGTTATTCCATGAGAGTGGGCATTCTAAAATTATTTTCTACAAGTTTTGTATTTCTAAGTTAATCAATTTATCTCTTATTGGGTAACTGATTCCTCAACCCCTTAGGTGAGTGAGTCCTCGAGTTATCCCATGTCGGGTGGGTGATTCCCCAACCACTTGTGTCATGCTCCAGACTCGGTGATAGGACTCGCAAGAAACCCGATAGCCGATTCTGGTCACAACAGCCTCCATAGTACTACATTCTCGGCTCTTAAGGAAGGTTCCGATCCTAAAATCCTACAAGGTGAATTTTTATGATCATATAATCAATCTAACACGAGCATACCAAGATCACAGCCAGTACATCTCATAAATAACTAAGGCACACATCACAAAAATCTGCTATAAATTTGAGCTTTAAGATACATGACAAGAAGGAAATACATCTTCTAACAAGAGAAGAAGAAAAGAAGATCTGCAACTTTGGGTTCTTGGCTTAACTCCTATCCAAGCTCTGCTACTGCGGTGCCGACCTCGGATCTCCTGCATGTATCAATCATGCATAAGCTTATAGAGAGCTTAGAGGGTGGTGAAAGTGTGTGACAATGGTGCGTAGAAGAGTAATAGGAGATATAGAAGGGAAATATGATCAATGCCAATGCCATAAGCCTAACCAAGGCTGTCATGAATACAATGCAATGAGTACTAGGCACCATACCAAGGTGATGCATAAGGGCTTATATAGCCGATACAAATGCAATGCGAAGTAATGACAGTCCTCATATCTAGTCTACAAGTCAATACAGTTCCATCATAAGGAATCTACCGGGGTCTAGTACACTGTAGGATTATTGCTGCTTTATAGACCCGCACAGTCAACAAGCGTAGGAGACCTCACTACCCACCCGTGGATAGCCAATCACCAGCGTGGCTCGACGGTAGCGGACCCATTCACGAGCTGGTCAAACTCAACCTAGTAATGTCCTCCCTCACAGGCGGATAAGGCCACACCCCATCCCAACCGACTACATAACAGTGGAAATTGCGGCCTAACGCTGTAAGGCCCTCGTGCACTCATAATTTCCAATTGGTCACGGCGCTGGAGCAGATCTTGGTACCATGGAAGTTTTGGGAATTTCACCCATGGGCATTTTATGCACCATATATGCTCAAGTAATACATTTTCGGTGTCCATACATATGGCCATCCACGAATTCCCTGTGGAGGCAAGGCCCTGTTGAAGCAAGGGCGATACTATCATGAAATGCGATACCAATGCATGAGTCACGCATACAGATCATGCACTAGCTCCAAGCAGTCGATGTGCACAAGGGGAGAAACTCCATCCCTCTATCATATCAACCCAATGACCACACACAAATGCAATCCAATCACGCAAATGATGCATATGGGTCATGAGGGTGTGTCGTATGGCGATGAAGACTTAAAACATACTCCTCCTTCCCAAGGAGGGAAACAAGCCTAGGTACTTAGACAATTTACTATGAGGTCATCCTCTAGTGGGGGCCCAATACTTTGGGGTAGCCCACGAGCTAGGAACGGCCATATAAAAGCCCAAGAGAAGAAACAGTCCTAACAAGGGTCTAGGTGGGCCTTCAACCACCTATATCCACCCTATGGGCCTACCTTAGGGCCACCAAGGAGGACATCCAACCTCAACTGGGTCCCAAAAGGTAGCCCTCTATTACTCGAACAAATTAAGGCCCAAGGCCTTAAACAATCCAAGGGCCTAGTGGGCAATACACATGGCCCGATACATAAGCAATATGATGGGCCCTCAAGCAAGGTTTGGGCCCAACCATAAAAGTCACGAACCCACATATTGTGGTGGGCCTAATGGGCAGCCCGGTAACCCAACCTTATGGGCAATTTCTTATGTTTAAAGCAAGTGAATTGGGCCTTACATCTTGGCCCAAGCATGTGGTTAATTTAGTGGGTAACCAAGGTCCCAACTACTTGTGTATTTTGGTCCATAAGCCCATCACAATACCATGGTAAGTATAGGCCCAGAGGTCCAATGGGGCCTAACTTATAAGGTCCAAGATGAGTGGGCCTACCAAGGCAAATCAACACATTGCATATAGGTCCAAATAAAGTTCAATGGAGGTGGGCCTCCAAGCATACATAAATGAGACGTAAGGACATCTTAGAAGAATGCAATGTCAAGTGCATAATCCACCCTTAATCTGGTGGGCCATGCTACCCCAAAACAAACCATAAGGGGCGGCTAGTTTGGGCCTTTTGCTGAAATTTTAGCCCACCCATATTCTGAGCCTGTTGGGGCCCAACAAAAATCATAAAGGGATAAGTATAAGTCCTCTGGTGGCCCACATATGTCTCTATGGGTCCCACCAAATGAAGGGACTGACCAAATGAAGGGATTGATTAAACACATAAAATAGGCGGACCATGCTGCTGGACTGAAAGTCCAACAGTGGTTGTAAGGACCTAAAAATTAGGGGTCGTGTACGCACCCGACTCCCAAGTTCCCGTGTGTCACTTATAATAAAATTTATATATTTTGCATGTAATCCGGTTTGAAAAGCAGTATGGAATTACTTGAAACATGAATCACAATCACAACTAGTCTACTAAATTGAAAGTAACTAAATGTATACAAGTCCAAAATAATGTCAATGGGTCGCACATGGCGTTGCCCAACAAAAATACAAAAATATGTCCAAAAAGAATGATGTGCTAAGTCCATCACTTAGTGATCTGAAATCCGTCCACTAGGCAGATGGAGAGCCGCCCATCAACTGGAAGTAGGATAGCTCGTCCTCCTCATCAAGACTTGCGTCGTCAGGCTCCTCGTACTCTATGTCACCTGCAACTACGGGGAATCTGGTTGGTGTTTTAAGACACCGTCACAGAGTGGGAATGAGTGATCAACTCAGTGGATGCTATTAGTCTTAAGTTGAAACAAACATCAATTATACTATGAATTTAATGAAAGGTAAACTTTCATAAACTCCTAATTAATCTTGATAATGCAGGTGTATGATGAATGATATGATGATGCCCTCGCCACAACACTCCCTTGTGCGACTCCGTCTAACGATCCGTATGGAAGCACTCCCTCATCGCGACCTCGACTGCCGAGTCGCCAACCTAACTAGTGCGATGCGATATGATAATGTTAGCCGAGTTCTTATTGACTTCCATTCATCCAGCAGATTGGGAAAACTGGTACACCCCATGATATCAATGCCCTTAACTAGTTGCGAGGCCAAGGCCCCTCAACGCGCGAGGCCAAGACCCCGCGATCCTTGATCCCATCAGGTTCCTCATCCTCGATTTCAAGCACATGGGGAGTGCTGGGAAAGGGATCGCTCGTGGTCACTATGGGGAGGCTCGTCGCCCCAGCGTAGGCCGACAGCTAGGACACAGTGTCTCATTCCACCATGTCCAGCTCTCAAGACGGTGGATCAGTTTCAAATGGTTGTCAATGGACTTCAGTGGGCGTAGAATGTTCCAGGTTCCATTCAGGCTTAAGCAGACATGGTTAACAATCATGGTTAGTAAGTGGACTAAACTGCACGAGTCCAGGCGAGTACGCGACGGACAGCATCGAGTACAAACGACCCATATAGTCCAACTACAGTCGCCCATACGCACCCGCCCAAGTCCACGGGTTTACCCTCAGGATAGTCCTACCAACAGGACCACCGTCCCTCTCCTCAGATTCCTGACTAACCCAACAGTTTTGATGGTGTTTAATAACATTTCAACAATCAGGATTATCAACCAACACGAGCGATATCATACATTCATATTTCCCAATACAAAATTTTAGATTTTTCTACAATGTAAATGCTAACAATATTGTGAAATAAATGTGCATTTATGTTGTGTGGGTTAGTGAGGAAGCCAAGCATTTCATATATTTCCTAATACAAAAAAAAATACATAAGGGTTAGCACATCAAACATGTTATGAGAAAACATCATGCAAGAATCAAGCAAGGAATATATAACCAATCATCAATTCACACCCAATCATGTTTAGAACATCAAACATTCCATAATCATTCCACATTGATTTGGAGAGGATCTAAAGTATAAGGTCTTATCTAGGTTTCTATAGATTACACAAATACATCACCCAATAAGCAAAATCATTATATTCCAAATAAAATTAGTGCTAAGCCACCTAAGAACAATAGTCCACACCTATGAATCGTTGAGAGCTTTAAGAAACGATCTAGGGTTGTCAAACTCACGGTGGATTCGTAGAGATCCTGAGTCAAAGGAACTTGCATGTTAAGGTTACATGCAAATCTTAGCTTAACACAAAAGATTTATAAAAAGATGGGTGCTTACCTCCCCAATCGTTTGGAAATGGAGCTTGGAGTGGTGGATGTGGGAGAAAGGAAGGAGATTTGCTAAGGTTCCAAGTTTCCTTAGCTCCTCCACCAACAACACCCTTCTTCACTCTCTTCTTCCTCTCTTCCTTCTTCTTTTTCTCTCATCTCCCTTTGTTCCACCTAGGGCAAATTTGTATGGGGAGAGTGGGTGCCCAAAGAAGCCCCTTATATAATGCCAGATTTGGTGCAAATGGCCCCAAGTGTTGGGTTTTTACTATACTACCCTATGGGAGGGTTTTTCTATCCTCTAGGGCCCACTATGGGTGTACATATTGATATACACTGTAGGATAGTTAGCCCTAATGATGATCTACATATGGACATGTTCGGCCCACCATTTGGATGCGCTGATCGACAGATATGATGATAAGTCTGTTCAACGGTCGCCGACGGTCGATTGGGGCCGAGCCTATACGGATATGAGCAGGGAAATCTCCTTACTCTACGTGTGAAGTTTGGTCGTAAATCGACGCTCTGAAATCATCAACTTTGCATAAGAGTAGACAACTCAATTCACTTAAATTTCAGCTTATTCCTTTAGGGTATTTGCACTTCTCATGCACTCGTCCTTTGGCTCAAGTTGAGCGATTCTGGACAGTACCCAGGTCTGACTTCCGCGATGGACGTCAAGCCCAGTAAGACGGACATTATTTTATAGTTTTGTAACTAGTGGCCCACCAATGAGTGGTCTAGAGCTTGTTCGGGAAATCGGGGCATTTCTGGAATGAATTAGGTATTGAGATTTCTCGTGGGCGATGATTTAGGTTTCGATTAACTATGTTCATAGTGTGGCCTATTTAAAGCTAGTGAAAGTGAATATTTGGTCATGTTTACCCTAAACCGTCGATTTAGGCTAAAAGAGTAATGGGTTTATTTGGTCTATTAGTCAAGATCTGGGCCTTATCTAACCTGGCCTCCGTTAGATCTTTAATTTAGTTATGCTTGTCTTGATTAGTTAGCAATGGGTTGGTTAGATTTTGTTGAGATGTGGAGCCACATCTGAGACTGTCTTCGACCGGTCGTGAGCCACGCTCGACCGGTCGTAGGGTCCGGCTCGACCGGTCGTGGACCGGCTCGACTCAAAGTCCAGCGAGCACTATTTTTGATCCTAAGGTGATCGACCAGTCATGGCCCATTCACGACTGGTCATGGGGTCCTCTCGACTGGTCGTGTAGGTCGCACGACCAGTCAAGGTTACGTAGATTCGTTCCGCGATTTTGCGCGGATTTCGTGTCGCAAGGCCTTTCGCAACTGGGATGCGGAAAGAGAAGTTGCCTAAACTATATATAGGTGTTCCTAGGGCTTTTCTAAGTGAATTAAGGTATTGAAATGTTGGAAAAATAATTCTAAGGTGTGGGCAAAGGGTTTTCTATGTTCTTCCAAGGGAGAGGTTAGTATATTGCCTTGTAATCTTCGTTCTTCATAGTGAAAGTTTGCATCCATGGTTTTTTACCCTAGATTAGGGTTTTTCCATGTATATCTTGTCTTGTGGTTTGTTTGGATTGCTTTGATCTGTTTCTAGTTTATATTTCTTCCTATTTATCATTTGTGGGTGAGGCCTGAGATCGGATCTAGGCTCACTGCGTTGTTGGCATGCGGCGCAACAACTGGTATCAAGGCTATTGGTTTAGTTCTATTGGGAGTGATGACAGAAGAAGGGACAACTAGAATTGAGAAGTTTGATGGTTCAAACTTTGCCTTCTGGAAGATGCAGATGGATGATTATTTGTATCAGAATGACCTCTATGTTCCTCTAGGAGGAAAAGAGAAGTAACTAGAAAAGATGACAGATGATGAATGGTTTTTATTAGATAGGAAGGCTTTAGGAATGATCCGACTCTCGTTGTCTAAGAGCATCGCCTTCAATATATCCAAGGTGAAAACTACAAAAGAATTAATAAAAGCCCTAGCCACCATGTATGAAAAGACCTCAACATCCAACAAGGTTCATCTTATGAAACTGCTATTCAACATGAAGATGTCAGATGGTGGGAGCGTGGCTGAACATCTAAACGAGTTCAATACAGTCACGAGCCAGTTGGAATCCATTGGCACTATTTTTTAGGATGAAGTCAGGGCGTTATTGATCTTATCCAGTTTGCCAAACAGTTGGGATGGTTTGGTGATTGTTGTGAGAAATTCTTCAGGGTCGACAAAACTGAAATTGATGATGTGGCCGGTCTAATCTTAGTGAAGAATCTAAAAGAAAGGCATCAGGAACTTAAGAAGATTCAGGGAATGATCTAAACGTTGAAGGAAGAGAAAGATCACTGAACAAATGAGGCAATAAACACTGGCGTTCTAAGTTGAGGAAGAAGTCCAAGGGACCGAAAGATAAAGACGGGTGTTGACATTACGGCAAGAAGGGGCATATGAAATGTGATTGCAGGGCACTCAAGAAACAAGAATGAAGCTCTCAAGGTGGGAAGGATTTAGTGAATCTATCTGAGGAGAGTGACACAGAAGCGTTGATCTTGTCTCTTGATGCGAGGAATGAGTCTTGGGTTATAGACTTGGGTTCTTCGTTTCATACCACTTCATGTAAGGAAGTTCTGCGTGATTATGTGTCAGGTGACTTTGGGAGAGTCTACCTGGGTGATTATGAGCCGTGTAGTATTGTTGGAAAGGGAGACATTCAGGTCAATCAGAAAGACGGAATGATCTTGAAATTAAAGGATGTCAGACATGTACCAAGTTTGAAACGTAACTTGATGTCAGTGGGACAGTTAGCCGATACTGGTTATGTGACGACATTCACCAGTGATTCCTGGAAGATCACAAAAGGTGCCTTGGTGATATCTCGACGCAAGAAGGAAGGTACTTTGTACATGACTTGAGGATCGTATAGTTCACTTGTAGTCATATCAACTGGAGTGAATGGGCAATTATGGCATCAGAGGTTAGGACATATGAGTGAGAAGGGGATGAAAGTACTATTGTCAAAAGGGAAGCTACCAGGGCTAAAGACTATTGACTTGGAATTCTGCAAGGACTGCGTGTATGGCAAGCAGAAGAGGGTAAGCTTCAAGAAGACGGGACGCGCTCCAAAGGCGCATCTGTTGGAGCTTGTACACACTGATGTATGAGGACCGGCACAGGTATTATCTCTTGGAGGCTCACGTTATTTTGTTACTTTTATTGATGATGCTAGTAGAAAACTATGAGTCTATTTCTTAAAGCATAAATCTGATGTATTTGATGTATTTAAGAAGTGAAAAGTTATGGTAGAAAACGAGACAGGTAAAACAGTGAAGTATCTCAGATCTGATAATGGGGGAGAGTACTATGATAAGAGGTTTGAGGAGATTGTGCAGCAAATGGAATCAAACATCTGAAAATGATTCCAGGGACACCACAGCAGAATGGTGTGGCTGAGCGCATTAACAGGACCATCCTTAAGCGCGTCAGGAGCACAAGTTACATGCAAGGCTGCCCAAGACCTTTTGGGCAGATGCTGTGAATACTGCCGCCTATCTCATCAATAGAAGTCCCTCAGCACCATTGGATGGTGGGTTACCAGAAGAAGCATGGACTGGGAAAGAAGTGAACCTTTCACATCTCAGAGTGTTTGGTTGCACTTCATATGTTCACATTGATGCATAGCACAGAAACAAGCTGGATGCGAAGTCTAGGAGGCACACATTTATAAGCTACAGGCAGCATGATTTTGGCTATAGGTTTTGGGATGCAGAAAATAAGAAAATCATTAGAAGCAAGGACGTAGTCTTCAATGAAAAAGTGATGCATAAGGACAGTGTACAAGAAAATAAGGCCAATGAAAAGGAATTCGTAGAGTTGGAAGAGTTATCGGACACGGGTGTTACAGCGCCGCAGGATGATCATGCACAGGAACTTTATGAGGCGGAGCCACAGACACAGGTTGTGAGGAGGTCTACTCAGGAGAGGAGACCCACGGTCCGATACTCACCCTCCTTACATTATCTATTGCTAACAGATAATAGTGAACCAGAATGTTTTGAAGAGGCACTACAGTCAGATACACGGGTTAACTGGGAGCAAGCCATGGATGATGAGATGGACTCTCTTAAGTCTAATCGTACATGGGAGCTAGTCACTCTACCTAAGGATAAGAAAGCTCTTCATAACAAGTGAGTTTACAGACTGAAGGAGGAGCACGATAGTTCGAAACGATATAAGGCCAGATTGGTTGTGAAAGGGTTTCAACAAAAGGCAGGGATCGATTTCACTGAAATATTTTCACCTGTAGTGAAATGTCTATGATTCGTATGGTCTTAAGTATAGTGGCTACAGAGGACTTACATCTAGAGCAGCTAGATGTTAAGACAACCTTTCTTCATGGGGACCTTGAAGAAGAGATATATATGCATCAGCCGACAGGATACGTAGTACCAGGAAAAGAGAACAAGGTGTGTAGACTGAAGAAGAGTCTATATGGCCTGAAGCAGGCCCCGAGGCAATGGTACAAGAAGTTCGATAGTTTCATGTCGGGAAACAGTTATAGGAGATGTCATGCTGACCACTGTTGCTATTTGAAGAAGTTTGATACGTCGTACATCATCCTTCTTCTGTACGTTGATGATATGCTTGTGGCCGGTTCAAGCATGAAGGACATCTCAGATCTCAAAAAACAACTGTCTAGAGAATTTACTATGAAGGATTTGGGAGCTGCAAAACAAATCCTAAGCATGAGGATAAAGCGTGACAGAGAAAACAAGAAACTAGTTTTGTCACAGGCAGAGTACATAGCCAAGGTACTTGATCGATTCAATATGGGAGGTGCTAAGTCGGTTAACACTCCATTAGCCAACCACTTCAAGCTATCTAAGGAGCAAGGGGCAAAGATGCAGGAGGAACGGGACTACATGGCTAAAGTTCCATACGCGTCAGCTATTGGGAGTCTCATGTATGCTATGGTGAGCACGAGGCTAGACGTTGCTCAAGCAGTGGGAGTTGTTAGCAAGTTCATGAACAACCCCGAGAAGGAACATTGGGAAGCTGTGAAGTGGATCCTTAGGTACTTGGTAGGGATGTAGGGTTGTGTTCTAGTGGATCGAAAATCAAGTTACAAGGCTACATGGATTCAGATTTGGCAAGAGACATTGACAGCGGAATAAGCACTACAGGTTATGTCTTTACTCTAGGTAGTGCTGCAGTCAGTTGGGTCTCTCAGTTGTAGAAGATAGTATCTATCAGTACGACAGAGGCAGAATATGTTGCGGCTACAGAAGCATGCAAGGAGATGGTATGGATGCAAGGTTTCATGGAAGAGTTGGGTAAGAAGCAAGCAGATTGCAAGCTGTACAATGATAGTCAGAGTGCAATACACTTGGCTAAGAATTCAGCCTTTCATTCAAGGACCAAGCATATTGCCATCAGATATCACTTCATACATTCGTTACTGGAAGATGGATCAATTGCTCTAGAGAAGATTCATACAAGTGAGAATCCTGCGGATATGTTGACTAAAGCGGTCACACGGGAGAAGTTGAAGCTCTGTTCAGATTTGATTGGTCTTCAGGCCTGAAGACGGGGAGGTGATGCACTCCAGATGAAGAAGACGAAGGTTTAAGGCGACGTGTCTCCCAAGTGGGAGATTGTTGAGATGTGAAGCCACATCTGGGACTGTCTTTGACCGGTCGTGACCCATGCTCGACCAGTCGTAGGGTCCGGCTCGACCAGTCATGAATCGACTCGACTCAAAGTCCAGCGAGTACTGTTTTTTATCCCGAGGTGCTTGACCAGTCATGGTCCATTCACGACCAGTCGTATAGGTCGCACAACCAGTCGAGGTTACGTAGATTCATTCCGCGATTTTGCGGGGATTTCGTGTCGCAAGTCCTTTCGCAACTGGGATACGGAAAGGGAAGTTGCCTAAACTATATATAGGTGTGCCTAGGGTTTTTCTAGGTGAATTAAGGTATTGAAATATTGGGGAAATAATTCTAAGGTGCAGGCAAAGGGTTTTCTATGTTCTTCCAAGGGAGAGGTTAGTATATTGCTTTGTAATCTTCGTTCTTCATAGTGGAAGTTTGCATCCGTGGTTTTTTACCCTAGATTGGGGTTTTTCCACGTATATCTTGTCTTATGGTTTGTTTGGATTGCTTTGATCTGTTTCTAGTTTATATTTCTTCATGTTTATCGTTTGTGGGTGAGGCCTGAGATCGGATCTAGGCTTACTGCGTTGTTGGCGTACTGCGCAACAGATTTGGGCCCTATGTAAGTAAATCATGGGGCTAAACTTGATGTTCAAGTGATCGGGCGGATTTATTGGCTTCCTACGGTTGATTAAACGAACTTGTGCGGTTCTTTACTGGTTTCACTCGTGTATAAACTAACATTGAATGTTAATGGTTAGTAAGTGATATTATAAGTTAATTAATTAAAAAAAGATTAAGGATTTTTGGAAATCCAAAACAGTGAAACTCCAGGATGTTACAGTGGTCCAATGGGCCTGGACGTCCCAAGGGTAGGCAGTCCTATGGGCCTGGGTAATTGGCCCAAAACTCATCCAAATGGGTCCTAAATGGATATTATTGAAGAAGAAAATGATCATGCCCCCTATGGACCCCACTTGGATGAATGGCGAGACACAAAATACATCAAGGTGGGCCCACATGGTGGCCTAGACGGCCAGCCAACGCTGGAAGCCCCAGCCTGGGCGTCCCAGCTTGGTGGGCCACTCCAAGCCGCACCACGAATGATACAGGGGCCCGATGGCCCTGAATATTTGCAGGATGGTCCTTCCATAGGTGGGCCACATTTCTACAAAATTTTACGATTTTTGGATGATCAAAAGTATTTTAATTTAATTTAGAAATACAATCTGTCTAGAAATTCTGCTAAGTGCAGAATTATAGATAGACTATGATTGAGCACCCAATGGGGTGGGCCCAGGGTGTCCAAAAATTGGGAAAATTGGATTTCAACCTTCCCATATATATGTAGTACAAGGTAGGGTCCACCAAGGTGGCCAACCTGATCAGAAACTATTTTAAAATTTTGAGTTTCCAAATTGCAACCTTGCTGGAATTACAGGCAGAAAATCCAGCAGGGTACCCATATTGGCCCACCCTTTTGAGGACCCAAATGGGGTCAATTGAGGCTGGAATTTGGTATGCTTATAGGCGGAATATGTATCTTAAATAATCATATTCCACTTGGTACAAAATTCTCCACCAAAAGCTCCAAATCCTAGCCTCAAGTTGGCCCAAAAATCTGTCCAGACAGATTGGGACAGCAACAAGTAATTGAAGGAAATAAAATATAAACATCATTTGCCATGGGATTTAACCCCATGAATCTATGTTGTGGACCACCCTAGTGGGCCCCACAAATGTCCAGACCATCCCCATCATCAAATACCCTTTGCATGTGCCCTATTAAGATGAATTTTAGGGCCACATGTTCAAGGATGGACTACTATGGGCGTCCAAGCTTCATGGATGGTTGTAACGCCCTGGAAATCGGGGGTCGAGTAGCAACTCAACTCCCGAGTTCCAAAACATCACTTATGCAACATATATGCTTATGATTCAATGTTATCGGTGTTAGTGTATTAATCATGAGTGGGATTACACAAAAACAGTAATCCATACTCCAGATCAAGTTGTAAAACGCAAGCGGAAGTCTGAAAGACATAAATACACGTATATAAGTCAAAAGGGCACGATCGGTCTCCAGAGTATGAATACATCACTGAGTCACCATATACATGTCATAGTCTCAAAAATCAAAATGTCAAAATGATACAACTATAATGATAATCCCTGTAGCCTCATCAATCCGGATAGCCTAAGCGAAGCTACCAGAGAACTGCATATAAGAGAACTCGCCCTTATCATCATAGTAGTCAGGCTCCGCCTCAGGGGTCACGTCATCATCTGAAATCAAGACAGAGTCTAGTTGGTGTTTAAAACACCGTCCTGTAACGTGGGAGTGAGTGATCAACTCAGTGGAATCATAGAGTAAAGGTTAACATGTTATTAATTCAATCAAGCAATAATGACAAAACAGTAAATCACACATCCCTAAGTACTCTTGTTAATACAAAAATGGTATGAATGTATGATGCATGCCCTCACCTATGCTCCCTCAGTGACTTCATCTCACGTTCGCGCATGAACAATACTGCCTCAGTGCTTGACCTGCTACGCCTGAACGCACACGTAATGCAATGCATGCATATGATTACCAAGTTCTTATTAGTCCTTTTCATAAAGCAGGGTTGGAAAACTAAGGTACCTCCCTTATATCATTCCCAAATAAGGATCTATTCTAGGGTCATCAATCCTAGTAAATCTCATACGATGTTACGGTTCTAGGTCACTGCAAAGCGCTCGTCGCCAAATCAGTACAGGCCTAGTTTATACTCTAGATGCTACGGACGGGTTGTCGCCTTCACGTAGACTCAGAGTATGCTCGAGGTCACTACAAAGAGCACGTCCAGGGCTGTCAGGGCTGTTGCACGGAATCGTTACACCACTCCCCCATCACCCATCACGACTTCGTCACCAAAACAGTGTAGGCCGACAGCTCAAATACAGTGTCTCATACCACCGTATTCGGTTCACGAATCTGAGTTGCTCACTGGTCACTACAGGGAGGCTCGTCGCCCCAGCATAAGCCGACAGCTCAACTACGGTGTCCCATACCACCATGTCTGGCTCATGAGTCTTGGCGGATCGAGATACCAAGGTTAACGGGATTCCACTTGTGAGTTTGGTACCTTAGGTTCAAGCAGTAGCGTCCATACATGGTGAACATACATCGGCACATCGGGTTACTTGACGGGCTCGACTAGTACAAGCGCACCCAAAGTTGATCGACATGAAGTGGATAAGCTCTCCGTGTGGCCTAACCACTGTCAACAACTTTAGTACAACTCGGGTTCGTCAAATACGTCCTATGTGGCGAATGAATCTCAGCCACAAACTTCAAGCCTACTACCGATTGCATGGACTATAACATAGCCCCAATCACATTCAATCCTTAACCAGAAAAACATGTGGAGTAGTCAAAGCAGAATTAACAAAGTGATTCAAACATGTTAACAAGCATGTTATAAAAGCATAATGTAAGCAGGAAATACAAATACATACATTTCATGGGTAAGCGATTAAATTAAACAACTTGCATGGAGGAAATCATACACATCTCTAAGGTAGTTGAGAATCCTATCTCAACACCTACCCTAAGCACTATCATCTAAGTACTTACTCATACAAGCATTTTCACAAACACTTATACACTTGTTAACGTACATAACGCATGTTGGCTAAAACATGTATTAGGGCGAATCCTTTTGCCGAGTAGTTATTACTCATATATCTAGCATATATACACAGTGATTAATCATGGCAAACACACTTTCATATTTTGTACGTATATAGTATTTTCTACAAATATACGGAATACACTATACGCCATAAATTGCATACATAACTGAATTGCAAAACGAATATCGCATTTTGCATGTGAAATAACACCCAGATTATGAATCTATCATTATCCGACATTGAAAGCGTTGAAAACCATAACCTAAGCGTTTATAGTCCGCACCTTATGCCTTAGAAGCGAGTAATAGACTCAGTTTAAACACCAAGTCTTTAACAACGGTAGAATGGCAACCTATGACATGAAATAGGTTAGCGATTTCATCACTTACACTAGTTGGATCTCTAGAACTGATTAGGGTTAGGATTTCTTACCCAAAAATGGAATCAGAATCGCCAGAAAAGTGATACGGTAGTGATGGATAGGCACGTATAATAGCAGGATAGAGCAACAGGAATCTCCTCCCACTTCTCTCACACTTTCTCTCTCTTTACACTCTTCTCTCTCCTAGAGTTTTCTCAAATTCGTATGGTGTGAATGAGAGAGGGTTTAAGGTCCTTATATAGGCCCAGAATTGCCGGAAATAGGCCCAGGGCCAAGGTATACTTAGGTTATGTCCAAAGGAGGCTGTTCCGTCTCAACGGAGCACTTCCGAAGCCCCCCTTGAGCCAAAGGTCGGACTTAAGCACCCTGACTATGGATCTAGGTCGAGTTAAGTTTTTATTCCAGTCGGGTTCCCAGATCACACGTGGCGGACCAGTTTCAGTTCAACTGTCACTGGAACTCGATCAGGGTTACAAGTACACTGCCATGTGTATGAAATTTCTCCTGATCTGAGGGTGTATTTGAGTCAGATTCTGACGGTCTGATTGCTTATATCAGGCCAGCAAGCAACAAGTCTCAGATTACTTAAATTAGATTTAATTTCTAAAGAAAACCACATTTTCTCACACACTTCACTCCGGGCTCAAGCGAATAGCCCCGGGACACTAGCTGGATTTGATTTCTGAGATGGTTGTCAAGCCCAGCGAGGCGGTCCTAAGCACTTAGTCTCATGGTCATCGGACTTTCGACGCGCGGTCCAGATCTGATACGGAGTTTCAATGTGCTCCCGAGAGCAGCTAGGTAATGAGATTGATCCTAAATTTTAGGGTAACCTAGCGTCACTGATTCTATAAGTTTTGGGTCTTGCAGATCGTATTTAAAACGGATCAAGCGGATTTCGTAGCTAATCTAGTTTAACACTTAGTTACTTTTGTCTAATTCCTAAAGGATTTGATCCTGAGTGATTTCTGCCTGAGGTGGTACTCGGGTCTTTGTATGAAATTTTTCGAGACGTTACAATCTACCCCCCTTAAAGAAAAATTTCATCCTCGAAATTAGTACTTTTTCGTACTCCTCGAGAATCTGAGGGTAGTTCTTTCTGACCTCGGCCTCTGTCTCCCAAGTAGCCTCTTCCTCAGTGTGATGCGTCCACAATACTTTCACAAGTGGGATGACCTTGCTACGCAACACCTGCTCCTTCCTGTCTAAAATATGCATCGGACGCAGTACATACGTAGCATCCTCGCTCAGCTGTACTTACTTCCACTTGATAATGTGGGAAGGGTCAGGGACGTATTTCTTCAGCATAAATACATGAAAAACATTGTGTACGCCCGTAAGTAGTGTGGGCAAAGCAAGACGGTATGCCACCACACCCACTCGGTCTAATATCTGGATTGGGCCAATGAACCGCGGCATAAGTTTTCCCTTCTTGCCAAACAGAAGGACTCCCTTCGTGGGAGAAACTCGGAGGAATGCATGGTCCCCAACTTTGAACTCTAGCGGTCGCCGCCTCGTATCGGTGTAGCTCTTCTATCTGCTCTGCGCTGTAAGAAGTCGATGCCTGATAATGTCGATCTTCTCTGAGGTCTCCTGTACTAACTCTGGGCCAATCAAACTGCGTTCGCCAACCTCTGCCCAGCAATGTGGTGCTCGGCAAGGGCGCCCGTACAAGGCCGCGTAAGGAGTCATGTCAATACTCGCCTGAAAAATGTTATTGTAGGCGAACTCTGCATACGGGAGACAGTCATCCCAACTATCCTCGAAGTCCAAAACACAGGCCCGTAACATATCCTCTAGAATTTAATTCACTCGCTCCGTCTGCCCATCGGTTTGTGGGTGGAGCGCGGTACTGAACTTCAACTTCACACCCATCGCTTCCTAGATACGAGTCCAGAAGATAGATGTGAATCGCGTCTCTATCCGACACGATCTCCAAGGGAACTCCATGCAGACGCACTATCTCCTTAATATACAATCTAGTCAACTCGTCTGCGGAGTTCGAAACTCTGATCGAAAGGAAATGAGCTGACTTTGTCAACCGGTCGACGATCACCCAAATGGAATCATGTCCCTTACTCATCTTCTGCAGCCCCGATATGAAATTCATAGAGATCAAGTCCCACTTCCATTCAGCTATGGGCATGGGCTGAAGCAGTCCAAGAGGTCGGCGATGTTCAGCATTGACCTGTTGGCACGTGAGATAACGGGAGACATATTCTACTATATGAACCTTCATATTGTCCCACCAGTATATCTCTTCATATCTCGATACATCTTCGTGCTACCAGGATGCATCGCAAGCTTCAATCTGTGGGCAGCCTCTAGAATTTCCTATCTCAAGTCATGAATGTCTGGGACGCATAGGTGGCCACGGTATTGTAGGCCCCCATATGTGCCAACTCTCCACTCAAAGTCATCATCGCTAGCTTGCTTTCTAAGCTCAATAGCCGCTCATCGTCTTTCTGGGCTTCAATAATCTTGTCATCAATAAGTTTCCGCACCCGAATGTGCGCGACACTCTTAAATGGCTCCTCCACGGTGAGTTTCCACTCGAAGTCCCGCACGAACTCTACCATATCCCACTCTGCTATCATCAGCAGCCACAAATATTATAGCCTTCTTGTGGCTCAATGCGTCTGCCACAAGGTTAGCCTTGATAGGATGATAGGAAACCTCGAACTTAAAGTCCTTCAAGGCTTCCATCCATCGGTGTTGCCTCATATTCAAGTCCTGCTGAGTGAATATATAGCGAAGGCTCTTGTGGTCACAGAAAAGCTCGAACTCCTCTCCGTAGAGGTAATGTCTCCAGAGCTTCAATGCAAATATGACCGCTGCTAATTCGAGGTCGTGCGTAGGGTAATTCTCCTCATGTTTTCTCAACTGTCTTGAGGCATATGTAATCACCCTGTTCTTCTGCATAAGGACACATCCCAAACCAACTCGAGACGCGTCGGTGTAAATCTTATACTTGACCCCTTGCTCTGGCAATACTAGCACAGGGGTGGACATCAGTCTGTCCTTCAGCTCCTGAAACGCTGATTCCACCTTTTCATTCTAGGCGAACTTTAGATCCTTCCGTGTCAATTGAGACAACGGTTTGGCTATCTTCGAGAAATCCTGAATGAATCGTCGATAGTAACCAGTGAGTCCTAGAAAACTCCTCACCTCAGTAATCGAACCAGGCTGCTTCCAGTCCTGAACTGCGGCTACCTTAGCAAGGTCCACCACTATTCCTTCCTTGGACACCACATGTCTCAGGAACTTGACTTCCTCTTTCCAAAAGTCGCACTTCTTGTGCTGTGCGAACAACTGGTTCTTCCTTAGAATATCTAAGACTGCTTGTAGGTGTTCCTCGTGCTCTTCCCGACTCTTAGAATATATCAAAATGTCATCTATGAACACAATGACGAATCAGAACAGAAACGGCCGAAATACCCGGTTCATCAAGTCCATGAACACGGCCGGTGCGTTCATAAGACCAAACGACATCACGAGAAACTCGTAGTGCCCAAAACTGGTAGTGAAAGCAGTCTTTTGCACATCTTCATCCCTGATGCGCAACTGATGATACCCTGACTGTAGGTCAATTTTCAAAAAATACTGCACCCCTTTCAATTGATCAAACAGATCATCTATCCTGGGCAAAGGGTACTTATTCTTCACCGTCACTTGGTTTAACCTACGGTACTCGATACATAATCGTTGTGATCCATCCTTCTTCTTGACAAACAATACAGGTGCTCCCCAAGGAGACACACTGGATCGTATGAAACCCGATCTCAACAGATCATCAATCTGTCTTCTCAGTTCCTCCATCTCACATGGAGGCATGCGGTATGTCGACAATGAAATGGGCGTCGTACCAGGCACAAGATCAATGGTAAAATCGATCTCACGCCGAGGAGGTAATCCGAGAATTGCCTGGAACACATCCTCAAAGTCTCGAACTACTAGCATGTTCCCTAACGTCGGCCCATCAACATGCTCTACTAAAGCAGCGTAGCAACTGATACGGTAGTACCAACTGACCTGTACTGGAAATGTAAAGGTCATGCCCTCGGGTGTATGGGCTGTCACTACCTTAGCATCGCAGTCGATCTCTGCCTTCGTCTCCGTAAGCCAGTTCATGCCAAGTATCACATCATAGTGACATAATGGAGCAACCATCAAGTCAACGAACATTGTCCAGCTCCCTAGGTCTATTGAACAACCCCTACACATCTTGGTCGAGTCTGAGAAGGTTGCTGTGGCGGTAAGAGTCTCAGCCCAACCATAGGACTAGTTTCTAACCCTAGTCGCTTGACTGCGGCGCATGATACAATAGAGACAGTGGACCCGGTGTCCACCAAAAGGAAAACTGGAATACCTTGGATCTGTGTCGTAACCTCAAAAGCCATCGATGCTACGTTTGATACCTCGGGTGCCTCAGCTGCCAGTGAGTGCACCCGAGCCTGCTGTGAACAGTTCGGCTGACGTACCATAGGCCGTTGAGGCGACTTAAATCAAGGTGCAGGGGGTCGGAATGATGATGTGTAGGAACAGAACACAGGGGCGAAGCCGATATAGTCTGAGGACAAGTGCAGTCGATCATTTGCAGCGGCGAGAACTAACTATCTCTCATACATGCGAAACAGCTCTCGGCTGGGTGGCATGGCCTCCCACAATAATGCATGTCACACCCGGGTGCCTCATCGAAACTAATGGCGCTGCCACCCTGGGAGGAGAGTCGATACGGGATCTCTTGCCGAAGAAAGGCTTGCTCAGCATATCTGGTCGTGGTCTAGTAACCATAGCCCCAGAAGAACGTGTCAACCGATTCCCATTCTGCTTTGCCCGCATAGACATGTGTGCTAGCTCAGCATAGGAGGGTATGGTAGCATAGCACATCTTCGAGCGAATATCAAGGCGCAGGCCCTCGAAAAAGCGCCGCATTCGCATCTGTGCGTGGGAAAGTATCGTAGGAATATATCGGCCCAACTCCGTGAACTGATGCTCATACTTTGTCACTGTCATGCCTCCTTGTCTGAGGTGTAAGAATTCGTTCTCCTTCTCGTGCCAGTACGTCTGGGGATAGTATTTCTCATGAAAGCGGAACTCAAAAGCTGCCCATGTCCATATGTAGTCAACTGCAACTGCCTGCAGAACACTATCCCACCACAAACTAGCCTCCTTTTCAAACAGAAAGGTGGCCAACTCGACCTGCTCCTGCTCAGTACAATGTAGCATCCTCAGCATCTTGGAGATGCGGTCGAGCCAATATTCGGCCTCCTCGGGTTTATGAGAACCCGTAAAGGTAGGAGGCTTCAAGCACTGGAATCGCTCGAGGAGACCACTCATACCCAGATTCCACGTAGGGTATGCAGCAGGAGTAGGGGGAGGCATACCCTCATCCTGAGTAGAAGGCCCTACAGTCTCAGAAGGACGTATGGATGGTGAAGGTGGAGTCACACTCCCACCCTGAGTTAAGGCCCCTGCAATAGTGGCCAAAAGCTGCTGCTGGTGTTGCACCTGCTGCTGGTGCATCATCATCAATAACTGCTCTAACCCATCCATAGGTGGGGCTGACTGCGGTACATGCTACGTCGAAGAAGACGCACGGTTCTACTCACGAACCGATGGTGTGTAAGTTGGCGGTCCAACTGCAGGACTAGTAGATGACTGAGACTCAGGCATAGCCTCACGAACAGGGCCCACACCGGGGTCCGTATGACCATCACATCGGGGAGGTGCCTGATCCATCGAATCAGTAAGTGCGAGGCGTGCCGTGCTCCGCGTGACCTTCCGTGACATACCCTATATGACATAGGGTGCATCCCAAGTCAGATTCAGCATACACACAAACTTATTACGCAGCATTCATACACAAATTAAAGCAAATTCATGCATTTCATTCACCAAAATTTGTCATAATACATGGAATACAGAGTTACGTGAATCATGACAAAAGATACACATGAGTTAATACAACCAAGACTTCAAACATTGAAAAAAAAAACATTTTACTAACTACTACACTACTAGGCCTATCAACATCAACACAAACAGAACCTAAAGCGGTAACCAAAACAAGCTGCAAGACAACGACAAGGATGACTAGGCATCTGAGTCTGGCGAAGGAGGAGGGGCGCCCTTATCCTGCAAGCAGCACAGGATAGACTTCGACGTGTGAGTCACCTTCTTGAACTTGTGCTTCATGAGACCTCGAAGATCCATAATATCCTGTCGTAGGACCGCCTGACCCTGTCATAGGGCAGCCTGATCCTCCTCAAGTCGAGCGATACGAGCATCCCTAACAGCCCGATCAGTGTCCTGCCTTGGTGGCGTAGGCGGGGACCTCTCCTCCGTATCCTGGGCCTCCTCTTCTTCTTCCTATTCCTCATCTATCTCTTCCCTACTTTCCTACTCCTCACTAGCCATCTCATCCTCACTCTCATCAAGTCGGGCTTATCGTTGTCGTGGCCTGATTTCCATCTGATGAGAGTGGGTTTCATTGATGAAATGTTGAGGCACTGGGAGTTCTGCGCCAAGACTGTAGCCGAACTCGCGTGCAATCTTACATATAAGCCGGCCAAAGGGGAGCGAATCAGTCCTTCTATTTGAGCATGCGGTCAGAACGATCTATCGCAAAACATACGTGGGCACACACAACTTCTCTCCCTACCCCGCCTAGTATAAAAATTCGACCATCAGGCGCGTGCACTCACTGCGATTGCTCCACCTAGGATAGACGTTGAACGTGAAAATGTGATGGAGTAGACAAAAGTCGTCAATCATGATGGTCGCTAGAAGACTGTTATTTGGCTGCCACTGAACCAGTCGACCACAAACGGAATGCGTACGGCGATCCCTTTCTCGTGCACTCTTCAGATTCTTCTCACTCACGTAGACTTGACCAACCGGTATGTCATGAGTCGAGCTATCAGGCCAGCGTCGATTGTGGCCTCCCGATCTCTTCCGAATGGGATCTTGAACTGCAAGGGATCCAGCGTAGGTTCTCGAATATGTGAATAAAAAGCTTGGACAGTACCCACATTCGCACAATATCTCCCTTCAAACACAAGGCCCCAACCGGCCTCAGCCAGGAGCTTCAATAGCAGATAGTCCCCAGAAAGTCACTCATCCACCTAAGCTTCAAAAAGGATCCTACGGCCCGCATATTGTCCATTGGACAACTCTACCAGTAGAGCTCTTGGGAGAGGAGCCTGGGGATTGTTGAGGGTCAAATATTGCATATCAGACCCTAATTATTGCCTGGATTTATGAACATGATATCCTTTAATGGTCTGTTTAATCGTAATTGTCTTGCAAGGTGTATCAAAGAGCTTGGATCGAAAAGGATGCTAAAGGCATGGATTTAGCGCTCTGAATTCACCAAGGCAGTGGACAGGATTCCAGAGGACCGAGATTAGTGGATTTACATGCCAGAGATCCGAGGAAATTAGGCCGTTCACGTTAAGTGGGGCCCGAAAAACATCCATAATGCAAGATCACAGTGTTCCAACCATCCATTTGACTCGAAACTTCATACATGGGATGAGGGCAATAAAATAACCGTACATATTAAATTTCAGCATTCGGATCATTGTGAAAGCAACCCCAATGACAGATCAGTCCTCATATCCCTGATTTGCGGCCTGCTTGAAATCTGGATATACTTCAGTTTTAGTCCCAATGCCTTAAATGAGGTGATAAAATGAATGGAAGGGGCGGATTTCGGATACAAATATCAGTGATGCCCACAAGTACAGTGAATGTGCATTGTGCACAAGTGCACCGAGCGTGCACCTAACGTCCAAAAGTCGGTCAGCGGAGCTGACCGACTTTCTTTCTCAAAAAAATTCAAAAATGGCAATTGTCGTTCGCTGTTCGCAACAGAGACCGTCGGTTTTTTTTGTGGGCCCCATTCATTGTCTAAACAGACAATCCAGACCGTTCATTCGTTCCTTGGGGCAGCCAAAACCTATGCCTAGCTGACAGAAATTGAAGAAGTGAAGTTCTTGGGGATCTCAGTCGTTCAAAAGCAAACGGACGGTAGAGCAGGAAATCACATGGGCCACATTGAAACAAATACAAAATAGGCCATGTCCGACTGATTTTTCGAGATGAAGCTAATGAACGGACTAGATCTCCAAACCAATGATTATCGTGGGCCACACCGAGAGTCCAGCGTCAACTGTTACAGGCTCTGTTTACGCACCGCGAAAATACCGGCCGATGCGGCCCACTTTGCAAGCATGGAGAGAGTCGTCTGTCCATCTGGACCGTCCAAAATCTTTCCATGGGACTACCGGCCAATGCCAAGAAGTCTGAATGGAAAAGATCGTGCATCAGACCTGTATCTCGCCAATTCTCAATCCTATGCATCAAGTCCTCGCAGTCGGCTTTATGTTTCTAAATCGGTTGCTGCAGAACATACGCACGATCTGACTTGTATGAAGTCTCCACGTCTCAGCCGGCTTGCAGCAGCTACAAAAGGGAGAACGTGAGGAGAGAAGAGGGAGGACTCACGGCAGTGAAAGAGAGAGAGAGAGAGAAAGAGAGAGAGAGAGAGAGATTTGTTTATGTTTTTGCTGTTTTCTTCTCTTTATTGTTGAGAGATCCAGCCAATCATGGTTGGCTAAACCTCTTAGCTAGGGCTAAGAGGTGAAGCTTGTAGTGGGATGGGAGGATTCCGCGACATGGATTATGTTAGTTGAACTTGTTTTGATCGGTTTGATTTTAAGGAAGATTTGGGTTTTAATGGTTTAATGTGATTGATATTACATTAGATCTACAATGGCTTGAGTTTTTCCTCTTATTATTCTGATTATGCGATTAGGAAGCCCTGTTGTTCACCATCGTCTCCTAGGCATGGTTGGATGACGGAACTCTTCCTGACATTCATACATCACACAGGTTGGTTGTGGATTGGTTTTTACTCTGTTGTTGCTTTGTCTCATAGGCATGGTTTTGTGATGGAATCCGTTCTAATTTACAACCGTCTGATCTCTTGAAAACTAGATCAAAAGATGTTCAGATTGTGCTTGAATGATATATCTTCCAACTGGATGAAGATGGGACTCGACATCCAGTTGAGTTCATGAATCAAGTGTAGATCTCCCTGATCTCTACAAGTGGATCCTCTGAATCCCTAGTTTCCCACCTTTGAATTCTACAATTTTTAGATAACTATTTCATCATTACCTCTCAATTTATACTTGATTTAGATTTCATATCATTCTAGTTCTAGTTCTAGTTAGTTTCAGATTACGTACAGATTTCAGTTCCTGTGGATTCGACATCGGTCTCACCGAGTTTATTACTACATCATAACCCTATACTTGGGGAGTGAACAAGTTTTTGGTGCCGTTGCCGGGGATTGACGGCTACGTTTCCTGAAGTTTACTAGTTTAGGATTAGTTTAAGATTAGGACTTTTCTGATTTTTAGGGTTTATTTTTAGAATTTTCTAATTCCAGGTTTTCCTTTAATTTTTAGAAATTTTCTTTCAAGTAACTTTCTATTTTAGATAGTTTTCCTTTTTTTTTAGAAACTAACCCAACTTTCTTATTTTGTAGGATTCTGAGATAGGTTTCTAAATTGGTAATTTCTCTTTTCCTTGCTATTTCTATATTAGGATTCCTTTTAGCAAGTTTCTAATTCTAACTCTTTTAGAATCTAATTTTGTTTCCTATTTTATTTTTAGAAACTTTCTATTTAAAGACTTTCTGTTTAGAAACTAACTTTCCTGTTTTGTAGGCCTTTTAGAAATTTCTAATTCGGTAAGCTCTTTCTAAATTCTACTTTCTATTTTTCAAATTTCTGTTACTAACTTACTTTCTAGTTTTGAACTTTCCTAAATTGTTTTAGAAATTTTATACTCTCTTAAGAGTTTCTCTTTTTCTAAATTAGAAACTAGTTTACTGCTATTTCTCTTCTTAGGATTTTCTAATTTTAGGTAAGAATTTCTCTACCTTCTATTTTTAGAACTTTTCTATTTCTAGGCTTTCATTTATTTTAGAAATTTTTTCCTTTTTAGAAACTAACATTACTTTCTATTTTAGGATTAGGATTTCTAATTTAGAACTTTCTAACTTTAGGTTTAGAACTTTCCTTTTCTAGAAACTAACTTTGTTTCCACCTTAGAATTTTCTAACTTTAGAATTTCTATTTTTAGGAACTAATCTCTTTTAGTTTCTTTTTACAGGATCTTAATTTAGGGATTCCAATTTGGTAACTTCCTTCCAACCCTCTCTTTCTTTTTAGATTTTTTTTTTCCTTCTTAGGATTAGGTTTAGAATTTGATTGAGGGTTGTGAGTGTTTCATGCCCAAGTGTGCTCGTGACAACACTTGACGTCTCTTGACTGAAGGAGGATTAGTTGAGGGGTTAGCTGTCCATCGTAGGACTAGACATCGCTCGAAATCCCCTGAGTTAATTGAGGATATGGCTGGAAATCAACCTCGTCTACCCCAACCTAGGGTAGAAGATGTCCAGGATGAGAATGAGGTGCATCAAGCACCCCCACCTCGTACCTTACGAGATTACTTACAATCGGCGAGGGTGAGTACGCCCTCATGCATGATTTTTCAGGAGAATGCAGGATATATGGATATCAAGCCAGGGGTGATCCAACTCCTTCCTAAATTTCATGGGCTTGAGTCAGAGAATCCATATCTACATCTGAAAGAGTTCGATGAGATCATGACTACCCTATACTTTCCTAACGTGTCTGATGACACGGTCAGGTTAAAACTCTTTCCCTTTTCTTTGAAAGAGAAAGCCAAGACGTGGTTACATTCACTACGTCTCAATCTATTGGCAGATGGAATGACATGACAAGGGAGTTCATTAAAAAAAAAATTTCATATCATAAGACGAACACCCTTAGGAAGTCGATCATGAACTTCGCCCAAAGGGGAGATCAAACATTCTTCCAATGTTGGGAGCGGTTCAAAGATCTTGTCAGTTCATGCCCACAACATGGTTTTGAAACGTGGCGCATCACGAATTTTTTCTATGATGGACTGACATCTCCCATGCGCCAATTAGTTGAGACAATGTGTAATGGGGAGTTTATGAATAAAGGTGTTGATGAGGTGTGGGACTACTTTAATAAACTTGTTGAGAACACACAAACATGGGACATCTCTCCTAGACCGAGTACTACGCCTAGGCCGACTCATTCCAAAGAAAAAGGTGGAATGTACCTCCTGAAAGAGGATGATGATATTAACGCCAAGGTAGCCAATCTCACTCGAAAACTCGAGGCCATGGAATTAAAGAAGGATAAGGCCAAGGAAATTGTTTGTAGTATTTGTAGTTGCAACATTCACACTACTGAGAATTGCTCAACTATATCTGCCTTTCAAGAGGTATTGAATGAGCAATCCAATGCCGTAAGCAATTATCAAAGACCTTTCAGTGGGCCCACCTCTAACACATACAATACTGCTGGCTGGAGAAACCATTCAAACTTCAGTTGGAGGAATGGACAAACCGCTACACCTCAAGGTTTCCTAAATCAAAATCCATCTCAAGAGAAACCTCAAGAGGATTCGGTTCTGAAACATTTTCAAAAGCAAGAGCTTTTTAATCAGGGTATGCTACAGGCCTTTCAAGACCTTACAAAAGCAATACAAGGACTTAAGGTTGAAAATGCGATTGGGAACAAGGGGAGTTTCCCAGCTCAACCTCTTCCCAATCTTAAACCGCAATATGAAGTTAGCGACCCAAGCTCTTCAAATCAGATGGAGCAAGCTAAATCCATCACCACTCTTAGGAGTGAAAAGATCATTGACAAAACCATTCCGGTTAGGGCTGAAAAGTCTAAGGACCCGGAAGTGGATAAAGAAGATGGATCTAGCCATGGCCCACCAGAGTTAGAACTGGAACCTCAAGGAAAGCCGGTTGCTCCATTTTCCCAACGGTTAGTTGTACCAAAACCTCTCTCTAACTCTCAGGATATTCTAGAGGTGTTGAAACAAGTTAAGGTCAACATTCCTCTACTTGATGCCGTGAAATAAATACCTTCTTATGTCAAATTCTTGAAAGACTTATGTACGACCAAAAGATGGCAAAATATTCAAAAGAAAATCTTCCTGACTGAGAAAGTGAGTGTCATCCTAAAGCAAGATGTGCCACAAAAATTCAAAGACCCCGGTAGCCCAACCATATCATGTGTAATTGGGGACTATCGAATTGATCACGCACTTCTTGACTTAGGAGCGAGCGTTAATCTTATTCCCTACTCGGTATACAAACAGTTGGGTTTAGGTGAATTAAAATCCACCTTAACCACACTACAACTTGCTGATCGCTCTGTTCGTGTACCAAGAGGAATAATTGAGGATGTGTTGGTCCAGGTTGATCAATTTTACTACCCAGTAGATTTCATCATCCTGGATACCGAACCCATCAACAATACAAGCACTCAGATTCCAGTCATTCTTGGTCACCCATTCCTTTCCACTTCAAACGCAATTATCAATTACAGGAATGGTGTTATGAGTATGTCTTTCGGGAATATGACATTAGAAATGAATATCTTTTTCAACACTGACAGACAGGTAGAGGAAGATGATGATATCCGTGATATTAACATGATTGACACTTTTGTGGAAGATAGGACACCCCTTACCTTATCCTCTTATCCTCTAGAGACGTGCTTGGCCCACTCCCATGAGTTTGATGATGACATAATTAGGGAGACGTGTTCCATGCTTGATGCGGTACCGGTACTTGAAGTTAACCGATGGAGGCCTCAATTTGAAAAGTTACCCCAAACTGATGAAGTGCCTCTACCGTCTAACCTCAAGCTACCGAAGCTTGACCTAAAACCTTTGCCCTCGGATTTAAAATATGCATACTTAGGTCATGATGAGACATACCCGGTGGTGATTTCTGTCCACCTTGAGAAAGAATAAGAGAGTATGCTCATATCTACTCTCCTGGAGCATAAGGGAGCCCTTGGATGGACAATCGCGGACCTCAAGGGAATCGACCCCTCGATTTGTACTCACCGCATATATCTTGAGGATAATACGAAGACCGCTCGGCAACCACAACGTAAACTAAATCCAAACATGAAGGAAGTGGTTAAGGCCGAGGTTCTTAAACGATTGGATGTGGGTATCATATACCCTATATCTGATAGTCAATGAGTGAGTCCAACTCAGGTGGTTCCTAAGAAGTCCGGAATCACCATCGTAGCCAATGCCAAGAATGAACTCGTACCGACTAGAGTCACTACTGGTTGGAGGATGTGCATTGACTACAGGAAATTAAATACCGTCACGAGGAAAGACCACTTTCCTTTGCCCTTCATTGATCAGATCTTGGAAAGGTTAGCTGGTCATTCCTATTACTGTTTCCTTGACGGGTATTCGGGCTACAACCAGATAGAGATCGCTCCTGAAGACCAAGAAAAGACCACGTTTACATGTCCCTACGGCACCTTTGCTTACCGAAGGATGCCGTTTGGACTATGTAATGCTCCTGCCACCTTCCAGCGATGTATGATGAGTATATTTTCTAACATGGTGGGGCAATATTTAGAGGTCTTCATGGACGATTTCTCTGTCTTCAGTCCATCTTTCAACAAGTGCTTGGAAAGTCTTAAATGTGTGCTGAAAAGATGTGAAGAAAAGAACTTGGTACTTAATTGGGAGAAGTGTCATTTTATAGTTCAGAAGGGAATTGTCCTTGGACACATTATTTCATCCAAAGGAATCGAAGTGGATAAGGCAAAGATCGATCTTATCTCTAACCTACCTCCACCCAAGAACATAAGGGACGTGCGATCCTTCTTAGGACACGCCGGGTTTTACAGAAGATTCATAAAGGACTTTAGTCTCATCTCTCATCCTCTATGTAATCTACTTCAAAAGGATGCACCATACGAGTGGACTGAATCATGTCAGAAAGCTTTCACTAAGCTTAAGGGCATATTGACTAGTGCACCCATCATACAGCCACCTGACTGGAGCATTCCTTTTGAACTTATGTGCGACGCGTTTGATTATGCTCTAGGGGCAGTTTTAGGCCAGAGAAAAGATAAGAAACCCTACGTTATTCATTACGCAAGTAAGACTCTAAATCCTGCCCAAGTGAACTACTCGACTACGGAAAAGGAACTCTTAGCCGTAGTGTTTGCCTTGGACAAATTTAGGTCCTACTTGATCGGATCTAAGATCATTATTTACACTGATCACGCAGCGCTTAAGTATCTCCTGTCTAAGAATGATGCTAAGCCCCGCCTGATAAGATGGATCCTCCTACTGTAGGAATTTGACCTAGAGATAAAAGATAAAAAGGGAGTAGAGAACGTAGTGGCTGACCATCTTTCTCGCCTTAATCCTTCTGATTCCTTTGAGACGACGCAGATTAATGACATGTTCCTTGACGAACAGTTGTTCAGAGTCTCCCATTCGCCTTCGTTCGCTGATATCGCTAATTATCTTGCCACAGGTTCCATACCGACACAGTGGACTACGCAAGATAAGAAGAAATTTTTCACCGAGGTGCGCAACTTCTTCTGAGATGATCCATACTTATTTAAATATTGCCCAGACCAAATCTTGAGGAGATGTGTGCCAAACGATGAGCATCAGAGTGTCATCTCCTTCTGTCACTCACAGGCCTGTGGTGGTCACTTTTCTGCAAAAAAGACCACGGCAAAAATTCTGCAGTGTGGCTTCTATTGGCCCACTATGTTCAGGAATACTCATGAGTTTTGCAAAGCTTGTGAGCGTTGTCAGAAATTGGGAGCATTGTCCCGTCGAAATATGATGCCCTTGAATCTCATTCTTATCATAGAGGCATTTGATTGTTAGGGCATCGATTTCATGGGGCCATTCCCCAATCTTTTGTGAATTTATATATTTTGCTTTCCGTAGACTATGTCACTAAATGGGTCGAAGCGATTCCATGTCGAACTAATGACCATCGCACGATCATTAAATTCTTAAAGGAAAACATCATTTTCCGATTCGGAACACCTCGAGCCATCATTAGTGATGGGGACTCACACTTTTGTAATAAGCCATTCGAGAGTTTAGTGAAGAAATACGGTATCTCTCATAAGGTGAGCACCCCATACCACCCACAGACAAGTGGGCAAGCTGAGATTTCTAATAGGGAGATCAAGCACATTTTAGAGAAACGGTTAACCCCGATTGTAAAGACTGGTCAATCCAATTGACCGATGCCTTATGGGCTTACCGTACTGCTTTTAAAACCCCTATTGGAATGTCTCCCTTTAGACTCGTATATGGGAAGGCTTACCACTTGCCTGTGGAGTTAGAACATAGAGCCTACCGGGCGATTAAAAATCTAAATTTCAATCTGAACAACGCTGGCTCGCTACGCAAACTTCAATTAAATGAACTTGAAGAAATCTGGAACGATGCGTACGAGAACTCGAGAATTTACAAGGACAGGATGAAGGCGTTTCATGATCAACATATTTTACGAAAATCATTCACGCCAGGCCAGAAAGTCCTTTTGTATAACTCTCGATTACATCTCTTTCCAGGTAAGCTTCGATCTCGTTGGACCGGCCTTTACTGTTATCACTGCATACCCTCATGGGGCCGTTGAGATAAGAGACCCTGACAATGGCAAGGAGTTTAAAGTAAATGGACATCGCTTAAAGCCATTTGTCGAGAAATTTGATTCAGAGGACATATCCATGCCTCTGACTGATCCTGTTTACCAGGAATGATCTCCTAGTCTGATTAAGGTATAGGTAGGTTTCCTGTTGCATAGGACTAGGGTAGTTGTTTTTGTCTGGCTGAAGACGTTAAACTCAGCGCTCCTGGGAGGCAACCTAGCTTTTCAATTCCTTTCATTTTCCTATTTAGTTAATTCAATGTTTGTGGGTAACATTACTGCAAACCCTCACGAGACTACAACTTGTCCACTAGGGGCAACCTAGGGGTTTAAAGGCTTGTTACATACGCTAAATGCAATCGAGAGTGCCTGCGAAAGTGGTATAGGTAGGAGTTTAGTTTTGTTTTACTTGTGTTGGTTTCTCTCATACGCTGACTTACTCTCTCGCTGATATTTTTGGAAAAGTCTCTCGATTCATTATCCAGGTACTATCTTCCCATCACTTCTCTTTTACTTTCATTGTCCCATGTGCATGGCATGCTTATATCTTTTATATTGTGGACAATGTAGATTTTAGGTTGGGGGTGGGAGATTAGGTAACCTAATCAATGTTTTTCTTAGTCTTGAGCAAAAATTGTGAAAATTTTTAAAATTTTTCTGGAAATTCTTGTGAATTTGAAGTGATTTTGACGGCCATGTAGAGCACTAAGCATTTCAAGATACGTGATGTTGGTACTTTGTCTCTTAGATTCAGCCATCTGATAAGGCCCCATAGTTAAATTTGAATTATTAATCCAGAATTGAAGGTTGTAAACATTGATTGAGTCATGATTTCACATGTCACATCTCGCATCCACTCACATCTCGCATCCACATTAAGATTTCAGTTTGATATTGAAGGGTTAATTTGGTAATCATTAAGCATGAAAGGAACTAACCTGAAACATTTGCCTAACATGATCAATATGAAAAAAAAAAGAGAGAGAAGCAGATACAATTGAAAAGGGTTGGGCGAATAATCTTCACTATAGGTTTGCTCCCTATAAGTGTAGATTTAATTCCCCATGGATGATATGTGAAAAAGGTTGGGTGACGATCTTCACCGTAGGTTTGCTCCCTATAGGTGTAGATTCGATTCCCCTTTCCCTCAATGAAAAAAAAAATGAAAAGAAGAACTGTAAGGTAAGTTCTGGTCTAGGTTATCCTGAATGCTCTTTTGATAGTCAATGTTGTCATGGAAAGTGACGATTGGATCTCTTAATGATGGTAAGCGAGATTACACTATACATGGAACTCAATGTTTAAATTTTTTCTAATTAATGGGTTAAAACTTTGAACTTGATTATGAAGTTTACCAGGTACTTGAGTCCAGCAGAAAGTAATACCCAACATTCATGAATTTTAGAATTCTGGTATCCGAATCATTTTTAAAATTCACTCGAGTTCGTAGAAGTTGTCCAGTAATTTTCAACTTACTTTTCGCATACTTTGCTCGGGACTAGCAAAATGCTGGTTGGGGGTTGTGGTGAGGGTCAAATATTGCTTATCAGACCCTAATTATTGCCTGGATTTATGAACATGATATCCTTTAATGGTCCGTTTAATCGTGTTGTGTGTTGCAAGGTGTATCTATGAGCTTGGATCGAAAAGGATGCTAAAGGCATGGATTTAGCGCTCTGAATTCACCAAGGCAGTGGACAGGATTCCAGAGGACCGAGATTAGTGGATTTACACGCCAGAGATCTGAGGAAATCAGGCCGTTCACGTTAAGTGGGGCCCGAAAAACATCCATAATGCAAGATCACAGTGTTCCAACCATCCATTTGACTCGAAACTTCATACATGGGATGAGGGCAATAAAATAACCGTACATATTAAATTTCAGCACTCAGATCATTGTGGAAGCAACCCTAGTGACAGATCAGTCCTCATATCCCTAATTTGCTGTTCACTCCCCAAGTGTAGGGTTGTGATGTAGTAATAAACTCGGTGAGACCGAGGTCGAATCCACAGGGACTGAAACTTGTACGTAATCTAAAACTAACCAGAACTAGAACTAGAATAAGATGCAATCTAAATCAAATAAATATGAAGGAATAATGGTGAAAATATTAATCAAAAACTAGTGAATTTTAAAGGTAGGGAAACTGGGGATTCAGAGGATCCACTTGTAGAGATCAGAGAGATCTTATGCCTGCTTCAAAGACCATGAAGATAGAACTGAACTTACTTGATATAATTTCCACGAGATGAAAGGTATATGAATTAGAATGGATTCCATCACCAGACCATGCCTAGGAGACAAAGTAAACAACAGAATTAAACTAATTACCAACTAATCAGATGATTATGAAGATTAGGAAGGGTACCGACATCCAACCATGCCCAGGAGACGATGGTGAACAACAGGGCTTCCTGACGTCATGAACATAAAGAGGAAATGAACATACTCAAAGCTATCGCAGACCCATTGTAATTTTAGTCACAACAGACCATTAAAAACTAAAAACATTCCCTTAAATAAACTATAATCAACATCAGTTCAGTATAAACAGGAGGCATAATCAAAGTCTCCCCATCACACTACAAGCTTCTCCTCTTAGCCCCTAGCTAAGAGGATTAGCCAGCCATGAATGGGCTGGATCTCACAAAAAAAATATAAAAAAAAAAAAAAACAACAAAGAAAAATAAAAACTCTCTCTTCTCTTCCTCTCTCCCTCCTCCCACTACCGTCCACGGAATTTTTCTTTTATAGGCAAGGGTCGGTCGGTGGAGTGTTTCCCCCACTCCATGCAGTTGGTGCGAAAGCTTTACGCAGGTACGAAAGACTTACGCAGCCACCAGCAAAAACAGGGTACTGCAGCAAGTTCCCAGTCTTGTTTGCACGCCCGATCATGGTCATCAACGTGCGGAATCGACCCATCTTTCGTTGTTTTTGGATTTCTGAGAGGCTGAATGGATTAGATTTCCTCGTCAACAAGCTGTTGTGGCCCACTTAGATTGCCAGATCGTTAACGGAACCGAGCTAGCGCAGGCTCTGTTTGCGCTGATGTATGGTGTGGCCTAAGATCAATAATCGGACCCTAAATCCATTCCGTCCATTGGATTGGTCTCGTGAAACCGGTCAGACATGCTGAGACTGAAGTCTGTTTCAGTGTGGCCCACATAGTATTTTTATTCAGCCGTCCGTCCTACGTTTTGAAGGTCAAAATTTGATAGCTGCTTCTGTTGAAATTCCGACACCTAAGCATGAGTGAGAGGGACCATGGGCTCCTGATGGACGGTCTGGATCACCCAAACGATCAATGATCGTGACCCATTGCTTCCCGCAATTCCCGGATGCGAATCTTCGTTTCAAACTGACGCTGAGATGTCGGTGGGCCCATTTCAGCTTTCTGTTGAGAAATCCATTCCGTACACTGGGATCCTTGTGAAAAACCGTTAAGGAATGACGAGATTGAATTGATTTCGGTGTGGCCCACGAAACTTTGCATTGTACCGTCCATTCTCCGTTTGGATAAGATACTCACGCGTTCGTTTGCATGAGACGAAAAATTCAGCATGGTTATGGTCGTGGCTATTCTCCGAGGTGATTGGACGGTTCAGATCATCGAAACCGATGATGAGTGGGGCCCACAATTAAAAAATGGACGGACGCTGTCCGTCCGCTGTCTCCATGTGGGAGATGGCGCGGGTCAGCGCCCGTGTTGACCGGGCTCCATATCCCGTGTGGCGCACGTGGATATTGCATGGTGCACATGCATCTTGCTATGTGGGGCCACTGTGACGTTTCTGAGAAATCCAATCCGTCCATCCATTTTATAGTATCATTTAATGGATAGGTCTCGAGTTTGAAGCATATCTTAATGTCAGGTGGGCCTCAGATCAGTAATGCATGGGCTGATCTGACCGTTGGACCACTTTCATAGGGATCCAACTACTGAAATTTGATGTGTACGGTTAATTTATGGTCCTGAGGCCATGTATGAAGTTTCGAGCTGAACAGATGGTGGAAACCCTGTGATCTTGCATTCTGGCTGACTTTCAGGCCACTTGAGCTTCAGTTTCTCGATTTTTTCGGATCTCGGCTGTGTAAAATCGTCGATCCCAATCCCCAGGAGTCCGTCCCCTGCTTTTGTGACATCGGAGTGCCAAATCCACGCTTTTACTATCAGTTTTCAGTCAACGCTCGTAAATACACCCTGGCAGCACAAACACGATTAAAATGAGGCGTTATTTGGTATTATGTTCTTAAATCTATGTAATAAATGGGGTCTAATATGCAATATTTGACCCTCAACACAACCCCCAACCAACATTTTGCTAGTCCCGAGCAAAGTATGCGAAAAAATAAATTGAGAATTACCGAACAATTTCTAAAAACTCGAGTGAATTAGAAAACAATCCAGATACTAGAAATCTGAGATTCACGACTGTTGGGCATAAATTTCTCCTGGAATTCAGCTCACGGTAACTTCATAATCAAGTTCAAATATTAATCCATTAACTAGAATAATTCTAAACATTGAGTTCCATGAGTGTATAAAGTAATCTCAGCTTATCATCATTAAAATTCACTTCTTTATTTCAAGATATCATTAGTAACTAACAAGAGGATTCATGGCAACCAAATCCTGAACCAAAGCCTACCTCATTATTTCCAACTCTTTCCCTTTTTTTTATTTATTTATTTTTTTAAAGTAATGTCAAGTAGGAGAATTAAATCTTCACCTATAGGGAGCAAACCTATAGTAAAGACCATTCTCCTAGCCTTTTTTTATTGTCATTCTTGGGGAATTAAGTCCTCACCTGTAGGGAGCAAACCTATGGTGAAGACCATTTGCCCAATCCTTTCAATTTCTCAGGTTGGTTCCTTTCAAGCTTAGTGGTCACCAAGTTAATCTTTTAATATCGAACTGAACCTTAATGTGCAAGCAAGATGTATCTTGTGAAATCAT
The DNA here is from genome assembly GCA_021015155.1 of Magnolia officinalis. Classification (NCBI taxonomy): domain Eukaryota; kingdom Viridiplantae; phylum Streptophyta; class Magnoliopsida; order Magnoliales; family Magnoliaceae; genus Magnolia; species Magnolia officinalis. The sequence continues at coordinate 64,153,075 of JAJHSJ010000008.1, forward strand.
GACTCAATCAATGTTTAAAACCTCTAATCATGGATTAATAATTCGAACTTAACTGTGAAATCTAACAGATAACGGAATCTAAGAGTCACAAATTACCAACATCACTTATCTTGTAATTCTAAATCAAAGATGGTTGTCAAAATCACCTCGAATTCACAAGAAATTTCAGAAAAATTTAAAAATTTTCACAATTTCTTGGTCAAGACCAAGAAAACACTGATTAGGTTACCTAATCTCCCACCCCCAACCTAAAATCTACATTGTCCTCAATGTAAAAGATATGAGCATGGAATGCACATGGGACAACAAAAGTAAATGTGAAGTGATGGGAAGATAGTACCTGGATGATGAATCGTGAGAGACTTTTCAAGAGATCGCAGCATGGAATCCAATCAGCACGAGAGAGAAAGCAACACAAAACTAACAAAAAAATAAAATCCTACCTATACCACTTTCGCAGGTGCTCTCGATTGCATTTAGCGTATGCAACAAGCCTTTAAACCCCTAAGTTGCCCCTAGTGGACGAGTTGTAGTCTCGTGAGGGTTTGCAGTAATGTTACCCACAAACATTGAACTAACTAACTAGGAAAATGAAATGGAATGAAAAAGCTGGGTTGCCTCCCAGGAGCGCTAAGTTTATCGTCTATCCTAAAATAACATAAAGCAAACTACCCTATTCCTAAGAAAGCAGGGAAAAACTACTCAGTCATACCGCAAGGTTCCTCTTCTGGCCAGTATCGTGATAAATTTCTCAGTAGATTTCTTAACAGGATCATCCAAAAGCCCTTTTTGCAATAGGCTTGGATGCCCTGGAACATGACATTTCAGAGAAACTTATGTACCTCATGAAAAATTTGTCGTTGATTCGCCTGAGGTATCCAGAGTATATACGATTCACCTGCGACAGAAGAAGTTTCGAAGTTAGTATCCCATGGTGAATCAGAGACTACAAGTAGATCAAATTGAGAAAAATTATCAAGAAGTGGTGTAGTCTCAACACATTCCGAAATGTCAGACTTCGGTTCAATTTTTAGCTCCTCCTCCCGTAATGGTAGATATTTAGGATCAGGGGAAGAAGGGGCTTCAGAATAAGGGTTCTCTTGATCAGTGATGTCTACCGAGATGTCATCTTGCAAGGCATCCACTTTATCTTTTAACATGGGATCGTTTGAATCTGCAAAGTGTGCCAAGCAATCCCAAGAGTTGGGAAGTTCAGCTGAGTGTGACTTATTTTCCACATTGGAGCTCGTACCAAGGAATCCATCATCCTTGACAGTGGACGGATGTATGCTCTCTTGTTCCAGTCCAACACAGACAGATTGAAAATCAATAGGGGAAGCATCGATGGGATCACTTTGTTCATTGAAACTGCTCAATCGAGGCGTTGAACTGTCCAACGTGTACAGCTCAGGTGGTGGTCTCAATTGAGTGGTTTAAAATTCCAAAGTCGTAGCGAGCAGCTCGTCCTTCTCCCGAATCTCATTATCATTCAATTCAAGAGAGTGGTCCAAACATGTCTCACAGAAGTTGGAAGGGTCGGCTCTAATGAGCTCATCTTCCACTTTTAAATCGGACATGTTAGGTGAGTGGAGTAGCTCAGTATGACCGATCACTTCGTGTGCTTCTTGAGCATTGACCTGGACCATACTTGAGATTGATTCCAGGGGAATTTGGGTTGTGCTCTCATGAATCTCATCCCAATACTTCTCAACTTCCAATTCAGTGCAGTACACACTTGAGATGGGATCGCTTTCCTTACATTCTAAATTCAGTTGAGGTTCGAATAAACTAACCTCAACCTCATCATTGAGATCCTGTGTATCATGTAAGGAAAGTGTGTCATCATCACTGTATTTGAAAGACAACCATGTTTCTCCCCCATTCTTTTGAACAATCATTGAGATCGACTCATCGGGAAAGTGAACCATATGCTCATCAGCACAATTCAACTCTTTATTCCAAATTCTAGAATTCTCTAAAAGCAAGTTAGGATTGCATTGTAATTCTGGACTGGGTTGCAACTGGGGTGAACTAGCCTTGTTTCTCTTATTAAGGTGCGATTCAATTGCCTCTAATGATTTCATCATTTTCGCAACATGCTGGTTGAATTGTTCTAGATTAAAACATGAATCCTCTTGGATCGCTTCTGGTTGGTTCTCAAAAGTAGGGGATCCAAGAGAATTATCACTATAACATGTCGTTAGTTCATCTTTCCGACATTGATGGTTCCACTGATTAGAGTCATACGGATCATGTGTGGGAGAATCTGATGGTTGGTAATACATATTATCACTCATAATATAATCACGCATTCTTTTCTTTTTCTCAAATGAGTGATAATAATTCTTACTCTCATAGTTATGATAACCCCAACATTCACGTACTGTCTTGTTAATCCGTGGGGTGTAAGTGTTCTCCTGCATATGATCGCGTAAGGATTTCTTAACCGATGAAGCGTTATACTCTGGTCGGTTCTCGATGATTGTTTCAGAATAGTTTTGAGACATTGGTTGATTTCTATCATAATCATCATCCCAATATAGGTTATTCTTCTCAGCATACTGACGTTCTCACTCGTGCATATACATGGTGAAACCCTAAGTCTGAGTTTACTCTTAAAATAAAATAAAAATCCTACAGCAGCATGGAAAGTAAAAGGAGGGGAAGTTAGAACGAAGTTACCAGATTAGAAATTCCTATGTTAAGATCCTGCAAAACAAAACAAAAGAAATTAGTTCCTAAAAATAAAAAATTTTAAAGTTAGAAAATTCTAAGATAGAAATAAAAAAATTAGTTTCTAAAAAGGAAACCTAGAATAAGAAAATTTCTAAAACTAAAATCCTAATACTAGAAAAAGAAAAAGTAGAAAAATTAGGAAGGGATTACCAATTTAGAAGTTTCTATCTAAGAATCCTACAAAAGAGGAAACAGGTTAGTTCTAGAAATCAAATAAAAATTAAAAAAATCTAAAACAAAAGTTAATCTAATTCTAAACCCAACTAATTTCAAATTACGTAGCCGTCAATCCCCGGCAACGGCGCCAAAAACTTGTTCACTCCCCAAGTGTAGGGTTGTGATGTAGTAATAAACTCGGTAAGACCGAGGTCGAATCCACAGGGACTGAAACTTGTACGTAATCTAAAACTAACCAGAACTAGAACTAGAATAAGATGCAATCTAAATCAAATAAATATGAAGGAATAATGGTGAAAATATTAATCTAAAACTAGTGAATTTTAAAGGTAGGGAAACTGGGGATTTAGAGGATCCACTTGTAGAGATCAGAGAGATCTTATGCCTGCTTCAAAGACCATGAAGATAGAACTGAACTTACTTGATATAATTTCCATGAGATGAAAGGTGTATGAAGTAGAATGGATTCCATCACCAAACCATGCCTAGGAGACAAAGTAAACAACAGAATTAAACTAATTATCAACCAATCAGATGATTATGAAGGTTAGGAAGGGTACCGACATCCAACCATGCCCAAGAGACGATGGTGAACAACAGGGCTTCCTGACGTCATGAACATAAAGAGGAAAGGAACATACTCAAAGCTATCGCAGACCCATTGTAATTTTAGTCACAACAGACCATTAAAAACTAAAAACATTCCCCTTATATCACTCTCACTACCAAAAATGGGCAAAGGCTACGGACTAAATCCGTAGCCATAGACCTATGGCTACGGATCTAGTCCGTAGCACGACCGTAGTCGTAGGTGCCATAACAATAGGTCTAGAACCTATAGCTACGGATTTAATCCGTAGCTATAGGTCAAAATGGCCACGGATTTAATCCGTAGTAATTATATCCGTAGCTATAGGTCACAACAGCTACGGATTTAATCACCACCGCTACGTATTTAATCCGTAGCTATATCTGGCAACCGCTACGGATCTAAGCCGTAGCAATTATATCCGTAGTTGTAGGTTACCACAGCTACGGATTTAATCATAACAGCTAGGGATTTAATCCGTAGCTATAGTTTACAACAGCTACGGATATAATCCGCAGCAAATTCTATATTAAAAAATATATATACAATTATTTGTTCATTCAATTACCACCTGCATAATCATTCATTCATTCCATTACAATCAATTATAATCATTCATTCATTCAATGACAATCCTTCATTCAATCAATTACAATCCTTCATTCAATCAATTACAATTACAATTACAATTAATTACAATCCTTCATTCAAACAATTACAATTACAATCCTTCATTCAATGAATTACAATTACAATTACAATAATGCTGAAAATACAAATCTTTGGCTTTATTAGAGAAATTTGCTCGACTTCACCCTGAAATTTCAAAGATAAAGAATTAAAAGAGAAGATATATTTTGATAGTATGATATTTTTTTCACAAGTAATAGGCCTTTTTTAGCCATCACCCACCTGAAGAATAAAAAACCGGTTGTTGTCCAAGTCCACTCCTTTTCCTTTCAATTTCTTAGTGACCTCTGTAAAATTACTTCCACAGTCATTTATGTAGTACTTTGAAGAGTCGTCTCGAAATGAACCTCTAGTAATGACAAAGTCACTTCCTGCAACAGCTTCGTATATTCCATCATCCTACAAATAGTCATGACATTCATAAATCAGAATGACAATTGGAGGAAAGAAAAACAAATTGAAAGAAGTGCATCATGTATAACCATTTTCTTCTTCTTTTTTTCTTAATAAATTAATAAAACCTATAGGTTAAGGTTTAGGTCAGGGAGTTAGGTTTAGGTTAGGTTGTAGGTTAAGGTTTAGGTTGAGGAAATTGAGTCGGGTTCGGCATCGGGTTTAAGTTTGGGTTTTCAAGTTTAGGTTTAGGTTTAGTTTAGGTTAGGTAGTTGAGATTAGGATTAGGTGTAGGTTTAGGTTAAGGGAGTTGAGATTAGGATTAGGTGTAGGTTTAGGTTAAGGGATTTGAGAATAGGTTAAGGTTTAGGTTAAGGAAACTGGGTTTGGGTTCGGGATCGGGTTTAATTTTGGTTTTCAAGTTTAGGCTTAGGTTTAGGTTTGGGAGTTAGGTTTAGGTTAGGTTGTAGGTTAAGGTTTAGGGAATTGAGAATAGGATAAGGTTTAGGTTGAGGAAATTGGGTTCGGGTTCGGCATCAGGTTTAAGTTTGGGTTTTCAAGTTTAGGTTTAGGTTTAGGTTAGGGAGTTGAGATTCGGATTAGGTGTAGGTTTAGGTTAAGGGTTTTGAGAATAGGTTAAGGTGTAGGTTTAAGAAATCGGGTTCGGGTTCGGGATCGGGTTTAAGCTTAGGTTTTCAAGTTTAGGTTTAGGTTTAGGTTTAGGTTAGGTAGTTAGGTTTAGGTTAGGTTGTAGGTTAAGGTTTGGGAATTAAGAATAGGTTAAGGTTTAGGTTTAGGAAACCGGGTTCGGGTTCGGGATCGAGTTTAATTTCGGGTTTTCAAGTTTAGGTTTAGGTTTAGGTTAGGGAGTTAGGTTTAGGTTACGTTGTAGGTTAAGCTTTAGGGAATTGAGAATAGGTTAAGGTTTAGGTTTAAGAAACCAGGTTCGGGTCGGGATCGGGTTTAAGTTTGGGTTTTCAAGTTTAGGTTTAGGTTTAGGTTAGGGAGTTAGGTTTAGGTTAGGTTGTAGGTTAAGGTTTAGGGAATTGAGAATAGGTTAAGGTTTAGGTTGAGGAAACTGGGTTCGGGTTCGAGACGGGTTTAAGTTTGGATTTTCAAGTTTAGGTTTAGGTTTAGGTTAGGGAGTTAAGTTTAGGTTAGGTTTTAGGTTAAGCTTTGGGGAATTGAGAATAGGTTAAGGTTTAGTAAAGGAAATTGGGTTCGGGTTCGGCATCGGGTTTAAGTTTGGTTTTCAAGTTTAGGTTTATGTTTAGGTTAGGGAGTTGGGTTAAGGTTAGGTTATAGGTTAAGGTTTAGGGAATTGAAAATAGGTTAAGTTTAGGTTGAGGAAACCGGGTTCAGGTTCGGGTTCGGGTTTAAGTTTGGGTTTTCAAGTTTAAGGTTTAGGTTTAGGTTTAGGTTTAGGTTAGGTAGTTAGGTTTAGGTTAGTTTGTAGGTTAAGGTTTAGGTTTAGGAAACCAGTTTCGGGTTCGGAATCGGGTTTAAGTTTGGTTTTTCAAGTTTAGGTTTATGTTTAGGTTAGGTTGTAGGTTAAGGTTTAGGGAATTGAGAATAGGTTAAGGTTTAGGTTGAGGAAATTTGGTTCAGGTTCGGCATCGGGTTTAAGTTTAGGTTTTCAAGTGGTTTAGGTTTAGGTTAAGGAGTTGAGATTTAGGATTAGGTGTAGGTTTAGGTTTAGGGATTTGAGAATAGGTTAAGGTTTAGGTTTAGGAAACCGGTTTCGGGTTCGGGATCGGGTTTAAGTTTGGGTTTTCAAGTTTAGGTTTAGATTTAGGTTAGGTAGTTAGGTTTAGGTTAGGTTGTAGGTTAAGGTTTAGGGAATTGAGAATAAGTTAAGGTTTAGGTTTTAGGAACCGGGTTCGGGTTCGGGATCGGGTTTAAGTTTGGAGTTTTCAAGTTTAGGTTTAGGTTTAGGTTAGGGAGTTAGGTTTAGGTTCGGTTGTAGGTTAAGGTTTAGGGAATTGAGAATAGGTTAAGGTTTAGGTTGAGGAAACTGGGTTCGGGTTCGGGACCGGGTTTAAGTTTGGGTTTTCAAGTTTATGTTTAGGTTTAGGTTAAGGAGTTAGGTTTAGTTTAGGTTGTAGGTTAAGGTTTAAGGAATTGAGAATAGGTTAAGGTTTAGGTTGAGAAATTTTGGTTCGGGTTCGGCATCGGGTTTAAGTTTGGTTTTTCAAGTTTAGGTTTAGGTTTAGGTTAGGGAGTTGAGTTTAGGATTAGGTGTATGTTTAGGTTAAGGGATTTGAGAATAGGTTAAGGTTTAGGTTTAAGAAATCGGGTTCGGGTTCGGGATCGTGTTTAAGTTTGGGTTTTCAAGTTTAGGTTTAGGTTTATGTTAGGTAGTTAGGTTTAGGTTAGGTTGTAGGTTAAGGTTTTGGGAATTGAGAATAGGTGAAGGTTTAGGTTTAGGAAACCGGGTTCGGGATCGGGTTAATTTTGGGTTTTCAAGTTTAGGTTTAGGTTTAGGTTAGGGAGTTAGGTTTATGTTAGGTTGTGGGTTAAGGTTTAGGGAATTGAGAATAGGTTAAGGTTTAGGTTTTCGGAAACCGGGTTCGGGTTAAGTTTGGGTTTTTTCAAGTTTAGGTTTAGGTTTAGGTTAGGGAGTTGAGATTTAGGATTAGGTGTAGGTTTAGGTTAAGGGATTTGAGAATAGGTTAAGGTTTAGGTTTAAGAAATCGGGTTCGGGTTCGGGATCGTGTTTAAGTTTGGGTTTTCAAGTTTAGGTTTAGGTTTAGGTTAGGTAGTTAGGTTTAGGTTAGGTTGTAGGTTAAGGTTTTGGGAATTGAAATAGGTGAAGGTTTAGGTTTAGGAAACCGGGTTTGGGTTCGAGATCGGTTTAATTTTGGGTTTTCAAGTTTAGGTTTAGGTTTAGGTTAGGGAGTTAGGTTTATGTTAGGTTGTAGGTTAAGGTTTAGGGAATTGAGAATAGGTTAAGGTTTAGGTTTAGGAAACCGGGTTCGGGTTTAAGTTTGGGTTTTCAAGTTTAGGTTTAGGTTTAGGTTAGGGAGTTAGGTTTAGGTTAGGTTGTAGGTTAAGGTTTAGGGAATTGAGAATAGGTTAAGGTTTAGGTTGAGGAAACTGGTTCGGGTTCGGGTTTGGGATCGGGTTTAAGTTTGGTTTTCAAGTTTAGGTTTAGGTTTAGGTTTAGGTTAGGTAGTTAGGTTTAGGTTAGTTTGTAGGTTAAGGTTTAGGTTTAGGAAACCGGTTTCGGGTTCAGGATCGGGTTTAAGTTTGGGTTTTCAAGTTTAGGTTTAGGTTTAGGTTAGGTTGTAGGTTAAGGTTTAGGGAATTGAGAATAGGTTAAGGTTTAGGTTGAGGAAATTGGGTTCGGGTTCGGCATCGGGTTTAAGTTTGGGTTTTCAAGTTTAGGTTTAGGTTTAGGTTAGGGAGTTGAGATTTAGATTAGGTGTAGGTTTAGGTAAGGATTTGAGAATAGGTTAAGGTTTAGGTTTAAGAAATCGGGTTCGGGTTCGGGATCGTGTTTAAGTTTGGGTTTTCAAGTTTAGGTTTAGGTTTAGGTTAGGTAGTTAGGTTTAGGTTAGGTTGTAGGTTAAGGTTTGGGAATTGAGAATAGGTGAAGGTTTAGGTTTAGGAAACCGGGTTTGGTTCGGGATCGGGTTTAATTTGGGTTTTCAAGTTTAGGTTTAGGTTTAGGTTAGGGAGTTAGGTTTATGTTAGGTTGTAGGTTAAGGTTTAGGGAATTGAGAATAGGTTAAGGTTTAGGTTTAGGAACCGGTTTCGGGTTAAGTTTGGGTTTTCAAGTTTAGGTTTAGGTTTAGGTTAGGGAGTTAGGTTTAGGTTAGGTTGTAGGTTAAGGTTTAGGAATTGAGAATAGGTTAAGGTTTAGGTTGAGGAACTGGGTTCGGGTTCGGGTTTGGGATCGGTTTAAGTATGGGTTTCAAGTTTAGGTTTAGGTTTAGGTTTAGGTTAGGTATTTAGGTTTAGGTTAGTTTGTAGGTTAAGGTTTAGGTTTAGGAAACCGGTTTCGGGTTCAGGATCGGGTTTAAGTTTTGGTTTTCAAGTTTAGGTTTAGGTTAGGTTAGGTTGTAGGTTAAGGTTTAGGGAATTGAGAATAGGTTAAGGTTTAGGTTGAGGAAATTGGGTTCGGGTTCGGCATCAGGTTTAAGTTTGGGTTTCAAGTTTAGGTTTAGGTTTAGGTTAGGGAGTTGAGATTTAGGATTAGGTGTAGGTTTAGGTTAAGGGATTTGAGAATAGGTTAAGGTTTAGGTTTAAGAAATCGGGTTTCGGGTTCGGGATCGTGTTTAAGTTTGGGTTTCAAGTTTAGGTTTAGGTTTAGGTTGGGTTTAGGTTTAGGTTAGGTTGTAGGTTAAGTTTTTGGGAATTGAGAATAGGTGAAGGTTTAGGTTTAGGAAACGGTTTGGGTTTGGGATCGGGTTTAATTTGGGTTTTCAAGTTAGGTTTAGGTTTCGGTTAGGGAGTTCGGTTTATGTTAAGTTGTAGGTTAAGGTTTAGGGAATTGAGAATAGTTAAGGTTTCGTTTAGGAAACCGGGTTTGGTTTAAGTTTGGGTTTTCAAGTTAGGTTTAGGTTTAGGTTAGGGAGTTAGGTTTAGGTTAGGTTGTAGGTTAAGGTTTAGTAGGGAATGGAATAGGTTAGGTTTAGGTTGAGGAAACTGGGTTCGGGTTCGGGTTTGGGATCGGGTTTAAGTTTTTTTCAAGTTTAGGTTTGGTTTAGGTTTAGGTTAGGTAGTTAGGTTTAGGTTAGTTTGTAGGTTAAGGTTTAGGTTTAGGAAACCGGTTTCGGGTTCAGGATCGGGTTTAAGTTTGGGTTTTCAAGTTTAGGTTTAGGTTTAGGTTAGGTTGTAGGTTAAGGTTTAGGGAATTGAGAATAGGTTAAGGTTTAGGTTGAGGAAATTGGGTTCGGTTCGGCATCGGGTTTAAGTTTTGGTTTTCAAGTTTAGGTTTAGGTTTAGGTTAGGGAGTTGAGATTTAGGATTAGGTGTAGGTTTTGGTTTAGGGATTTGAGAATAGGTTGAGGTTTAGGTTTAGGAAATCGGGTTTGGGTTCGGGATTTGATTTAGTTTGGGTTTTCAAGTTTAGGTTTTATGTTTAGGTTAGGGAGTTAGGTTTTAGGTTGGGTTGTAGGTTAAGGTTTAGGGAATTGAGAATAGGTTAAGGTTTAGGTTGAGGAAACCGGGTTCGGGTTCGGGTTCGGGATCGGGTTAAGTTTGGGTTTTCAAGTTTAGGTTTAGGTTTAGGTTTAGGTTAGGTAGTTAGGTTTAGGTTAGTTTGTAGGTTAAGGTTTAGGTTTAGGAAACCGGTTTCGGGTTCGGATCGGGTTTAAGTTTGGGTTTTCAAGTTTAGGTTTAAGTTTAGGTTAGGTTGTAGGTTAAGGTTTAGGGAATTGAGAATAGGTTAAAGTTTAGGTTAAGGAAATTGGGTTCGGGTTCGGCATCGGGTTTAAGTTTGGGTTTTCAAGTTTAGGTTTAAGTTTAGGTTAGGTTGTAGGTTAAGGTTTAGGGACTGAGAATAGGTTAAAGTTTAGGTTAAGGAATTGTGTTCGGGTTCGGCATCGGGTTTAAGTTTTGGTTTTCAAGTTTTGGTTTAGGTTTAGGTTAGTGAGTTGAGATTTAGGTTAGGTGTAGGTTTAGATTTAGGGATTTGAGAAGAGGTTAAGGTTTACGTTTAGAAATCAGGTTCGGGATTGGATTTAAGTTCGGGTTTTCAAGTTTATGTTTAGGTTAGGTTGTAGGTTAAGCTTTAGGGAATTGAGAATAGGTTAAGGTTTAAGTTGAGGAAATTGGGTAAAGGTTCGGCATCGGGTTTACGTTTCGGTTTTCAAGTTTAGGTTTATGTTTAGGTTAGGTTGTAGGTTAAGCTTTAGGTAATTGAGATAGGTTAAGGTGAAGGTTGAGGAAACCGGGTCGGGTTCAGTTCAAGATTGGGTTTAAGTTTGGGTTTTCAAGTTAAGGTTTAGGTTTAGGTTAGGGAGTTGAGATTAGGATTAGGTGTAGGTTTAGCTTTAGGGAATTGAGTTTAAGTTATAGGTTTAGGTTTTGGTTTAGGTTAGGGGTTTTGATTTAGGTTATAGGTTTTGGTTATAGGTTATGGATTTGAGAATGGGTTCGGGTGTGGTCCCTGCAAATACAAATATAATACAAATATAAACACGGCCTGTCCGAATGGCCAGGCCCTTCCAATGCCGTCCATAGGAAATGGACAGCTTCATCATGGTCATAACAGCGGTTCCCACCTTCCACGGACCCCCGCTCTTCCAGATAGCTCCGACGCACATCCGGGTCTGCTCCATTAATCTCGAGCAAATACATAAATACGGCCTGTCCAATGGCCAGGCCCCTCCAATGCCGTCCATAGGAAATGAACAGCTTCATCATGGTCATAACAACGGTTCCCACCTTCCGGGACCCCCGCTCTTCCGGATAGCTCCGACGCACATCCGGGTCTGCTCCATTAATCTCGAGCAAATACATAACAACGGCCTGTCCAAATGGCCAGGCCCCTCCAATGTCGTCCATAGGAAATGGACAGCTTCATCATGGTCATAACAACGGTTCCCACCTTCCAGGGACCCCCGCTCTTCCGGATAGCTCCGACGCACATCCGGGTCTGCTCCATTAATCTCGAGCAAATACATAAACACGGCCTGTCCAAATGGCCAGGCCCCTCCAATGCCGTCCATAGTAAATGAACAAGCTTCATCACGGTCATAACAGCGGTTCCCTACCTTCCAGGGACCCCCGCTCAACATCCGGATAGCTCCGACGCACATCCGGATCTGCTTCATTAATTTTGAGATAATATATAAACATGGGCCTGTCCAATAGCCAGGCCACTTCATCAATGTATCATATAGTATGAAGGAAAGAAGACTCACTAATTTAGCTAGCAAGGAGAGAAAGTGTGAGTGCTTGGAATGTCGCCCTTTCTTTGAATAATGGATGCATATTCCACAATGCAATCTGAGAATGAGTAAGTTTTTTAGTTTCTTAAAAAATGCATATGGGCACAGATTTACAAATAAAGATTTTAAAGATTGTAAAACAGAGTAAATGATTATATTAACTTCCAAGTATCGATTAAGAAGAAAAATGTAAATGATGATGGGAAAGAAATCTCAATATATTAAATTATTGAAGGACAATAAGACATACCAAGACTACGGGTGCCCAGAGCAAGATAACTGCACCAATGTTGTACCTAGCTGCATTGACAGAACAAAAAAATTATACGAATGAAATGACAAAAAGCCAGGATATCATGGACCAAGAGGAAGATGAGTACCCTCAAGAAAAAACTCATGCCAAGCATATTTAATGCGACGAACTTTCATTATGTCTTTGGTTGGCTTCACCAAAGGTTTTATCTACACTAGCAAGACATATTCAAAGAAGGTACAGTACAGACGTGATCACGTGACTTCAAAGCTTTTGGGATGTTGCTAACATTCCCATGAAGGTTGGGATGCCCGCATTCTGATCCATCCATCTATACATGCATAAATACGTACATCCATACATAGATACTTACATGCATGCATCCAATTCCATTCAGAATCATGTATACATGCACACATGTATCTATGTATGTACTCATTAATATTATTCATGAGATAAATGTATTGTATTAGAAACAATGATTTCAAATAGAATGGAACTATTGAAAGCCAAAACCAAGTCCACCTGCCCAACAATGATTGACCTAGAAAAATCAAACTGGCTTTTTCATTGATTTGGCGTGTTTTTAGTAACTCCCACCAGGTTATTTACTCTATGTACTCAACTAGGTGCCTAGGTCAAAATCAGTCAATTTGGATGGGTTGCTGATTGAATGAAAACATTGGTAATAACTCACCTTACCCCAAACATCAATCCGCAGCAACAATCCTGGAGCATTTGCATAAACCTGAATGCAAGAGACAACGACCATAAGTGTGTTACACTGGGTCATGTTGTTGATAGTATCTACTAAATATACCGTGTACCACGTAGTGTGGAAAAAGTGTGTCTGAGTGCGTGCATGTGTACATTGCCGAACATCTACACAACCCATATATTCTCCCAAATTTTCCAATTCTTGTGAAAACTAACATTGCCAAGCATAGGGATCAACTCCATTCAAATCAGCTTAAGGAAATGAATCAGCTTCTTGATTCCATCTCGTTGAATGTGGGAAAAAAGTAATTTTTAACGAATCAATTTAAGTCTCTCATTTCAATGGTAATGTTAGATAACAACCAGGACTTCAATAATGGTCTCTCTAGTTAATGACTTAAGCCCAAGAGAAATCATGTTGAATTCTTTCAATTTAATTTGCTATATTGATGGGGATTCTAAGATAGACATGAAAAGATGGGAAAGCTTGAGAAAGTGGCTTCATTTTAAGTAAATGGATTATCTTCAAAGAGATGCAATCCAAAAGCATACCACCTAAAATGGATTGTGTCAAATTGCTTATGTGACTGCCAAAATTGCTTTGGTTCTTTTACTCATAATGCAAAATACTTCAGTTTATTTGGTGCTTTCAAGCTTGATGTAATGTAAAATGATCGTTGAAGTTCTTGATACAAGACCATTTGCTGTTTTGGCATCTGCTTTGAAAAGCTTAAAGAGTATCACAAAGCCTATTTAATTTGAAAATCTCAAGTATCTTAATGTTCCTAATGCTTTCTATTCCCCATTTAATTTGAAAATCTCAAGTTTTCTTTTTCATCACCGCATGGCCCAACTGATGGAACTATCAGATTTTTCACATGTTTAACATACCACTATGTGTGTGGATGGTATGGCCCGACGTGCATGTGTGCTAACATTATTGACAAATTCTAATCTTACGTGTCTATCTAGTTGTATGATGATAAACTCTAATGTATACAAATTAATTCAATTCTTGAAACAGAATTCCAGGGCCACTAGACAAAAGAAATCTAATCCTAGGAATTGAGTTTAGTTCAACAAACAGCAAATCTGTGATCTCAAACTTCCAGGAAGTAATTGTTTCACAATCACAACCAATTCCACAAACAATGGATTCTACTACTGAATGGGTCATTTAGAATTGGCATCTTCTTTTAAATTTTAATGTAATTTTACTATTCGATTATGTTTTTTTGACTACATGGACAAAAGGTCCTACACAAAGAGAACATGACACTTTCATTTCATACTTTGTGTTTTTCACATTTAAGTATCTTTAGAATCGGCAAATGGTTTTTTTTTTTCTGGCACAATAAATACTAAAGTTACAACAGTCACCTTGAAGCTTTGATACCACTTGATAGACAAGAGAAGGATAAGTTAATGTAAATTTTCAAACTGAAATTTCATTAGAACCTCTCATTTGTGCAGAAATCATTGTAGAGCTTGGTATGGGGCACACCTTTTCAATTGTATCAACGTTGAAGTGACTATGACACTTCAGCATCTTTAAATATATATCCTTTGCTTTTTACATGTCGAAAGCCCTCATTTGAAGAAAACTCTTGGTTTTTAGAGAGAAATAATTCAAAGAATTCCATACAACATTCATTTTCCTGTGATACAACAACAACGAAGGTTGTTGTAGATTGACTTGAGGTGATTCAAAATTCTGCTTTCATTTACTCTACATCCACTTCCTCATTTTCTTTTTGTCATTGGCATTGAAATAATGGCCCTAACGAAGGTTTGTCATTTGTCATTTGTCATTTGTATCACAAGTTATGATACATCCCTTTTTTCTCTGCCAACACATCACATCTATAGAATATCCAAGCCATGAAACAGGTGGGCCACACGTTGATGATCACCTATATGAATATCAAGACCAATCCACTCATCAATCAGGACAAAAAATCAAAATTGATGGACAGCCAATTGTATGACTAAGTGTAATGTTATGGTGTATGCTCAACTCAACGAGTAGATCAGCCTGATTTTTATATCAAGTGATCATCAATGTGCCTATTGGCAGGAAAATGTAGTTGTACGGCAACTTATGATACAACTGCTAAATACCTCTCAAGAAAAAATGATACAACCACTATACCTGATCATTTATCTATTTAAATAGATACTTTTTTACTATAGAGTGCTACAAGTCAAGATATCAGGCTATGCTAAGACCATTATCAATTTACACTTTCAGACAAGTCTCCGAGTTGACCCAAACTGACCCAGCAGACGTTAGTGGACACTTTAAGTCGTGGATATCCAAACCATGACCAAAAAAAAAAATTGTTATCATATCAAACTGTTAGGGTTTCAAAAAAAATGCAGACAATAGATATTGAATTAGATAATTTCTCATAACAATTTCAAACATACCTTAGTGCACAGTTTCTCTGCCTGTTTGTTGTCTTTGAGCTTCAGCTTGCAGGCAGCATTGTTAAGGTTGCAGCTGAGCTTCAGCACTTTGGACTGTTTCTTCTCCTCTTCACTAAATGCACTGTCATGTTCAACTAACTTCGCAGCCTAAAATTCAAATGAGCATGAAAAATTAGAAGAAAAAAAAATTCACTTGGCGGAATGTCTAAAAAAATGAAGAACTTGCTGCAGTAATGTTACCTTCTCATATCTCTTGGAAGCCCTCACATATTTACCCGCTTTGAACAAAGCATTTCCTTCTTCCTTCTTTTTACCAGCGGCTTCAATCTTCTCCTCATTGTTCATATCACATTGTTACGCTTCCCTCGATTGTCACGTGTAAAGGTCTCATATGGATGGACGGTGTCATGTGTATAGAGTGCATATGTATGGACGGTGTAGATAAAACTCATACATTAGTATGAGGTCCACAAAATGTCGTAGATTTTAAATCCAACAGCATTTACTTTAAGACTGAATGTTACGATACCTAGATTAATTCAATTCTCCAATCGTTCCAAAAGTCAGATGAAATTCATATGGGACCAAATGCAATTTCATACCACTTAATCCCACCTTCCAAACAGGCTATAGGATAAGTGATTTTGTGCTAGTAAATTGAATGCACTGCTTGCAGGCTTGCAATTGATCAGTTCTTATATTATTCTTTATCGGTCCCCACAATTATCAATTTAATTAGTGTTAGAGAAAAAAGAAAGAAATTTTTCGTTTTACTCTCGGGACATCATTTTCTAAGTTCAGAATTTGAAGTAGACCTTTTTCTAAAGATGAAAGGATTTCGTTTGAAGGAAGAAAACAAAAAAGCAAAAATTCAAGTTTGAGGAAAATAGATCCTAAATACATAGTTGATTGTCTTCATCCTAACCCACCCAAAAGAAGCAAGGAACTCTAAATAAAGATTTAAATGGGATCCACACAGGGGGCCCAATGGAGAGGCTCAAAAGCCATCCACAACTCTAGCCGCATTGTTGGACTCTTATGCTGAAGCTGCTGTTGGACTAACTCTTGGACCCCATGGAAAACTGTTTTGGGCCCCACTTCGGATCCAGGCTTGCTCTTAGGTCCAGGCCTGGGCCTTCACCAGGATATCCTCCTCTTCATCTTCTTCTCGTTTGCATCGCAAATTTCGAGTCTCCAACGGATCCACATCTTTTCAGTCTTTTTTTTTTTCATTAATTTAAACTAGTTTTCGCAATTCAATTGGATAGTGCTTCCAACAACACCGCCAATTAATTATGGCAGGTAAAATCAGATTTGCATTTCAAAAAGGAATGGATGTGAAGCAAACAAGCAACCAAAAGAATATAGGAGTAATCTGATCACTGTTACAGCTGAGTATATCTAACATTTTTTATCTAACTGGCAGTACCTATGAAGAAAGAAATGGAAAAAAAAAAAAAAACAAAAAAAAACATTGATGTCACCTTCCAAAGCATTTCAGTATTGAAGATGTAAGAGTGAAAGAGAAGAACTTCAGTCCAGCAGATCCTCCCGGGAAGTATGAAATAGAATAGTATGAAAGTGAGAGGACCTAGATCAAGGAAAACAAATTATTAGAGCTCAGCTTCAATTTGCACAGTGAGCACATTATCTAGCGAGCAAGCATTTCAATTCAAACCCCCATACTCTGAAATGCATGTTAGGATTCCTGACCACCATTTACTGGCTGATGGGAAATATGTGTGCCACGAATCTCAGTGCAGATTGTGTGTGCCAAATCACAAATTTTCACTTTTGTTAAATTAGAAGAGAGCCTATTAACATCCTTGATTTCCTATGGACTGATATGAAGCACACAGAAATTTGAAATTTTCTCTAGAGAAGGCTCCCACTGGCTCGTGTTTAAATGATCCGGGTCGTTATTTCTTTAGTGCTCCTCAATGTGGATGTGCCATCATAAAAGTGTGCTGATCTCATGTAGCACGGTTTTCTTGTTGTCAAACTTTTGCCCATCAACCATGATAATTGTCAGAAACCAACATCAAATAGATGGGACAAGGTTATAGTGATGATGATCATGATTCATGCATGAGAAAAGGACAGCAGTTGGTATTTTAAAAGCAGGAAAAAAAAGTCATATATATTCTTAAAATAGATACTTTTTTATGAATGTATTCATGTAAAGAAAGAATTACAAGGCATTACTCTACAAAAGTTTCAACACCGTGAGTACCACAAATGACAAATTCCAGTAAAGTGAGTACCACACGTACCACAAATGAAAAATTCCAGTAAACTATTGAGAATTACCATTGCAGATTATGAAGACATCCTTTTCAAATTAATTCAAGAATTCCAGGAAATTTCTAGTTCAGCAAACCTTTTCCAAATTATCCCTGTTCACGCATTCAACAAAAGCCCAACTCTAATTTGCAATGCGTCTACAAACATTACCTCCTACATGATAGTCAGTACATTCATACTTCAATAACCAAATGATGTTAATAAGATTAAACAATTACCCTTTCAAATAAGTTGTTTCTAGCTGAGGTATAGAAAATTTACACAAATTTTTAAGAAAAAAAAATAGAGGCGAATTTCCTACCTTCCAATTCTCGTCCTATGCCAGAGCCCCCTGCTTCAACTTACATCATTTTCCCCATCATTCCTTGAAAAATCTCCTGTATTAGAAGATACTAACTCTTTGATTAGTGGCAAATATGGCCATATACAAAAGAACGAAAAAAAAAATACATCAACAGTCCAGAAAAAATGACAGAAATCAGATGCTTAAGATCCTCAGATCTTAAAGACATTCAGGAATTCCTCATTCACATTGGGCCCCATCAGCTCTACAGTCCCAATCACCAGAACTGATATTTCTACTGCATTATATCCTCCTGTCACTTCCATTTGTAGTTTCTCAATAGCCAATATTCCCATTACCCAAATAATACATGCATGCAACTCATAAGCACCACAGTAGAGAAGACCACTTACTAGCATAGACCATCTGCATGTAGGGATCCTCACACTCATCAGCCAGGTCTAACAAGTGGGAGTACTCCAGCATCTGTGAGGATAATGCAATTTATAATGCTCAATATGTGATAAGCAAGGCTGAAGACATTGCACAAAATTGACAAGCATCAGTTTAAAGTGCAAATAGCCACAGACCTCTGCCACTTTCTGATCATTTTCATGGGCTCAAATATAAGAACTGGAAGCGTCACCATTGATGCAACATCTGAACTTATATGAGTTTTTTAATCTTGCTTATCTTCTGTATGAACGGTCCAAGCAATGGTTGTGAATAATAACAAAGGCACTGCTATTCAAGGCTGACAGGTCAGTTCGATCGCCTTTGTCAACAGGTTTGGGACATGTCAATATCATGGTTACATAGTAGGCAAGCTTCAAGGATTATGTAAATGGATCACGAGTTTTGTTAAGCATCCCTGCAACGCAAGTTTACATAGTAGGCAAGCTTCAAGGATTATGTAAATGGAATCATATAATCAGCTATTGAACGACTATGCTAATCTCAATATGATGATGATATTTTGAAAAAAATAAGTTTGTTGGACCATGCCATTTTTAGATATCATGGTTAGGTGGTTAAATCTATTGAATTTCTATATTTTTCCCTATGACCAAGTTTTAATGATGTGCTTCGCACTAAGTTTTACATCTTCTGTACAGGAACACATACATGTTTTTTAAGATCCCATTCCCTTAGCTATTGATGCAGTTAATGTGCTTATCCAAAAGTGGTGCTTACCTTGGTGTCGTGACCATCTAGAAGCTATCTAAACCTGATGAGCATCTTACTCCAATATTAGAATTCTTAAGTAGCATGTCCTTATTTTATTCATGCTAAAGTACTGGTGGTTCAATTCTATTTTTCAGGATAGAGAAGATCTATTAGCATCCAAAATTTTCCATAGAGGTTTTTCCTTTTTCTTTCCAAAATTTTTTCCTTTTTCAGATTCTTTACTGGTTACATAGGCCAGAACAAGAAAAAAAAAAAAAAAAAGGCAGCCAATTGACACCCAGCACCGAGTGTGCCACAGAGGGACGAGAACAGACGACATTAACTCACAAAACATTTTCTGCTTGTGGAAAACCATTGATTTCTGCCAAACCTGCATGCATGGCCAAAAAAAAGAGGCCAATTTCTGTTTGATTTGTTCAAATTGGCAGGGAAAGGAGCCATGTCAGTTGTGTGGGTTTCAAATATAAACCGCTTTTGCAGTTGTATCTTCAAGGTGGGCATCTGGAACCCATTCCACTATAAGTTTCCTGCAGCAAGCAATGGAAGCATGCAAGAGTTCCTGCAAACATGTATACGGTTCATTTGATTAAAGGCATTTAGCAATTATATTGAAGCATTTGATGCATTCGATATCATACATCATACTATGCACCATTCTTTAATGCACACACACATTTGCATTAAAAATAAAAATAAATTAAAAGCACACTTAATCTGACTTCAGATGCACAAAATCCACAGAGCATGTGCGTCCTCTGCTTGGTACCAGAGCATGTGCGCCATTTTAGAATTTCCTTTGTTACCAGGAGCTTTAAGGAGGGCAAGAGTATGATGAAATGCTAACTTCACACATTTTTACACGCAAGTTCCACAGGAATGTATGGAAGACTTGCACAAGATCACCATACATGAGCATAGTTCAAAAATCAGGCCTATCAGACCATCCTAATGCTCAATCAGAACAGGGCCCAAGGACTTGCATTTTTTTCCCTCAAATCAAGCAGAGCTTGGACTGTCCAATTGGACTGATCTTTGGCCATGGCCCATTACAAACGTGGATTGCAGAATGGATGGGTCCTGATCACGTAAATCCCCATATGCATTGACAAATCCACCCTAAAATCCCCCAATCCCTATTTTGGACGATCCACCCTAAAATCCCCAAATCCCTAAATCGGCATTGAGATTGAGAGAGATTGAGAGATAGAGAGAGAGAGAGAGAGAAGAGAAGAGAGAGAGAGAGAGAGATACCTCAACCGAGCTTCAAGAGAGATGACGTCCGTGGGAGGGCTTCGGCAACAGAACGTGGGTGGAGAGAGGAGAGATCCCTAATTAGGGTTTCAACATAGTAAATCCCTATTAGGGTTTTAACATTGTAAATCCCTAATTAGGAAATCACTAAGGTTGAAATTGATGAAATCTAGACTCTTACCTGTTTCAGATCTTCATCTACGCCCTGAAATTAATGGCAGCTCGCGAGAGAGAGAGAGAGAGAGAGAGAGAGAGAGAGAGAGAGAGAGAGAGAGAGAGAGGAGGGGTGGAAGAAGCTGAGAGTCGGAGAGAGAGAGTCGTCGGGAGAGAGAGAGAGAGAGAGAGAGAGAGAGAGAGAGAGAGAGAGAGAGAGAGAGAGAGTCGGGAGAGGGAGAGAGAGTTGGGAGCGAAATGAAAATCGCATGATATTTTATTTTTATCCAGAAATCCGTGGGCCCGCTTTTAAACAGCGCCGGTGCATGATGCACCAATGCGCCGGTTTTACTCATTTTTGTTGTATGAGTTGAAAATGAAACTTATCCCATCTTATTTCAAAAAATAAGTGCTCCTGGGTTAATGGCTAGGATTTTGCGGCCAATGTGATTTTTGGCTGTAACTTAATGACCTTAGCTTTCACAATCTATCACTTCCAAGTCTCTGAGTATAAAGTATAGTGGTTAGTGAGAGTACCAAATTATTCTCCATATAAAATTTGAAACCATGTGACCTCACCATTGACACCGGCAGCCGGGAGATGGGACAAAAAAAAATGCTGTTTGCCCACGACTCCACACGCCTTTAAGCTAAACACAAGTATATCACATGTACGGGTACATCACGTGCATAAGATCTAGGCCATTCATCAGACAATCCCCCATCGTGAATGTTTCTTATAAAAAATAAAAAAATAAATAAGAAAAACATTTCACATTCAATTATCAAGTGGTCCACACATTTATGAGAAAAAGATCATAAGAGAACATTTAGCTCATTTGTCCGTTTGACATGATGAGTGGACCTCACATTCATTCAGAAGGATCCTGAGATATAAAGGTCTCAGATGTTCTGCATGTGTGCTACAACGGCATTAGTAGGATCACAGTGGTATATATGGATATACATCTGCAAATAGCGCTTTAGGCCAGGCATTTGTTTAATCACGGTGGGAAAAGTGTTAGTGTCGGTTACAAAGGACTGGCATCCAAGTCCAGCCAAGATGTGCAATATATAATGCCGACACATTGGCATCGAAAGGTGGATTAGGTGCAAGTCCACGGCCATGCTCTTCGGGCTTACCTATATGTATGTGTTGTATATCCCCACCGTCCATCGGTTTTGCCACTCATTTTAGAAAACGACTCAGAAATACTCCAAAACAAAGCAGGTACGAATCTCAACTAAATCACACTGCAGTAACCAAAGGTCATTGAATTCACACCATTGAAACTTTCTAAGGTCATATAAATGATGTTTATTTTCATCCAACCTGCTGAAAAAGTCACACATAGACCTAGTTGAAGGGCAAAACACAAAGAGCAGATTGATCCAAAACTTTTGTGGCACCCAAGTATTTTTCAACGGTGGGAATTTAATCCCTATGGTGTGGTCCACGTAAGATGTGTATTTGCCTCATTTTTGGGTCTATGCTTAAAATAAGTTGGCGAAACTGATATACAACACATACATCGGGATTAGTCCCACAGCAAGGGCTGCACCTACTTAGTTGGATCCACACCTAATGGGCGATCACTAATAGCCATGAGTCTTTGCAAGAGTGGTTAAGAGAGGGTCAAATTGTCATAATACTTTCAATTTTTTAAGTAAGAAATGGTTAGAGAAAACAACTTTGATGCTCTTGGTAGGGTAGGGTGGACAATACTTGAGCATTTAGAAATTATTTGAATATTGTATACATATATACATATTATATGATACCATTTATGATGCAAAATCCTGCACCAATTGAACTTCATTTATGATTACTGAAAATCAGTCCATGCACAAGTGAATCCAGTGAGAAGTTGTGATATGCATACCAATGGTATCATATAATGGAACACAATAAATCCCATGAGCATTGCAGGCCTGCAGAAGTTATGCAACATCAATAAGAAACACAAAAATCTAAAAAGGAGACTCAGATATAGTTTAGAGTTGTGTTGAGCATACACATGTATAAGCTAGCCCATCTAAATGCCACCACATGTGCCAGCCAGGCACAAAGGTGTGAAATCCAAGATATCCATCAGACAGGTCCCGCCATATAGATGCCTTCATCCAGAAATCAGACTTGTCCAGTGATCAGGTGGGACAATGTAGAGAACAAATGGGCAGCAAAACTTAGCTGTTCCCTTGTTTCTAAAGCCGAGATAACATGATGAGTGGACAAGCCTAGGGCTAGTGCATCTACACACTGGAGCCACCTGATGAATTCACACCTGTGTGCCATGCTAGCAGATGTGGTGGCATTAGATGGCTGCCTATGCGCATGAACAGTAAACCTGTAGAAATTAAAAACTTAATGAGGTTATCATTTTCATGAATGATGATCAAGTCCATGGAAAAGCATAACCGTACCTCCATACTAACAATCCATTCAGGACAGTTGGCACCATAAATACCACAACGTCCTCCCTGTAAATGAATAATTTTAAAAGGCAATCTGTAAGTTAGATGGAATTTGCATGCATCACAAGACTCAAACCTAAATGGTAACAACAAAGGATATGCCCATTCCTAATCAAGGCAAAAAAAGCCAGCAACTAGAAATCAAATTTAATTTGAACCAAAAAAAAAAAAAACTCACACAGAAGCATGGTTAAAACTTAAAGACTCAGCGACTCAGACCAACTCATTCAGTCCTGAGTTGAGTCAGGACTTGCCCAAGTAGGGACTGAATCAGCCCAACTTACCCAAGTCAGGGGTGAACCATGACATCAAACTGGATGAATCAGGTGCTACCGAGTCCGAGTCGACTCGGATGAGTCATATTGGAATAATCTAAGTCCTAAAACCATGCATAGAAGACTTCCCAATAATGACACAGAGACAAAGGAAGATATGAAATCCACACATGATAAAAGATCCACTGTTCTCATCTCTGCACATGCAACCATGGAATTAGAATGGATTACCTCCTTAAAGAAGCAAGTACAAACATTGCTCCAGACAGTAACCGCTTCAATTTTGAAGGGAACAGATTACATACAGAAGCCTCTAATGCAGCCTTCCATTAGGAGCAGGTGGCCTGGCCCCCTACATAACATCAACACAATGTGGACTGTTCACTAAGTGGGCCCCACCAGAGATCAGCTGCAGCACAATAATAGCTTCAATTGGATAATCCTGAACATCTTATTGCAGGACCATATCCCATTGACTGCAGAGTGTCTCTATCAAACTGCCCATTTGCATCATTTTCATCTGAAATCAGAGAACTATAACAATATCATACATCTATAAATCTTGTGAAATATAAGAAGATGAAATTGGTGTTGAAAAAAGAGGCCCCTCCAAAAGAAGATCCTCTTCAGACTTATCCAAATTAAGGGCAACCCTCTGTGAAAGAGCATACAAAATTCCTTTCCCAAGGTAGAAATAACCCAAAAATATTCTAGATTAGAACACCATTGTATGAAAAACCAAAAGATACCAATACAAACATGCATACATGCATACATGCAGGCTGGCTAAATGCATTTACTTCAGTCATTCAAGGGAGAAAAAACCCAAAATATCCTACATTAGGACATCACTATATGAAAAGGAAAAAGAATACAATGCCATGACTATAACACATGCATATGCATGTATGCAACAAAAAAGGATTGGTCGAGTCTTTGAAGGGAGAAATAACCCAAATGTGTACAACACCACCTAAAGTGCCAAATCCATAGATTCATGCATACATACATACATGCAATGGATGCAAGCAAATGGATGTTTTAGTTCAGTCTTTGAAGAGGAAAATAACCCAAATGTGTCCTACATTAAGACGCCATTTCATGAAAAAACAACAACAAAATACAGTACCATCAGCATATATGAAGTGAATGCTTCCCCATACCTTTTTTTTTTTTTTTTTTTTTTTTTGCATATTATGGCCTACCTAGGAGTTAAACAACCTGATTTTTAGGCCAAATGTTCTAAGCAATGTGGCCCACCTACTGAAAATCTCCCAACTATATTGGCACATGTACCTGTAAATGCAATCATGTTTTCATTACAAACCTCATTTCTTACCTTACACTTCAATTTCCCTGAGTAGAAAAGTGGAGCACAATTACCTCATTAACAATGAACTTTAACATGTTTGAGAATTTTCCAGTAGCAGGAACACTTTCTGGCTTTCCAAAAGACATGAAAATCTGTCAAGGCGAATCATAAGGCTACTGTCAAGGCGAATCATAAGCATTGAAGAAGCATCGATGGTGTGAGTGCATGAGTGTGTGTGAGGTGTGAGTGAGTGTGTTAAAAGAAAAAAGGAAAAGAAAAAAGAAATTTCTTGAAAAATGTTGAGAAAAGAGATGAGCCCTTGAGATGAGATTAAGCAAGATCTCACTGTTGAATTAGTTCTTTTATTTCTTTCTACATCTGCACAACAAAAGGTCAAGTCATCTATGTTTTTAGGTCAGAAACTTTGGCTCTCTAAACGCCGAATAATTTTGAATCCAAAAATCAACAATTGGATTTGGGTTCTGAATTTCTGCAGTTGAGGCCCTAGGAATTTAAAAACCCAAAATGAAAGTTGCCGTTTTCTAGCATTGGAGAGCCAAATTCGAAGAAACAAAACAACCAAATGCCATTTCAAAGTCTTCCAGAAAGAAAAGTGGAAAAAAAAAAGGAAAAGAAAAGAAAACCCACTTGAGTTCTTTGAAACCCGTACCATAAAGCTTGAGTTGTGTTTCAAGATCATGGCTCCCACTCGAATCACCTCCACTACTGCCATCGGGCTGTTTATCAATTAAAGAGACCCCCCTAGTAATGCCTCTCTTTCTAGATGAAGAAGAAGCTGACACACACATAAAAAGAATAACAGTTATATATACACATCATTGATTAACGCCAATATATAAGAAAAAAGAAATTTACATATATAATTAAGGAGAAGTATCTTATTACATTTGGTGTTGCTTGAATCTGTACTCCCAAGCACCTGCGCACCCAAAATGAAACATTCCAAACCTCAATTTGTTAGTGTTACAATGTAGCCGCTCCCTGCGCGCGCGCACACACACACACAGAGACATTGGAGAGGATGGAGGAGACTGCTGCTAGCTGCAAAAGCCTCTTTTGAAGATTTTTTATTTTTATTTTTTAAACCCAAACAAACAAACAAATCTGGTTGGTCTGTAATCAAATTACCTATAATCTGAAATACAACGACACCAAAATTTTAAAAGCTCCTGTAACCTGTAAAGTGTTTACAGCCTGTGAAAGGTTTGCAGGCAATTTCAGTCATTCAAACAACTCTTATAATGTATTTACCTGTAAACCCTTATGCATGACTATAACACATGCATATGCATGTATGCAACAAAAAGGGATTGGCCGAGTCTTTGAAGGGAGAAATAACCCAAATGTGCATGAATTGAACATTAATAATTTTCCGCATATATATATATATATATATATATATATATATATATATATATATATATATATATATATATATATATATCAATGTTAGCATTATTAAAACCAACATGCATATAAATTTAGTAGCATGTTGCACAAAAGTGCATGAATTGAACATTAAAAAAATAAAAAAGTGCCTAAATGGAAAAGAATCTCCAAAAACCAAATCCAATAGCATGTTCCCACAAAGAGAGAGTCCAAGCGCATGCAATTCCCCAAGTTAATATGCACCGCCATGCTATCCCTAACAACAGGCTGATGGATTAATCATGAAATCTATTCAAGAAACTCCTTATTGTGTGAAAGTTTTACCAAAAATCGGGCTGTGGTTCCATCTCCAATCCTAGAAATTATCAACCAACAAACCAAAAATCTACAGCCATGACCTACTTTCCCAACCAAAAGTCCAAAGACCTCCGCCCATTCACCAGCCCATGCATCCACACCATATAAAAACACACATGCACTCACACACCCATGCACACATGTGCACACTTGCATATGCAACATGCACACCAAAGGAAAATAATACATTTTACACGTGATTTTCAACCTTTCTAGGCCATTGAATACATGGGGTTTTTTTTAGTGCGACTCACCTTGAGACCGAAACTGGTACGACTCACCCCAACTCATTCTGTTTTGGTCCATTTTCGATCACATGAAAAAAGAGCAGTTTTTTAATAAGAAAACATATTTTTTTCCTAAAATGGTAGATCGGTTGCAATTAATCGCTATTAACTTCTCAAATCTTCCCAAACTAGACTGAAATTATCTAAGTACAATGTCACAAATGCTTGAAAAATATATCGAATGGAGACTTTCACACCCACAAAATAGATACGATCAAATAGAAGACGGTATGCATGTTGGTGGCCTTCAATTGAGTTTGAGTTAAATATCTTCAAACCCAATTCTCCATCCAAAATCTTCATCAGTCTCCTCCATCCTCTCCATTGTCTTCTTCAAAAGCTTGTTTTGATCTTCCCCTTACATCCTAGGACTAAAAGATGTCCAGCTATATGTGCGCATTTAATTTTGGAACTAGATGGAGGCAAAGATTTGACTGGAATATGGATAGTTTTTGGAATTTTGGTGGGTTGTTTTTGGGTTGCAATTGGACAGGACCATTTTAAATTCAAAAGGTGATGGTAATTGCACTGCAGGTTATAGGTTGGAAGTTGGCTAATTTAAGAACTGATTGAGGGTCTGTTTTGGGACAGATTTTGAGGTTGGGTATGTAATGGGATTAAAGTTGGGGAAGGAATGGGGCTGTAGTTTGTACTTTGGACAGAGATGGGTGTTCACGGTTGTTTCGGAGTATGCAGATTCTGAAGGCTGTTTTTGACAGGTAGTGTGCACAGTGGGTAGGCTCCTAGGTTGAGAACTGGGACGGGCTCCAGGGCTGGGATCTGTTCTGGAAAGTATGATTGTGACCGTTCATGGGAGCCTGTTTTCTCCTTTTCCTTTCTGGATGACATACCCATATGGATGCACTATGATACCTTGACATGGATGTGGATATGGAGACTACACAATTTAAAAAATAGCAGGATGTGGCTAAAGCCATAACCATGCCATATTCTGTATTCCTACTCATACTGTATCTTTTGGGTATAACTGCTCTTGATCTGTACAAGTGTCTAGTATCATATCAGTTGCATGCTACATGCATTCTTGTGACAGCATCCACCCGCTTGATTTTTATTTTTTACAAACTTCTTCTAATTTCTGATGCAGATGGAGATGCAGTTGCTTTACTCCAAGCCTCATGATAAGTATACAAAGCTGAAGGTTTGCATGGCTTTTGCACTAGTCTAATTTTACAAGAATTATTGAGAAGTACCTTCTTCTTTTTTTTTTTTTTTTTTTTCATCACTTCTCCTAATGGTCTGGGCTCGGCATGTTTAGATGAGAAAGGAATCTGAGATTGAGCAGTACAAACGTGAACAGAAATCAAAGTTTATGAATTATGTATCTGGTACTTTTTTTCCTCATCATATTTCTTATCTTTCATTTACTTCATTTGGTTTTATTGCATTTTTATCATGCTTCAAAATTGTCAGCAGCACCTATTTCGTCAGTCCATATCTCTATTGAACTGTATTATGATGTTGATAATCTACATTTTTTTTCCTCTTATATTCTTTTCTTCAGATCCTACTACATGGACAACCTCATTTCTTCAAAACCAATCTGCCTTGACTTTTTCGTGGTAGCATATGGCATTTTCATGAAACAATTTCTTAATATATTGCATGCTTTCTGAACCCATTGTCATGTTAATCTCTTCTTTCTGTATTATTTTCCTAGCTGATTACCATTAATCGCTCTTCATCTTCGGAAAACAGCATCACAAGTCATGTTAGATTAGAGGAAATATACAATCTTCAATTGAGCATTTGCTTGTTCAACAAACTGTAAATGTGGCGCTCAGCTTTTGGAACTAGAGGCACGGACGACTCGACTCGGCAAACTTGGCTCGTAAACCTAGCTCGATCCGAACCAAATGGTCCAAATTCAAACCGAGTCGAGTTGGGGTCACCCAATAACTCGAGTCAACTCGACTCAATCCAAAATCAAACTTGGTACTGACCCGACTCGATTCAAAACACACACACACACACATATACATATAGAGAGAGAGAGAGATTCGATGTTTCAAATTTGAGACGTCGTATAGTTGATGGAGAGGCTGCAATTCAGCTCGTGGATACTCACTGCACCTGAACTGACTTGGTGCTTACTCGACTCAACTTGGTACCTGTGACCGGGTCAGACTTAGTCCGGATTAGTTCAGGCTAGACCCAACTCGAATCGAGTCGGATCGAGTTAGGCATGATGTACTTGGTACCGAGTCGGGTTGAATTTGGGTAAAGTGTATTTCAAATTAGGATTGAGTCTGGTCAGCCCTAACTCGGTCCGACTTAACCATCAAATGGGCTTAAATTACTGATGTTAAAGATCTTGGGCAAGGCTATGATTACGACCCAAAGAATTCTCTAAAGCAGTAGGGAAAAAACAAAAACAAAAAACAAAAAACAAAAAACAAAAAAGAAAAGAAAATCCAAACAATACAGTATTCTGACATGCCTATGTAATGCTCTCATACCTATAATCCAAAAACGGTCACCATAACCCATAAAGACCCAAAAACATGCATTCAAACAAAAACAAATTCAAAATGGAACTAACGGTACCACTTAAAAATGAGTTCGTTTCATTTCTATGTATTAGAGACCAATTTTTTTGTAGGGTTTAAAAACATAACCAGTGCAGCTAAGTTACAGTGAAGACAGGGGTATTGAGGAAATCGATTTCCCTTGCTTATGAAAGGCAGAGGTATTGAGGAAATCGATTTCCTTTTTGCAAATTTCCTCATATTTCCTCTGTAAAGGGCCATTTCGCTTTCCATTCTTGGACACAATCTAGGAGATTTTAGGACATATTCTGTCCACTGTAAGCCCGATCAGATTAATGGTCTGATCACCTAATGCCGGGTCCACTTGTATGGAATCTGGCTCCCAAAAAAAACTCAATTTTTCCAAGGGCATGGGATCCAATAACAATGTAAAATACATAAGTTTATAAAAATCAGGTTTATAAAAATCCCTTTCCCATTGTTATGGAGATTGGATTGGCGTAGTAGCAGCTTGCTTCAAGGATGCATTGTATATCCAAACGCAATAGATTTCAGAAACAGAGAGAGAGAGAGAGAGAGAGAGAGAGAGAGAGAGTTACCGTCCTTCTACTTCTTCTTCTTCTTCTTCTTCTTCTCCTTCTCCTTCTTGCAGCGAAAGGGGGTTTTGACAACAGAGATAGGGGAGAGCGGGAGAGCGAGAGAGGGCAAGGGAAAGAGAGAGGCTGAGTGCGAGAGAGAGATGGAGAGAGAGATGGAGAGATGGGTTTTCGTCCGCCTGCGCGCAGGAGAAAATGGCGGACGGAAATTTGGTTTTGGGGAAGGCGTTTTGGAAGCCGATTGTGTACAGAGTAGGGTTTGCGGAGGGCATTTGGAAGCGGATTGTGTACAGAGTAACTCAGTACGCTAAGCGTACTGACTAAACTCTGTGGGTCCCACAGTAATTTTTGAATTCTATCCACTCCGTCCAAATCTTTTAGAAGATAATTTTAGGCCTTTAGCCTAAAAATGAAGCATACCCAAAGCTCAAATGGACCACACCAACGGAAACAGTGTGAATTCAACATCTACCATTGAAAATTTCGTGGGGGCCATAGAAGTTTTAGATCAATATGATATTTGTGCTTTCACTTCATCCATGTCTTTGTGATATTATGAACAGGTTGGATGACAAATGAACATCACTGTGGGCCATAGAAATGTTTCAACGGTGGAAATCATTATTCCCACGTTTCCTATGGTATGGATCCACTTGAGTTTTAGATATACCTCAATTTTGGTATCAACCACTAAACTGATCTGAAAAAACGGATGGACGGAGTGGATAAGACAATTACATTCACGGTGGGCCAAACTGAGTTTACTTAGTACGATAAGAGCGTACTACTTAGTACGCAATCAGATTGGGGAGGTCTTGGAGGGGCGCTGACGGACGGCCCCCCTCTGGGACGTTGGGTTTTGGGTCGTGGGGCCCACTGTGATGTAATTTACATATCTACTCCATCCATTAATTTTAAATTATTATTTTAAATGTTGATACAAAAAATGAGTCTGATCGAATCTGTAAGGAAACCACACAACATATTAACAGTGGATATTTTATTTTTATTATTTCTTATGGTGTGGTCCACTTAGACATTTTATCTATATAATTTTTGAGTTCATCCACTAAAATTATATATGAGAATTAATGGACGGCTTAGATGACCCCATGGAGCCCCTTAAGCACCATCTATGTTTAATAACGTTTAGGTGAGGAGTTATGCTTTAGCTACAGATCAACTAGGATTTAGCTACGGATTAAATCCGTAGCTACTTTAGCTACGGATTTAATCCGTAGCTAAATGCTTTCAACTTCCATAGCCTTTGCTCAATTTTTTGGTAGTGTATAATCAACATCAGTTCAGTATAAACAGGAGGCATAATCAAAGTCTCCCCATCACACTACAAGCTTCTCCTCTTAGCCCCTAGCTAAGAGGATTAGCCAGCCATGAATGGGCTGGATCTCACAAAAAAAATATTAAAAAAAAAAACAACAAAGAAAAATAAAAACTCTCTCTTCTCTTCCTCTCTCTCCTCCTCCCACTGCCGTCCACGGAATTTTTCTTTTATAGGCAAGGGTCGGTCGGTGGAGTGTTTCCCCCACTCCATGCAGTTGGTGCGAAAGCTTTACGCAGGTACGAAAGACTTACACAGCCACCAGCAAAAAACAGGGTACTGCAGCAAGTTCCCAGTCTTGTTTGCACACCCGATCATGGTCATCAACGTGCGGAATCGACCCATCTTTCGTTGTTTTTGGATTTCTGAGAGGCTGAATGGATTAGATTTCCTCGTCAACAGGCTGCTGTGGCCCACTTAGATCGCCAGATCGTTAACGGAACCGAGCTAGCGCAGGCTCTATTTGCGCTGATGTATGGTGTGGCCTAGGATCAATAATTGGACCCTAAATCCATTCCGTCCATTGGATTGGTCTCGTGAAACCGGTCAGACATGCTGAGACTGAAGTCTGTTTCAGTGTGGCCCACATAGTATTTTTATTCAGCCGTCCGTCCTACGTTTTGAAGGTCGAAATCTGATAGCTGCTTCTGTTGAAATTCCGACACCTAAGCATGAGTGAGAGGGACCATGGGCTCCTGATGGATGGTCTGGATCACCCAAACGATCAATGATCGTGACCCATTGCTTCCTGCAATTCCCGGATGCGGATCTTCGTTTCAAACTGACGCTGAGATGTCAGTGGGCCCATTTCATCTTTCTGTTGAGAAATCCATTCCGTACACTGGGATCCTTGTGAAAAACCGTTAAGGAATGATGAGATTGAATTGATTTCGGTGTGGCCCACGAAACTTTGCATTGTACCGTCCATTCTCCGTTTGGATAAGATACTCACGCGTTCGTTTGCATGAGACGAAAAATTCAGCATGGTTATGGTCGTGGCTATTCTCCGAGGTGATTGGACGGTTCAGATCATCGAAACCGATGATGAGTGGGGCCCACAATTAAAAAACGGACGGACACTGTCCGTCCGCTGTCTCCATGTGGGAGATGGCGCGGGTCAGCGCCCGTGTTGACCGGGCTCCATATCCCGTGTGGCGCACGTGGATATTGCATGGTGCACATGCATCTTGCTATGTGGGGCCCTGTGACGTTTCTGAGAAATCCAATCCGTCCATCCATTTTGTAGTATCATTTAATGGATAGGTCTCGAGTTTGAAGCATATCTTAATGTCAGGTGGGCCTCAGATCAGTAATGCATGGGCTGATCTGACCGTTGGACCACTTTCATAGGGATCCAACTACTGAAATTTGATGTGTACGGTTAATTTATGGTCCTGAGGCCATGTATGAAGTTTCGAGCTGAACAGATGGTGGAAACCCTGTGATCTTGCATTCTGGCTGACTTTCAGGCCACTTGAGCTTCAGTTTCTCGATTTTTTTCGGATCTCGGCTGTGTAAAATCGTCGATCCCAATCCCCAGGAGTCCGTCCCCTACTTTTGTGACATCGGAGTGCCAAATCCATGCTTTTACTATCAGTTTTCAGTCAACGCTCGTAAATACACCTGGCAGCACAAACACGATTAAAATGAGGCGTTATTTGGTATTATGTTCGTAAATCTATGTAATAAATGGGGTCTAATATGCAATATTTGACCCTCAACATTTGCGGCCCGCTTGAAATCTGGATATACTTCAGTTTTAGTCCCAATGCCTTAAATGAGGTGATAAAATGAATGGAGGGGGCGGATTTCGGATACAAATATCAGTGGTGCCCACAAGTACAGTGAATGTGCATTGTGCACAAGTGCACCGGGCGTGCACCTAACATCCAAAAGTCGGTCAGCGAAGCTGACCGACTTTCTTTCTCAAAAAAATTCGAAAATGGCAATTGCCGTTCGCTATTCGTAACAGAGACTGTCGGTTTCTGTTGTGGGCCCCATTCATTGTCCAAGCAGACAATCCAGACCGTTCATTCGTTCCTTGGGGCAGCCAAAACCTATGCCTAGCTGACAGAAATTGAAGAAGTGAAGTTCTTGGGGATCTCAGCCGTTCAAAAGCAAACGGGCGGTAGAGCAGGAAATCACATGGGCCACACTAAAACAAATACAAAATAGGCCATGTCCAACTGATTTTTCGAGATGAAGCTAATGAATGGACTAGATCTCCAAACCAATGATTATCGTGGGCCCCACCGAGAGTCCAGCGTCAACTGTTACAGGCTCTGTTTCGTACCGCGAAAATACCGGCCGATGCGGCCCACTTTGCAAGCATGGAGAGAGTCGGTCTGTCCATCTGGACCGTCCAAAATCTTTCCATGGAACTACCAGCCAATGCTAAGAAGTCTGAATGGAAAAGATCGTGCATTAGACTCGTATCTCGCCAATTCTCAGTCCTATGCATCAAGTCCTTGCAGTCGGCTTCATGTTTCTAAATCGGTTGCTACAGAACATAGGCATGATCCGACTTGTATGAAGTCTCCACGTCTCAGCCGGCTTGCAGCAGCTACAAAAGGGAGAACGTGAGGAGAGAAGAGGGAGGACTCACGGCAGTGAAAGAGAGAGAGAGACAGAGAGAGAGAGAGAGAGAGAGATTTGTTTATGTTTTTGTTGTTTTCTTCTCTTTATTGTTGAGAGATCTAGCCAATCATGGTTGGCTAAACCTCTTAGCTAGGGCTAAGAGGTGAAGCTTGTAGTGGGATGGGAGGATTCTGCGGCTTGGATTATGTCAGTTGAACTTGTTTTGATCGGTTTGATTTTAAGGAAGATTTGGGTTTTAATGGTTTAATGTGACTGATATTACATTAGATCTGCAATGGCTTGAGTTTTCCTCTTTATTATTCTGATTATGCGATTAGGAAGCCCTGTTGTTCACCATCGTCTCCTAGGCATGGTTGGATGACAGAACTCTTCCTGACATTCATACATCACACAGGTTGGTTGTGGATTGGTTTTTACTCTGTTGTTTGCTTTGTCTCATGGGCATGGTTTTGTGATGGAATCCGTTCTAATTTACAACCGTCTGATCTCTTGAAAACTAGATCAAAAGATGTTCAGATTGTGCTTGAATGATATATCTTCCAACTGGATGAAGATGGGACTCGACGTCCAGTTGAGTTCATGAATCAAGTGTAGATCTCCCTGATCTCTACAAGTGGATCCTCTGAATCCCTAGTTTCCCACTTTTTGAATTCTACAATTTTTAGATAACTATTTCATCATTACCCCTCAATTTATACTTGATTTAGATTTCATCTCATTCTAGTTCTAGTTCTAGATAGTTTCAGATTACGTATAGATTTCAGTCCCTGTGGATTCGACCTCGGTCTCACCGAGTTTATTACTACATCATAACCCTATACTTGGGGAGTGAACAAGGATCAAGGTCCCGCTTAGTCCGTACCTCATGTGCAATGCCCGTGCTTGCAGTGGCGCCTCTCAGTATCCTTGCACGAGTGGGGCAACTAGGCCCGGCTTCATCCACGGCACCCTTTCTCTTTTTCCATGAGAGAGAGAAAGGTGGAGATTAAGAAAACGGCCGTAATAACTTTGAATAAAGCCATGGAAAATGGAAGAAAGGGAGAAAAGGGCTGGAGTCTTTAGGTCTCCACGGATTTGGGCCTCCAAAGGGTGTGTAAAGGCTCCAATGGAAGGAATGAAGAGGGAAAAATGAAGAATGAGGATGGGTAGTGGGTGTACACGAATTTGAGCCTCAAATGGGGGTTTCAAGAGCTCAAATGAGAGGGAATGGAGAGGGTAGGCAGCAATGGAGATGAGTTTACAGCAGGGTGGTGGAGAGGGTGCACGAAAACGAAAGAGAAATAGGTTGGAGGGGCGATTTTGTAAAAATCTGAAGTTTGAGAGAGAAAGGAGAGCTTGGGAGGGCATTTTGTGAAGGAGGGGCAATATGAGAATGGTTTTAATCAAAATTGCATCAGGGGGCCACACTACACCCCAAACTCGATCGGCCCGAGCGGCCCGCCCGGCCAGGCCCATTTGGCGGCGAGGTCCTCGCCAACCTCTGGAGGTTCTGGCAAGGGCTCACCATTTGGACGAGGTCCTCCTGCCCCCCTTAGTCCAAAAATGTGTGGGGCCCACCCTAGGTCCCCCCGAAAGTGCCCAATTTGGGCCCCACCTCCGTTTTGAGCATATTCAGGCCATTTCGGATACTATCTAACGTATATTCGCATTTAGCGATTTCTAAAGGCTGGGAGGGGGTCATTTGTGATCTAAATCCGTCGTTTGACGGTTTAGGAGTGATCAGGGGTCACCTCATGCGATCACGGAGGTGTACGGACTCGATCTCGGCGATCATTTTCGGTGAACTTCGCCAATTGGAGAAATCGGGAAAACCTAAGTTCGTTTCTACATTTCTCTCACATCCAACTATGTCAAAAATCATCAGCGTACGTTGTGTGACCATAACCCAGTCCGGTTTAATCTAAATCATGCTCTGATACCAACTTATAACGCCCTGAAAATCAGGGGTCGAGTAGCAACTCAACTCCCGAGTTCCAAAACATCACTTATGCAACATATATGCTTATGATTCAATGTTGTCTGTGTTAGTGCATTAATCATGAGTGAGATTATACCAAAACAATAACTCATACTCCAGATCAAGTTGTAAAACGCAAGCGGAAGATTGAAAGACATAAATACACGTATATAAGTCAAAAGGGCACGATCGGTCTCCAGAGTATGAATACATCACTGAGTCACCATATACATGTCATAGTCTCAAAAATCAAAATGTCAAAATGATACAACTATAATGATAATCCCTGTAGCCCCGTCAATCCGGATAGCCTAAGTGAAGCCACCGGAGAACTGCATATAAGAAAATTCGTCCTGATCATCGTAGTACTCAGGCTCCGCCTCAGGGGTCACGCCATCATCTGAAATCAAGAC
This sequence comes from Magnolia officinalis, assembly GCA_021015155.1. Lineage (NCBI taxonomy): Eukaryota > Viridiplantae > Streptophyta > Magnoliopsida > Magnoliales > Magnoliaceae > Magnolia > Magnolia officinalis. The sequence goes on from JAJHSJ010000008.1 coordinate 64,188,667, forward strand.
AGAGTCTGGTTGGTGTTTAAAACACCGTCCCGTAACGTGGGAATGAGTGATCAACTCAGTGGAATCATAGAGCAAAGGTTAACATGTTATCAATTTAATCAAGCAGTAATGACAAAGCAGTAAATCACACATCCTAAGTACTCTTGTTAATGCAAAAATGGTATGAATGTATGATGCATGCCCTCGCCTACGCTCCCTCAGCGACTTCATCTCACGTTCGTGCATGAACAAAACACTGCCTCAGTGCTTGACCTGCTACGCCTGAACACACGCGTAATACAATGCATGCATATGATTACCAAGTTCTTATTAGTCCTTTTCATACAGCAGGGTTGGAAAACTAAGGTACCTCCCTTATATCATTCCCGAACAAGGATCCATTCTAGGGTTGTCAGTCCTAGTAAATCTCATACGATGTTGCGGTTCTAGGTCACTGCAAAGAGCTTCGCCAAATCAGTACAAGCCTAGTTTATACTCTAAATGCTATGGAAGGGTTGTCGCCTTCACGTAGACTCAGAGTATGCTCGAGGTCACTACAAATGGCACATCTATGGCTGTCAGGGCTGTTGCACGAAATCGTTACACCACTCCCCCATCACCCATCACGGCTTCATCACCAAAATAGTGTAGGCTGACAGCTCAAATACAGTGTCTCATACCACCGTATTCAGCTCATGACTTTGGGCAGCTCACTGGTCACTACGGGGAGGCTCATCGCCCCAGCGTAAGCCGACAGGTCGACCGCGGTATCCCATACCACCACGTCCGGCTTATGAGTCTTAGCGGATCGAGGTACCAAGGTTAACGGGATTCCACTGATGAGTTTGGTCCCTTAGGTTCAAGCAGTAGCGTCCATACATGGTGAACATACATCGGCACATCGGGTTACTTGACGGGCTCGACTAGCACGAGCGCACCCAAAGTTGATCGACATGAAGTGCATAAGCTCTCCGTGTGGCCTAACCACTGCCGACAACTTTAGTACGACTCGGATTCGTCAAACATCCTAAGTGGCGAATGAATCTCAGTCACGACTTCAAGCCTATTACCAATTGTCCTTGACTATAACATAGCCCTAATCACATTCAATCCTTAACCAGAAAACATGTGGAGTAGTCAAAGTAGAATTAACAAAGTAATTCAAACATGTTAACAAGCATGTTATAAAGCATAATGTAAGCAGGAAATACAAATACATACATTTCATGGGTAATCGATTAAATTAAACAACTTGAATGGAGGAAATCATACACATCTCTAAGGTAGTTGAGAATCCTATCTCAACACCTACCTTAAGCACTATCATCTAAGTACTTACTCATACAAGCATTTTCACAAACACTTAGAGTACACTTGTTAACATACATAACGCATGTTGGCTAAAACATGTATTAGGGCGAATCCTTTCGCCGAGTAGTTATTACTCATATATCTAGCATATATACACAGTGATTAATCATGGAAACGCACTTTCATATTTTGTTTGTATACAGTATTTTCTACAAATATACAGAATACACTATATGCCATAAATTGCATACATAACTGAATTACAAAACGATATCGCATTTTGCATGTGAAATAACACCCGATCATGAATCTATCATTATTCGACATTGAAAGCGTTGAAAACCATAACCTAAGCGTCTATAGTTTGCACCTTATGCTTTAGAAGCGAGTAACGGACTCAGTTTAAACACCAAGTCTTTAACAATGGTAGAACGGCAACCTATGGCATGAAATAGGTTAGCTATTTCATCACTTACACTAGTTGGATCACTAGAACTGATTAGGGTTAGGATTTCTTACCCAAAAACGGAATCAGAATCGCTGGAAAAGCGATACGGTAGTGATGGATAGGCACGTAGAATAGCAGGATAGAGCAACAGGAATCTCCTCCCACTTCTCTCACACTTTCTCTCTCTTTACTCTCTTCTCTCACCTAGGGTTTTCTCAAATTCGTATGGTGTGAATGAGAGAGGGTTTAAGGTCCTTATATAGGCCTAGAATTGCCAAAAATAGGCCTAGGGCCAAGGTATACTTAGGTTATGTCCAAAGGGAGGCTGTTCCATCTCAACGGAGCACTTCTGGTGCCCCCCCTTGAGCCAAAGGTCGGACTTAAGCTCCCTGACTATGGATCTAGGTCGAGTTAAGTTTTCATTCTAGTCGGGTTCCCAGATCACATGTGGCGGACCAGTTTTAGTTCAACGGTCACCGAAACTCGATCAGGGTTACAAGTACACTGCCATGTGTATGAAATTTCTCCTGATCCGAGGGTGTATTTGGGTCAGATTCTGACGGTCTGATTGCTTATATCAGGCCCGCAAGCGACAAGTCTCAGATTACTTAAATTAGATTTAATTTCTAAAGAAAACCACGTTTTCTCACACACTTCACTCCGGGCTCAAGCGAATAGCCCCGGGACACTATCTAGATTTGATTTCCGAGATGGTTGTCAAGCTCAGCAAGGCGGTCCTAAGCGCTTAGTCTCGTGGTCATCGGACTTTCGACGTACGGTCCAGATCTGATACGGAGTTTCAATGTGCTCCCGAGAGCAGCTGGGTAATGAGATTGATCCTAGATTTTAGGGTAACCTAGCGTCACTGATTTTACAAGTTTTGGGTCTTAGATCGTATTTAAAGCGGATCGAGCGGATTTCGTAGCTAATCTAGTTTAGCACTTAGTTACTTTTGTCTAATTCCTAAAGGATTTGATCCTGAGTGATTTCTGCCTGAGGTGGTACTTGGGTCTTTGTATGGAATTTTTTGAGATGTTACAATGGTCTGGATTTTTGTTGACCCACAAGGTGAGCCACACATGCAATTAGAATTCTATCATAAAGGAAAAATGAAGAATCGGCCACAAGAGGAGGGGCTTCACCACACATTGGGGCCCTCCCCTTCATCAATCACACCATACATTCCATTTGTTCATATGTTACAACAAAGATCCACCACATGCATGTCCTAGATTCAAGATCAATGGTTGAGATGTCATCCCAACCATGATTCTAAGGTCTAGATGACCTATCATGTTATGAAATACAAATAATCCTCCATGATGGGGCCCATAAAGGGAAAAACTCGATGCATGGGCATGCATGCACCAAAGAGCCATTTGGCCACAACTAAGGGATGATGTAGGATCTCCACCATTGATGGTGGGTCCTACACTTCCCATATGAAAGAAAAAAGATCTAAGAATGTAAAGATGAAAGTTCTAAATCCTAGGAACACACTCACCTTAGATTGCTCCAATCTTTGACCTCCTTGCTCCTAGTGCACCAGGGTGATGGATCAAGTGATGAGATGGGATTTAGAAGGTTAGATTTGGAGGAAAAGAGGGGGATTGGGGCTGGAATGGGGTGGACGTCCCACCCCTCTATTGCTTAAAAGAAGAAAATGAGAGGGAGAGAAGAGAGAGGAGTAGAGAGAACGAGAGAGAAAGAGAGAAATCTCTTTTAAGCTAGGTAATGATTGTTTTCTTACCTTGGTTAAAGAGGGAGATGATTGCAAGTAGGAAATTACAACCAAAGTTGTAGGTTTAGTAGGTTAGTAAGCTTGTGGGTGGTGTTTAAGGGTAGGTGGTGTGTGAGATGGAACTCTATGTAGTGTGTGTGGTGTTTGTTGAAATTTGTACCAAAAAGGGAGTGGGCCACCTTACAAATGTGCTCTCCTCACTAGGTGGCCACATGATCATGATCAAGGGCTAGAATTGAATTGCCTACATCTTATAATCTACATGCTGGATGGATGCACGAGACATGGCATCGGAACCGCAACAACGATGCGAACAAGATGACATAGGTTTCGGCTCAATCCGAGTCGGGTCTACGTGATCGGACTTAAGGATGACCGCAAACACTATCCGATGGTCGCGGGTCGCCAGGATTCGACCAGTAGGACCGCGGGACTAAGATGAACGAAATGCATACTCACACACACATACATGCACACACATGAACTCGAGTTGGGTCTTACAACTTGGGCGAGTGAGTCCCTGAGCTATATCATTTTCTTATTCTCATTCGATCACGTACTCTTGATCCAAATTATAGCAATAAAGTTCTTCTTTCATTCTCTTTATTGCATTTCTTTAGGTTTACTTCACTTAACAAAGCATAGCCTAGCCCTTTCCTGGCTTGTTGATACCCGTAGTTAGAATAAAAGAGAGTTATTTAGTATTTTGCTATAGTAACAAGTTCTACAATTGAATTATGGTAAAACCTATTAGCTATGAGTCACAGCTCAAAAATCTAATTCGTTGAACAGTCCTAATCTCCTAGTGAAGGACACTTGTTTGTTGAAATAGGGCAATTGGATATTTTCATTTTAACTGTCCAATAAATGTTTACTAACAACACGAAATAAATGTATTCTTTATGACACATCTAAACTGTCACCACAATTTTGACCATTAAATTTAAAGTAACTTCTTGGTAATTTATAAGGGTCCCTAAGTTAAAAAATCAAGTTCTAATCCTTCGTAGGGTAGATTTGTAAAGGCACGATTGCACTGCAACAGAGATTGTTGAAATCTCCTACCTCACTGTATGGAGCATCACTCAAAATTAGGCCTGTACATGAGTCAAGCTAACTTGAAGCTCACTCGGCTTAGCTCGATCTAACTCGACTCGACTCGGCTTGGCTTGAACAACAACTTGAGGCGAGTCAAGCTTCATTTGACCTAGCTTGTATTAAAAACAAATCGAGGTCGAGCAGAGTGGAGATTGACTCGGCTCGACTCGAATATATATATATATATATATATATATATATATATATATAAAACTTAAAAACTTAAAACCCTACCCTACCCATCCGTCCATATCCTTCCTTTCATTACCCAACCCATCGCGTCCAAGCTCCTCTCTCTCTCTCTCTCTCTCTCTCTCTCTCTCTCTCTCTCTCTCTCTCTCTCTCTCTCTCTCTAGACTCAGTATCTACCCGGCTCAACGTTTGTCCGACTCATCTCAGTCGTACGGCCCACACTCAGCCACTCACCCAAGCTCCCTCTCTCAACAACAAGGTACCTTTATCTAAATCTAATCTTTTATTTTTTTTATGTAATTGAAAACTCCAAATATAATAAATTGAGATAAGATCGCCTTGACTCGATTCGAGATAAGATCGCCTTGACTCGATTCACTAGCTCGCCTTAAGCTTATGTAAAAAGATTTGGCAAACAAGCCAAGCTCCAATGGCAAGCTTAAGAGAGAGCTCGAGCTCGAGTTCAAGGAGAGCACGTACAAGTTAAGACAAGCTTGGCCCACCTCGACTCGACTGGGCTCGATGTGCAGCTGTAACACTCTGTACTTTTTGGTACTCGGGTGTTACCGTGTATGAACACTAACCTAACATATTTGAACATTCACCCGCATTCTAGTCTAAATTTGATCGTTGAAAACAATCGCCACCCATATATCAAGTTGTTCACCCGTTACTATTCAAGATGGACCATCGCATCATTAGAGAAACCTATTTTTAGGATTTCAGTTTCATAGGCAGATAAATCTAATCGACAATCTTAGGATTAGAAGTTTGAACCACGAAATCCACCGCACCTTAGATCCACAACGTCCTGTCAATCGCCCTAATACTTGATTTCCCTAATACAACCATTGGATTATAAAATAAATCTTTAGGTTGCATTTAGACAATCTTAGAAACCACTAAAATTGTTCAATGAGGAGTATGGAAGGCCTTGACCTTAAGTCATCTTAAAGTTCGGATCTAGTTCACCAGATCCATCGTTATCAGACCTACGACACTTGATCATCCTTACCCCATCTTCTAGTAATTGAATATACCATTGAGATTCATTTAAATAGGCCCCAAGACCATTTTAACCAATGATGTTCATACTAGGATTAATCTAGCCGTACATTGTCAATATCAGACTCTGGATCATTAAATTCACCGTTCATCAGGCCATAGGGCCAAGAATTTATAATATGCGTTAATTATAACCTAAACACGCAAGGTCTGATATTGAGACAACCTATATGTGAAATCATATCTTCAATGATAAAGCAATGGTATTCTTTATATGTAATTTCAAATCTAAAATGGCACATTATCTTCCAAACATACTTCGAAATTGTCCCCAAGCAGATTGTGCCCCCCTTTGAAAATTATTTCTGCATCAACAGCCCCCAAATGTTTGAAGGATGCCCATTCGATCGTTTTAGCAAGTTTGTCAAATATGTGAAGTGGGGTGACTTGGTCTTTTTCTGTGATGGTGTGATGAACGGCTAGTAGGACATAGAAGGGGAATCGGTAATCTTAGAATTATAAAGAGCTAGGACAGAATCTTTAACCAGTTTGAATGATGGAATTGTGATAACATGGAATCGTAAATTAATACATGGATTAAAGAGAAGAAAATATTGTTGTCGATGTCTTCTATATCTGTCAATAACAAGGTATGTTAATGTTATTGACAGACCACTCAATGTCATCAAACAGATGTCAATGCCATCGACAAATGCTCGATTCCATCAGAAAAATTGAAAAAATTCATGTTGGTTGCTAGAATGTTTTAGTGTTTCTATTCGATGCCATTAACATATCATCGATGGGGTGTCGATGCCATCGAAGGTCCCATCGAAGATGGGAGTAAATTTGCATAAGTGCATAAGTTTATTCCTATTCTAGTTGTAACACTATATATAACAAGTGTAATCGGGATTTGGTAGAGAGTGGTGTATTAGGGATTTCTAATTCATTCCTAAGGGTTCAAGGGCATAGCTAAGGCTTATGAAGTAGATTCAAGGATTGTTCAAATCGATAAGATTCTATCTCTTATAATTTTTGCTTTTATAGTGCATTACTCATCACTTTGTGCCGCAGTTTTTTTCCCATAGGGGTTTTTCTACATAAAATTTAGATTTTTCTTGTTTGGACTTAGTTATACAATTACGTGTACTTTATTCGTATTTGTGTATTTCCACAATTCCCCAACAAGTGGTATCAGAGCTAACATTGGGAAGCTGATTGAATCTGAAAGTAATGTGTCAATGGCATCTAACCCAAAGTTTGATGTAGAAAAATATTCCGGTAAAAATAATTTTGATCTATGGAAAGTTAAGATGAACGGTATCCTAATACAGCAAGGATTAGACGAAGCTTTCCTTAAAAAGTGATCGGAATCTATATGATAGAAGAAGAATGAAACAAGATGGATAAGAAAGCTAGAACATCTATCCAATTGTGCTTAATGGATAAAGTCCTCTATAATGTCATGAGAGAGAAAAGTGTAGCAAGTACGTGAGCAAAATTAGAGAAATTTATGCGAAGAAATCTCTTCAGAATCACTTGTACTTGAAGCTACAGTTGTTCAATCTGAATATGGAGGAGGGGGCTGACGTTGAGGCTTACATTAGTAACTTCAATATGTTGATTTGCAAATTATTGGATGTTGAAGAGACGATGAAAGATAAGGATCAGGCATGTAAACTATTGAATTCTCTCTCAGCTTCGTATGAGTCATTTAAGGAGTATTTATATACTGGTAGAATGACCAATAGCGTTGAGATCATTATCTTAGCACTTCAATCAAAGGCAATGAAAAAGAAAAATGATAACGTAAGTACTTCTACAAACGCATTGGTTACAAGAGGAAAAATTTTTGAGCGGGACAATGAATCTTTGCGATCGAGGTCCAAATCCAACAGCAATGGCAAAGGCAAGCTGAAGTGCTGGAATTGTGGCATGACTGGGCACATGAAGGAGAATTGTCAAAATCCTAAGTCTAAAAGGAGAATTCAAATAGTTCTTTCAGGAAAGGCAACACAGCGAAATCTAGTGAAGAAATGAATGGTAGTGACGTGCTGATCACATCAAAATCTGGGTATTTCAACGAAGAATGGATTTTAGATACGAGGGCTTCATGTCACATGACCCCTCATCGGAGTTAGTTCACCAGTTATAGTGAGTATGATGGTAGTCTGGCATTTATGAATAATAGTAATGCCTATAAAGTGGTAGGCGTTGGATTGGTGCGCATCAAGATGTTTAATGGCATGGAGCATATCTTGACCAAGGTGAGGCACCTTCTTGATTTGAGGAATAGTCTGATATCTTTAGAAGCACTCGATCCACTTAGGTGCAAATTCACCGGTTTCAATCGTGTTGTTAAAGTTTCAAAGGGAGTACTCATAATCATGAAGGCACAGAGTAATGAAAACATTTACAGTTTAATCGGGAGTACTTCATCGAGTGGAGCCGCATCGTCTGTAGAGGATTCCACATCTGTACATATGTGCCATACATACTTGGGCCACATGAGTGAGCGAAGCATGAAGGTACTTTCTGACCGTTATTTAATTCCATCTTTCAAAAGCATCAATTTTAATAAATGCGAGCATTGTATATATATAGTAAATAGTTAAGGTTATCTTTCAAATCTAGGAAACATGTTTGTAAAAGGGTTATATACTATGTGCATTCTGATGTATAGGGGTCGTCATCAGTGGTTTCCAGTGGAGGGTTATCATGGTTTGTCACGTTCATTAACGACTTTTTAGAAAAGAGTGAGTTTATTTTATGAAAAATAAATTCGAGATTTTCACCAACTTCAAATAGTGGGAGGCAATAGTGGGAAAAATAATTAAGGTGAAAAGTGAATGTGTTAAGGACAGATTCACTTATGGGGAATTCAATCGGTATTATAAAGATGAAGGGATTGTGAGGCACAACATGGTACACCACACACCGAGCAAAATGGTTCAATTGAGCGATTGAATCGAACTCTCTTAGAGAAGGCCCGATGCATGATCAATAAAGTTAGGTTGGGCAAGGAAGTATGGACCAAGGCCATTAACAAGCCTGTTACTTAGTAAATTGATCCCCTTCTACAACTATTGAATATAAAATTTCAGAGAAAGTGTGGAGTAGTCAACAGGTAGACTATTTAGGACTATGTGCATTTGGTTGCGTTGCTTACTCTCACTTACCATCAGTTGAGAGAGATAAGTTAGACCAAAGAACTAAAAAATACATCTTTATCAGCTATGGTAATGGTGTGAAGGAGTATATGTTATACAACCGGACCAAACAGAAGATTATCCATAGTCGAGAACTTGGTCTGTTACTTCCTGAACCAGTTGAGCAATTTGGTTACACTCTCAATATTGTTGTGCAACAACTAGAGTTATTTATGAACCAACCTAATATTATTCTTTATTATGCAGTGATTTCTAGGCAAAGGTTGCTCCCCAAGTATCCCATGATTCATGGCTTCATAGATTAAGTTTCTATTCTCACGTTTAAGATGCCTAAAATCCATTAATGATGGTGAATTTTGCATGAATTGGATAAGAAAACATTCAGGACATCTGAAATCTACTAGTATCGGTGAATTTCGTATGTCCTAGATTGGACCAGAAATAGGAATAGGTGGCGTATTTAATCATAAAGGAAATGTATGTAGCACTAGTTAGGCTGGTGTTACAGGTGACAGATTCCCAATAAAACTAGTATCGACCTATTATTGAGGTGCGATAGATATTCTTTCAGCAAACAGAGCCACCAACTGATTTATACTCTCGGTATGACTGACCATCCACCTATTAAAGGCTTCAATATGAGTTCGTAAGTTATAAGCCTAAACTCGCGACAATTCTGCAATGTGTCAAATCCCATTTACACATTTATTATCCCAACTAACATAATCTCAAGAGGTTCAACACGAGATGTCGATGGTCTACTAAAATTGGTGGAACATACACTAGACTAGGTAGTTGATATACTCACTCAGGCGCCTATTGACCTTGCAACTCCTTCTCATTAGCAAGAATTACGTTAGCTATAACAGTATTAGTAGTAGTTATTAAAGCATTACAACCGCCCCTTTGGCTCATGATTCCAAAAAATTACTACACCAGTAAGTATACTTGCATGCTAAAATTGTTCTTTTTGCATGGTCGATGTAAAATAAATATTGATGACAGCCAAGTAGTGTTTTTAGTCCAACCAGGTGTGCTAAAATTATTCTTTTCATACGGTCAGTGCAAAATGAATATTGATGACAATCAAGTAGTTTTTTTAGTCCCACCAAGCATGCCAAAATTGTTGGCGCTTGGTTTGTTTCTTGTGACGTGTAATGTATGTGGGCATGCCAAAATCGATAAAGCGGCTCGATCCAAACCAATCAACTTTGACCGCAAGCGCCGAAATAAGCGGATACATTCAATATGAACGTATATGACCAAATTTTAAGAAGATTAGTCGCTTACTCAACCACTTGCAGAATTTTATAATGATCAAGCAATAATCGGATGATAGGGTTTTTCTTACAAAGATGGGTTGCTTTGTGTCTTCTATAAAATTTAAAAAAAAAAAAAAAAAAAAAAAACTATTAATCGGTCACTGGGAGCAACTACAATATAAGAATTACCGCTACTAGATTATCACTACTTTTAAGATAAGCTAAGATAAAGTAAATGGATAGATTTATTTAGTTTGATTGGATTTGTAGATGATTAATTGGGTTTTCGTTATATAAATTTTCTCTTAGTTATAGATTTCTACAACATTTTGTTTTTTCCTTTTACTACAATAGTTACGGTAGGTGAAAACCTTTCTTTAGAACTTTCTTTTTATTATATTTCCCTTTGTGATAATTTTTACTCCATTGGCTAATTTTTATTATATTTTTTGGTCTACCTATCATATTTTCTTATTCTTCATTCATTAAATTTTTGGATAAATGGTTTAGGTGATATCATTTCATTCACTATCCACTTTGTGTGTAAAATTAAATTTACCCCGATAATGATTCTGCATGATTATGCAAAAAGCACTCCAAATATTTTAAAAAACATCCCCCTCGTGTAATGCCACACGCTCCTATTTCGGTGCAATGCTACACGCTTTCAAGGGATCCGAGAGTATCTACACTGCTAGTGTTTTCATTTTCTGCAAGGGGGGCCCGTGGCTCTGGTATGATGGCCCCACTGCAGATCTACCAGATCGGGAGATCCAAGCCATTGTGGTTATTTTTGGCCGTTATGGTTGAATGTGGTCAGTCGGGTGTACCATAATCATGGGTGCAAACCGGATCAAAGATGTAGATATTGTGGGGTCGAGCAGTGTACTTAATCTCAATATGTACAAATGGGGTATATGGCTCAGTGATCGAGGCCATTGATCTGATGCAACCACAGTGGATGTACCATGCCCAAGGCTTCTTTATTCAGTTGAATCTGGGCCATTGATATTTTTTCATCTCACATGCATGTCCTCCTGTTGGAATTCGTAAAGAATAGGATTGTCAGTTGAGGAGACTTTAGGACATGGTCCATCTACGGTGGGTCCCAAGAGAAACCGATGGTTTGGATCATCGAAAAGCTCGTATGCTTGTTTTAATTGCAATGAGTTAGAGAATGAAAAAGAACATATATAATGACAGCTTTCCATGGACCGGAATTCTCTCCTACACCTGTTTTACGCAGTGCCTAAAGTACCCATGCTTGTCATGCCCACCACGTTTCAATATGTAAAATCCATTCCATCCATCAGGTTCCAGCCCATATTCTAACAGTTGATACAACAAATCAGATACATAACTAAGTCAGGTGGACCACACCAAAGGGCACAAAGGAGATGGGATGCCAACCATAAGTTTGTGTGGGCTCACTGTTCACTCCCCAAGTATAGGGTTGTGATGTAGTAATAACTCGGTAAGATCAAGGTTGAATCCACAGGGACTGGTCGTCACAATTCAAATTTACGATTCTCCTTAACTAATTCAACAAATAAAGGATCAAATTGCTAACACAAATTTATGGAAAATAACTATTGAGAATAGGGAAGAAAATTTAATCAGAGAAAGAGAACTAGGACTTTCGAATCCACCCCTAATTATCCTAACCCTTGTTTTGTCTGTTAATTCACCTTAAATTAGATTGATCCACTTATCTAGAAAAAGCACAATCTGTGTCCTTAATTGGGCATACAGATTGTCTAATTCCTTTAAGCAATGCCATGAATAACATATCCCATGTCCAAATCGGGCATATGGAATATGCAGTTCAGTTAAAGCACCCTGTTTCTTCCTCTACAGGAACCTGTTCATGATCAGATACAAGCACCTAGAATAAGCATCCAGACCACATCCATCCATAGACTCAAAAGTTCATAGATGGAGAAATATAGAATTTAAATCAATCAAGCACACTAGAGAAAGGAACAACCAATCTGATTAAAGTAAAATCAACATATGAGAACGAGGATTATTCGAATTAGGGGCTTCATCTCAGCCCTAGATAAAGAGTTTAGAAATCCATAAATCTAGATAGGAAAATAAAAACATAAGTTTGAAATAATAAAACCATTTTCCTTCTTTTTCTTTCTTTCTTCTCTTCTTTCTTTCTTACTTTCTTTCCTCCCTTGTTGTAGATCTGGAATTCTCTGGATCTGAATGGTTCTGAATGTCTTTCTCATGTCCAAGACTCTTCTTTATAGCTGATGGAGTGGCTGGAGGGTGGTAAAAATCGGATCTGGGAAGCTGTCGCACGCGCAGCGAAAGCTTTTTTCGCAGCTAAGTTCGGGGCCTCGAAATACACACTTTCCTCGTTCAAATTCCAACAAACACCGTCCCTTAGGACTTTCTTGGGTCCTCTACATGATGGACGGTTCAGATCTGCCATATGATCAAAGATGGTGGCCCAAAATCGCCTGGAAAAACCGGATTTCCAAATTGTGCGAAACCTTTCGCACCCTTTCGTGGTCGTGACCGGTGAACCCCACAGAGGTGTTTTCTGGAAAATCCACCCCGTCCATTAGATTCAGGACGAAATTTCAGTCAGGAATGGGTGGTTTTGAAGGTCATTAGCACAGCCCACAGAAGAAATCACAAACAAACTCAGTTTTTAACGTCCGGGGCAGTCCACTTTTGGCTTCTTGGCTTCTGTACCGCACACGTGTGTACGCATGGGAGTGGAATCTCAGCATGGTTTTGTAGTTCTCATAGCCTTCTACAAGATAGACGGTTCGGATCATCCGTAAAGGTGATGTGTGGCGCCCACTGACGTCCGCAAAAACGGCCAGCGGCCGTTCCTCGCTGACGCATTACGCGGACGCGGTTTCGCTGCGGAAGTGGTGGGGTCCACTGTGATGTTTTGTTAGGAAATCCACTCCGTCCATTGGATGGAGGGGAGAATTTCGGTCGGGAATATGCATCTTCCGCCTACTGTTGATGAGGCCCACATGGTTTTCTGTTCCACCGTCCAACCGATGTTTGAACGGTTAAATTTCCATAATCGCTCTTTTTGGTAATTCGGCCACCTACACCTTGGTAACATCGACCTTGGAAAGGGAATGGACGGATTGGATTGTCCGTTTGGACAATAGGTGGGGCCCACAACTCGTCCGAAATCTCCGGCCGCGCCCGTTCCTCGCTGACGAAGACGGAAATTTCCGTTTTTTAAGAGGATGACGCGGTCAGCGCTGCTGACCGCGTGAAGCAATTCTAGTGCAACGCGTGCACGTGTGCACGCTGTGTACACACGCGCACAAAGGGGGCCCACTGTAATGTGTTTCAGAAATCCAATCCGACCATACTGTTTCTCAGAAAATTTTAACCGCTGGACTAAAATTGGGGGCAGTTCCAGATATCAGGTGGGCCCAGAATCAACGGTTTGCGAGCTGATTTGTCAGTTGGGACACTTCCATAGTGATCCGAGGGCTGAAACTTGATATGTACGGTTAATTTATTGCCCTCATCTCATGTATGGAGTTTTGAACTGATCGGATGGCGGGAACCATGTGATTTTGCATTCTGGACCAATTTCGGGCCTCTTAAACGTGCTTTCCTCAGATCCCAGGCGTGTATATTCTTCACCATTGGTTTTCTGGAGTACATCTCGTGCTCTGGTAATTTTGGAGCGTCAAATCTATGCTTTTAACATCATTTTGCTATACACGCTCCTAATTTCCTCCTGTAACAAAAACACGAGTAAAATCTGGCATTAAATATTATCATGTATGTAAAATCAAGTAATACTGGGGTCTGATATGCAATATTCGACCCTGATCACAACCCCCAACCAGCATTTTGCTAGTCCCGAGCAAAACATGCGAAAATAATTTCAGAAATAAAAGATAATTCCTGTAAACTCAAGTGACTTGTGAACAGATAGCTTGAGATGTGAAAATTCTAAGATTCATGATTGGTGTGTGGAATTTTTCTCTTGGAATCAAGCTCTCAACAGATTTCATAATCAAATTTAAAATATTAATCCATTAATTTGAACATTCCTAAACATTGAGTTCCACGAGTGTATAGTATATTCTCGACGTACAATCATTAAGAGATCCAATTGTCAATTTCATGATATCTTTGGTAAGTTGCTGTGTAACAACCCGAATCTTCGGGACCCGAGTACACGACCCGTTCCCAAAAACTCGAGTGTTAACCTTAAAGGATGGTCAAATATATATATATATTTTTTCTTTTATCAGAGTAAGCAGATGAGCGTAGAATGGACAAGTAAGCATAAAGGAAATTTTCATTATCATTTAGAATATACAAGAGAGCGCCATAATGACTTATACAAACCAATGTCTCGAACATAACAAATACAAGAATCCACATGATCTAGTACAAGAAAAATAACATAAGAATATAAACATGAGCAACCAGACTACGCAACTCCTCAAGGTAGATGTAGTCATGTAACCCTTGCACATGTACCCGGCTCCTCATCAGCCTGAACCTGAAAGTCACTTAAGACATCTGTGCTACCTGTACGGTTATATATTTGATGGATGAGTGGCCAACTCAGTGTGAACTCCCCTCAAGATTACACACCACCGCATTAGGTAAGCATAGTTATAAAATAAAGCATACAAAACAGTACATGATGCAGATCTTATTATGTGCATGGATGTATGGAATGCGTTCACGCCCCGGGGATGCTCATCCGTGCGGACAGGGCCGCCGCCCATGCAATCATCGAACCTGGGAAACATCAACCAGTCGGAATCATCGAACCTGGGAAATATCAACCAGTCGGAACAATACGTACATCACGTACGATAGCATAGATGCTGGTCTGTGCGATGTATGCATGATTAGCCAGCCCATTATTAATCCAATTACACTCAGCAGGTTTAATAAGCTCAAAGGTCACTACGGGGAGCTCAGAGCCCAGCGTAGGCCGACAGCTCAGGCATAGTGTCCCATTCCACCATCCCTGGCTCATGAGGCTACCACCTTAGGATGTTTAATGGAAACCCATCGACTAATGGCCAATCATATTACAGTATGTGGGGCTTACCATCGCATGGTTGTACAGTATAAAATATTCAACCCAGATAGGAAAAACATCAAACAGAACCATGTGGGGCGAGTATCAAAATATGCCACATAGGGCGAATACCAAAACTATATGATGAAAACCATCCTTCAAAACCATTGGGCATAACAACCTGGATGGTAGGCCCACATCAATGATCCATCTAGATCACCACTTAATAACCACCAAGCCGAAGGTCCATTACAATCATAACCAATCGGGTTACATCCCAAGTATGGGTGTACACATATAGGTGAGGGTTCCCACCGATGTACCAGTTTAAGTTCCATAAGCAATCCACAAACAATCCACAAGCATGAATAAATATGCAAGGTAAACATTAAGCAAGCAATATAGCAATTCAATTCCCACCGGCTAACACATGTGATTATAAGAGAGAGAGATATCAATTATAAATTTAAATAAAAACTATAACTTGAGCTAATGAGAAGATGGAAAGCTCAAGGGGAAGAATCATCACTAGATACGTTGTAGGGTGTCCTTGGGTGTAAGCCCTCTTGAGAAGCTAGAGTCTCTGCGTCACTTGAACAGATTCCTAGAAATTATCTTTGGCATTAGCTGATAGATCCTACGATTCTAAAACGCCATGGTTAATTTAATGACCTCAATTACGATGATTTGGGTGCTTATTTGAGAGGAGTGTAGGCCTGATGGTATTTGCCTCAATAGGTGGGCTCAACATATACTTTATCTAGTTGATTAAATTTATTGTACAGACCGTGTAAGTAAATATATACCTCGTGGTGGAGCCCCCCATATGTGACCACCATCCTATAAAGGAGCTTGCACACTTTATAAATGATGTATACATTGCCGGTATATCTATGTATTTGACATTATATGGTATGTGTGTACACATTGTATAGATTTAAAGATATATCACCTAGTATACCTATGTGTACAGTATGTATATCATATCGGCATTAAATGGTATGTTATAACGGTAGCAAATAGTATATTTTTAATGCACGTATAACAACATGGTTTCACACATGCGTGGATTCCACATGAGCCCACACATATGCGGTATGTATATCAATGTGAGGCCCACACGTGTGATCCACCAACCAAATGGATGGACGGTCTGGATATGCACAAGGTGGACTACGTCCAGACCTTGGACGGCCCACACGTTAAGCACACGTAAGAGGTGGATCTTCCGCATGCCCGACTCACCATGCAGGATTATATTAGGCAAGGCCACCCATGCACCTATGCACGTGTGCACCTTTACACATGCGTCATGGGTGACGAATCTGAACGGTCCAAAATATGTGGAATCACAAGAAACCTTAGGGCGTAAATTTTCACCCTGGTCTGAGATTCCGGTGGGCCATAACAAAGATAATTTCAACTCAAAGGAATAAACTGTTTGCATTTCCCATGGCCCACCGAAGTTTTGGTTCAACGTAGAAATTGGGACCAGGGGTTTTTATGAGGTCCTGCTCCACGTGGACCGTCCAGATCTTCCAAACTCATTAGTCATAACGAGATCTCAATCATTTTTCAATTTCACGTGGACTAATTGGCAGGTGACGTTGCTGGACACTTTCATGCATGCGGTTCACGTGAACTGAGGTGCACACATGCACCATGTATCTTCTTCTCAAGTGGTTTCCCTGAGGACCTTCCACGTATGCAAAAATCGAGGTGGGTCCTACATCTGAAGTCGGAATGAAAGGATGGCCTGGATGTGCACATGATATACATGTAAAGACATGTATCCATTCACCAGGACCTTCAACGGTATACAAAAAAAAATGCCCACTGTTTCCACATTCTGGTGTACACACCACTTATTCACTTCACAGGTGGGTCCCATGTGGGGCCCACCACGTATCTATGCATACAGACCGGTATATATTCATATACTAATGTATATATATATTTATACACACACAATTATATAAAACAAAGAGGAAATGGACAGGAGGAACTGCCCAGATTTGGACATCCGGCCCAGGTTCTTTTTCCTGGATTTAACGTCTCTGATGGACGGTCCTACTTGAATGGCCCATGGTGGCCTGACACTAGAGCATCCCACCATCATTTGGTGGGGCCCACGGTCAGCACAGGGCTCACAATTAGTGTCAACCCACTGACGTTTGTGAGGCCCACCTGCGTTTATGCAGGGCCCAAGAGTGGCGGTTAGCCCACAAATTCCACGTGAATGGGTCTTCTCCTGCATGCCGTCTGGAGTAACTTTCAAACTCCTTTGCAGCTAGATTGAGGCCCGGTTTGGGACCTTGATGGACGTCTGGGTGCAGCCCAGAACTGAGCTCTAAATAGGCATACAGTGACAGCCACCTCTCTGCTCAAAACAGAGCTTCAGCCCGTCCGATGCACAGCCATTGCTTGGCTGGTAACTGGACTGAAACAGCGTTAGCTTCCAGGCTTGGTTTGGGCATGATCTCAGCCATTAATTGGCTGGTTTTGAACCTGGCTTTGGGCTTGTCATTCAGTTAAAAAAAATGGGGCCAACATGTGGCCTGATGGACGGTTGTTTTCAGCCCTTAAACAGAGCCTTCGTTCTATCCTGTTGACGGCCCGACACACGGCCATGGTTTGGCTCGGTTCCGGCACAAAACAGGGACCCAACGACAGTTTCAACAACCCGCCTATTGCCATTGATTAGCTTGCCTTCGGAGCTAGTTTCGAAGCTCTACAGAGAGCTCAAAACAAACTCGTCCTGAGGCCTGAAGTGTGGCCTCAAATGGCCATTGTCTTGCCTGTCCTAACGTCACCATGGCTGGTCCGAACCCTGCCATGGCTTGGGCTTGGTTTCAGACCAGGTGAGCATCTCCTACCACGTGTTGAACTACACAGAAGTAAAATAGAGGGAAGATGAACTACCTGAGGTGGGTGGATGTCGATCCTACACTCGAACTACTATAAGAGAGACGACTCCCTGTTTCTTGCTCTCACTTAAACTCTCTCCCTTCCTTACTTGGTATGAATTCCTTAGGGCTACAGTGCCCTCTTTATAGTTGGCGAGAGAGAGATGGACGGCTGTGATTGCCCATAACGTGGACGGCCGAGCTTGGCCCTTCCCAAATGGGAAGTCGGTTTCCCTCTCTCACCTATCCACGCGTCCCTTGGTCGGGCTATTCTTGGCATAAAATAGACGGTGGCAGTCGATCTGCTTCATCTGTAAACGAATGATCAAACGGCTAAGCCGTCCTGATCGTGTGGGTCCCATGAATGGTTTGAACGGTTTAGAATGTTTAGAAAGTGGCCGTGGTGGCTCACCTAAGATTTGAAGTAAGTCGGTTTAAAATATCCGCTGGCGGGAGAGATTTGTATTTTTGCAAAATGGTCGGTCAAGACGTGTTTGACCGAGCCAATGGTTTTGGTGCAGCTCATGCACAGGTATTTTTTTGTGCATAAGCATTGTGTAGAGGCCTACTGAAAGGTTACTACCGCAATCCACTCCATCCATTTACATTGGGGACCGTACTCAGGGATTCTGGTCCATTTTGGGTCGATGGAGAGTCCTAGGTGGGCCATGCCAACCAGATCTTGACCGTTAATGGATGATCATAATTGTTCTGGTGGTCAGATTTATCCCAACTTGATTGTCAACGGCCAAAGTGGCCCTATGGGTTGTCCACAACTTCAAGACTTGTTATATTACACATATAATAATAGTAATTTTATTTTATTTCATTTATTTTGTTATGTGCATATATGTATTTATATCATTTTTGTATTTATTATTTTATTGTTTGCACACTAGATATATAATTCATGATGTGGGCCACATTGTAGGTCATTAGGAATTAGGACCATTATAAACCAATCCATTTATAATTTTTTGATCTATGATTGTGTAACACTTATATGAAATAAATAAATAAATAAAGATGATTATATAGTTATTAAATATCACAGGACGGTTTGATTCGCCTATCGAGGTGATTGAAGTCCTAGCGATGGGTTGCGTTATACTTAGATCGGACTTGTATTTATGCTAAGTTTGGTTATACAGTAACACCCGAGTACTGGAAAGTACGGGGTGTTACAGTTGCCAAGCTTGAAACCAACACTTATCTCACAGATTAACTTTTCATTTTATCAACCTTTGATTTTTTTTTTTTTTTTATTCATGAGCAGTAACACAAATGACGGGAATCAAATTCTCACCTATAGGGAGCAAACCTATGGCGAAAACTTGTCGCCTAACTCTTTTTTTTTTTGTCAATTATGAGGAATCGAATCTTCATCTATAGGGAGCAAACCTATGATGACGATTATGTGACTTAGCCTTTTAATTCTTCTTTTTACCAAGTTAATAATTCAGTTATCGAACTGAAAACTTAATGTGTAAGCGAGATGTGATATGTGAAATCATGGCTCAATCAATGTTTACAATTTCTAATCATGGATTATCAATTCAAATTGACTGTGAAATCAAGTAGATGGCCGAATCCAAGAGTCATAAGTTACCAACATCACATATCTTATAATGTTAAAATCACAACTATCCTTCAAAATCACTTTGAATTCAATAGAAATTCCAGAAAAAATTTTAAAAATTTCACAAATTTTGCTCAAGACCAAGAAAATACTGATTAGGTACCCTAATCTCCCACCCCCAACCTAAAATCTACATTGTCCTCAATGTAAAAGAAATAAGCATGCAATGCACATGGGACAGCGAGAATAAAAGATGAGTGATGGAAAGATAGTACCTTGATGGAGAATCAAGAAGCTTTCTCAAAAAATTTCATCATCATAAAGCAAGTTAGCACAAGAGAGAGATCAACAGAAGTAAAAATAAAAGAAAAATAAAAGAAGATCCTACCTATACCACTTCCGCAGGTGCTCTCGATTGCATTTAGCGCATGCAACAAGCCTTTAAACCCCTAGGTTACCCCTAGTGGACGAGTTGTAGTCTCGTGAGGGTTTGCAGTAATGTTACCCACAAACATTGAACTAACTAACAAAGAAATCAACGAAATGCTGGGTTGCCTCCCAGGAGCGCTAAGTTTAACGTCTTCAGCCAGACAAGAACGGACCATGAATTTATTACTCTTTAAGACCAGGGTCCGCCAAAGAACTTACCTCAACACTGTGGTTAACCAATCCCAGACAAGTGATGTGAGTTCCCATGAGCTGTGCTATCTGCAATGAGGTAACTGACACTGTCGTCAAATAAGTTAAGGACTTCTGCTCGAACAACTTCTTTCATGTTAGGATCATGCTTCCATTGCATTTTACGTGACATTTCCACAGCATGATCCTTACATACAGTGGGGCACACTCCTTGTATTTCTGTTATCTTCCGTTCAATTGCTGCCTTATATGTTTGAAGAACATTAAGCAACCTTTTCTCTTTTGCCTTTTCAGAGTTAGAAACTGTGCTGTCAGGAAGAGTCTCAGAGGGATGAAGAGGTTCCACTTTCTTCGCTCTCCATTTTTCAGTCTCCAATATAGGAGTAGAGTCGAGCAGTGCATTGACTTCGTGGATGGGACTATCGATGTCAAAATCCATGCCCGATTGTGCTAAGCAGGTCTCAAGAGGATCTTCAAAAGATGTACGGAGGAGTCCTGCACAAGGCTCTCGATCATGTCCACTTCAAATATGTCATCCAAATCTGCGGATTGTTGTCCTGCATTAAAAACATTAAGTTTAATATTCATGTTACCAAAGGACAACTTCATAACTCCATTTCGGCAATTTATAATAGCATTAGATGTGGCCAAAAATGGACGACCCAAAATGACCGGGATCTGACTGTGAGGATTCTGAACAGGCTGAGTATCTATAACTATGAAATCCACGGGGAAATAAAATTTGTCAACCTGGATTAGCACATCTTCAATAACACCACGGGGCACCTTGACAGATCTATCAGCTAGCTGTAACGTTATTTTAGTCGGTTTCAACTCACCAAGTCCTAGCTGCTCATAAACCGAATATGGTAACAAATTGACTCTCGCCCCTAAATCAAGCAATGTCTTCCCTATCTTATGATCTCCTATGCCGCAAGAAATGGTGGGAGCTCCTGGATCCCTAAATTTAGGAGGAGTGTTATGTTGAATCATGGAGCTAAGCTGCTCTGCAAGGAAGACTTTCTTATGAACATTCTGCTTACGCTTTTGAGTGCATAAATCTTTAAGAAACTTAGCGTAAGGAGGGACTTGCTTGATAGCGTCAAGCAACGGGATGTTGACTTGCACTTTTTTAAACACATCCAAGATTTCATCAAATTGTTTCTTTTCTTCATTGGTGCCAGACGTTGAGGAAAGGGTGCTTTGGGCACGTCAGCGGCTCTTGGAGAGTCAGAGAGTTTTTGGACTTTGGATGCATTGGTGTGTCTCTCTCTGCTTCACCTTGATTTGATTCATCCCTAGGTATCTCTATTTTGTTGTCAATCTGTTTGCCTGACCTAAGGGTAATGATCGATTTGGCTTGCTCATGATATTGCCCTTGGTTGGAATTAGAGACAATCTCATACTGTCCCTTTGGATTAGCCACAGGTTGGCTAGGGAATTTACCCTTCTCTCTCTCACTCAATGTGGCAGCTAGTTGACCCATTTGTACTTCCAGCTTGGCAATGGATTGCGCATTCGCATGTAAGCTTTGCTGGTTGGCTAGTAAGGTTGTTGGGTGTCTTTTTGGAATTGGAGAGAACTCTGCATAAAAAGATGGAGTGTATCCTCAAGAGATGGTTTCCTTGATTGTGCAGGCATTTGTTGATATTGTGGAAACTGCTGAGGTTGCATAGGAGGATTTCCAGATGGTCCTCCTTGTTGTGGTCCCTTTGCCCAAGAAAAGTTTGGATGTCTGGCCCACCCTGGGTTGTATATGTTCGAGTAAGGATCATTCCCAGGTTTTTGAAAAGTATTCATAGCATGTACTTGTTCAGAGAGAAGTTCTGGGGATGCTGCACCAGATGGACAAGACTGCATAGGATGGGCAGGGCTAGAGCATATGCCACAAGCCTCGGCTTGAGTTTTTTGTGGAGGTCCATTATGCAACATCAGAGCATCAACCTTCTTGTTAGGCCATCAATCTTGGCATGGAGATCTGGCGTGACTCCTATCTCATATATACCACCTCTCTTTTGTGGTTGGGAACTTCTGTCATCTCTATTTGAATAGTCCCATTGCTGGGAATTTTCACATAAGGTTTCAAAGAAGTTCCATGCTTCAACATCACTTTTGGTCATGAATGACCCTCCACTGGTGGCATCAACATGCGACGGTTTTGGGGTGTCAAACCGTCATAAAAGTATTGAACCTGTTGCCACTTTTCAAAACCATGGTGTGGACATTTAAGAAGTAAGTCCTTCCATCTTTCCCAACATTCATGAAAGTGCTCTCCCTCTTTTTGTGTGAAATTAGTGATTTCTCTACGGAGAGCATTTGTTTTTGTGAACAGGAAAGAACTTGTTTAAGAACTTCCTAGACAATTGGTCCCATGTAGTGATAGACCCAACTCCTAGAGAATTCAACCATGCTTTCGCCTTATCCTTCAAAGAAAAGGAAAAAGGCGCAAACGGATCGAATCGTCTGAAAAGTTTTGAAACCTAAAGGTAGAGCAAATGTCTAGGAATTCTTTCACATGATGATATGGGTCCTCCTTGTCTAACCCATAAAAGGAAGGCAACAACTGTATGACCCCAGTCTTAAGCTCGAAGTGTGCTGCCGTGGTGGTGGGCAACACTATGCATGAAGGCGCATTGAATTGGATAGGAGCTGAATAATCTCTAAGAGCTTTAGTTCCATTCTCTTCTGCCATTTCAAATAGGATGTTTCTAAATCTTTTACGAAAAGTTCTTTCTATTTCAGGATCAAAAGGTGCTAGTTCTATATTTAGAGATCTACGTCCTAGCATAAACTATGTTATTGCAATGTAAGAAAGGAAACTAAACTAAAAAGCAACCTAAGAAAAATAAAACTAGAACTAGAAACTATGAGATTCTAAAACAAGTTAAAACTATGTCAACAAGAATGGGAAGAAAGAACCCAGGAAAGGAGATGATTGATGTCAGAAGATTTCAGAAGCTCCTCCTTCACTTAGTAGCGTCCTTCCCCAATTCCTGTAAATAAAAACAAAAACAAATTAAGTTTCCTAAAATAATGATAGAAAAAAATCCTAAGCAACGGTTAATTTCTAAAAAAGAAAGTTGCTAAAACTAGAAAATAGAAAGTTACCAATCCAAAGTTAGAAAGTAGAAAATTCCTAAAATTGAAAACCTAAATCTCAAAATAGAAGGTAGAGGGACTGGAGAATTTAGAAAGATGTTACTAATGGGATCTATGTTAAAATCCTGCAAAAGAAAACAAAACAAGTTAGTTTCTAAAACAGAAAATCTAAAATTAGAAACTTCCTAAAGAACAAAAAGAAGAGTTAGTTTCTAAAAAGGAAAGAAATCCTAAAATTAGAAAGTTACTAAAAATAAAAAGCTAAGTAGGTTTCTAAAGGAAAAAGAAATTTCTAAAACTAGAAAATAGAAAGTTACTTAAAAGAAGAATCTAAATCTAAAAATAGAAAATTCAAAAATTCAAAAGAAATTCTAGAATTAGAAAATTCCTAAAAAGTAAACTCCTAATTCTAAAATAGAAATTAGAAAAAAATAAAGAATTTAGAAAGGGATTACCAAATTAGAAGTTTATTTCAGGACCCTACAAAATAGGAAACAGGTTAGTTTCTAAACAAAAACTCTAATCTAAAATTAGTAAAATCCTAAGACTATGAATTATGATAAGAGAGAATCTTAAATCCAATTTGGATCGAAACAATCCCCGGCAACGGCGCCAAAAACTTGTTCACTCCCCAAGTATAGGGTTGTGATGTAGTAATAACTCGGTAAGATCGAGGTCGAATCCACAGGGACTGGTCGTCACAATTCAAATTTACGATTCTCCTTAACTAATTCAACAAATAAAGGATCAAATTGCTAACACAAATTTATGGAAAATAACTATTGAGAATAGGGAAGAAAATTTAATCAGAGAAAGAGAACTAGGACTTTCGAATCCACCCCTAATTATCCTAACCCTTGTTTTGTCTGTTAATTCACCTTAAATTAGATTGATCCACTTATCTAGAAAAAGCACAATCTGTGTCCTTAATTGGGCATACAGATTGTCTAATTCCTTTAAGCAATGCCATGAATAACATATCCCATGTCCAAATCGGCATATGGAATATGCAGTTCAGTAAAGCACCCTGTTTCTTCCTCTACAGGAACCTGTTCATGATCAGATACAAGCACCTAGAATAAGCATCCAGACCACATCCATCCATAGACTCAAAAGTTCATAGATGGAGAAATATAGAATTTAAATCATCAAGCACACTAGAGAAAGGAACACCAATCTGATTAAAGTAAAATCAACATATGAAACGAGGATTATTCGAATTAGGGGCTTCATCTCAGCCCTAGATAAAGAGTTTAGAAATCCATAAATCTAGATAGGAAAAAAAAAACAAGTTTGAAATAATAAAACCATTTTCCTTCTTTTTCTCTTCTTCTTCTCTTTCTTTCTTTCTTACTTTCTTTCCTCCCTTGTTGTAGATCTGGAATTCTCTGGATCTGAATAGTTCTGAATGCCTTTCTCATGTCCAAGACTCTTCTTTTATAGCTGATGGAGTGGCTGGAGTGGTAAAAATCGGATCTGGGAAGCTGTCGCACGCGCAGCGAAAGCTTTTTTCGCAGCTAAGTTCGGGGCCTCGAAATACCACACTTTCCTCGTTCAAATTCCAACAAACACCGTCCCTTAGGACTTTCTTGGGTCCTCTACATGATGGACGGTTCAGATCTGCCATATGATCAAAGATGGTGGCCCAAAATCGCCTGGAAAACCGGATTTCCAAATTGTGCGAAACCTTTCGCACCCTTTCGTGGTCGTGACCGGTGAACCCCACAGAGGTGTTTTCTGGAAAATCCACCCCGTCCATTAGATTCAGGACGAAATTTCAATCAGTCAGGAATGGTGGTTTTGAAGATCCATTAGCACAGCCCACAGAAGAAATCACAAACAAACTCAGTTTTTAACGTCCCGGGGCAGTCCACTTTTGGCTTCTGTACCGCACACGTGTGTACGCATGGGAGTGGAATCTCAGCATGGTTTTGTAGTTCTCATAGCCTTCTACAAGATAGACGGTTCGGATCATCCGTAAAGGTGATGTGTGGCGCCCACTGACGTCCGCAAAAACGGCCAGCGGCCGTTCCTCGCTGACGCATTACGCGACGCGGTTTCGCTGCGGAAGTGGTGGGGTCCACTGTGATGTTTTGTTAGGAAATCCACTCCGTCCATTGGATGGAGGGGAGAATTTCGGTCGGGATATGCATCTTCCGCCTACTGTTGATGAGGCCCACATGGTTTTCTGTTCCACCCGTCCAACCGATGTTTGAACGGTTAAATTTCCATAATCGCTCTTTTTGGTAATTCGGCCACCTACAACACTTGTAACATCGACCTTGGAAAGGGAATGACGGATTGGATTATCCGTTTGGACAATAGGTGGGGCCCACAACTCGTCCGAAATCTCCGGCCGCGCCCGTTCCTCGCTGACGAAGACGGAAATTTCCGTTTTTTTAAGAGGATGACGCGGTCAGCGCTGCTGACCGCGTGAAGCAATCTAGTGCAACGCGTGCACGTGTGCACGCTGTGTACACACGCTGCACAAAGGGGGCTCACTGTAATGTGTTTCAGAAATCCAATCCGACCATACTGTTTCTCAGGAAATTTTAAAACCGCTGGGACTAAAATTGGGGCAGTTCCAGATATCAGGTGGGCCCAGAATCAACGGTTTGCGAGCTGATTTGTCAGTTGGGGACACTTCCATAGTGATCCGAGGGCTGAAACTTGATATGTACGGTTAATTTATTGCCCTCATCTCATGTATGGAGTTTTGAACTGATCAGATGGCGGGAACCATGTGATTTTGCATTCTGGACCAATTCGGGCCTCTTAAACGTGCTTTCCTCAGATCCCAGGCGTGTATATTCTTCACCATTGGTTTTCTGGAGTACATCTCGTGCTCTGGTAATTTTGGAGCGTCAAATCTATGCTTTTAACATCATTTTGCTATACACGCTCCTAATTCCTCCTGTAACAAAAACACGAGTAAAATCTGGCATTAAATATTATCATGTATGTAAAATGAAGTAATTACTGGGGTCTGATATGCAATATTCGACCCTGATCACTCACTATGCCGTGTTATCTTTCCACATAAGTAAATGACCAGGATCGAGTGAAAATACAAAAAATAATCCTAATCCATATATTAGGTGGGCCACACTGTGTGAACTTAAAGGTTTTAGTAGAATTTTTACATTCTTTCCACCGTTGTGAATCATCTGAGTCTCTTATCAGTATGATATTTATTTTTCACGGATGAAAAAAGGGTTAACACCTGATGGACGGATTGGATTTATGTAAAAAAAAAAAAAATACAGTTAGTCCCACAGAGCTTTGGTACCGGTGTTGTATACTATTCCAATCCGTCTTGCCATAATGAAATTGTTGAGGAATAGAAGAAGCAGGTGCACAATAAATGACACATGATTTACCGTCCGGCAGTGCATGTGCCATTCGTCGCGACCAGCTCAGCTTCTGATGAGTGGGGCCACCATATCCCACGCCCAACTCATCAAAATATGGGACGATGATTGGGTACTACCCCCGCCAGTTCCTGGCTACGAACAAACAGGTTCTCTGATGGGCCACCATATTGCATGGATTTAATCCACAACGTCCATCCATTCTGCCCTATCATTTTAGGGTACAAGCCCAAAATGAGACAGGTCCGGGCTCAAGTGGACCACGGAGTGTGGATTAAACGCCTACCGTTGAAAACTTTCCATAGGTCACAGAAGTTTTAAATCAAGCTGATATTTGTGTTTTCCTTTCATCCAGGTCAATGTGACCTTATGAACAGGTTAGATGACATTTAACCATCATGGTGGGCCCTGGGAAGGTTTCAACAGTGGGTATATTATCACAACTGCTTCCTGTGGTGTGGTCCACTTGAGCTTTGGATCTACTTCATTTTTGGGCCTGTACCCTCTAATGATATGGAAAAATGGATGGACGGAGTGGATAATAGCCGTGCATCATGGTGGCCCCTCAGAGCCTTTGTTCATTCCTAGCTATAGACGGCCGGGTAGGACCAATCCGCGTCCCAGAATATGAGTCGGGTCTAGGTCAAAGCTATAATAGATCTAGAACCAGCTCATTTAAATCATGGCTCGGTCCACGTCGGTAATAAAAAGGTTTAAATGGGTTTTCACACAAACGATTTCTCAAACATGCTTGTTTGATCAACGATTAAAGCAAGTGAGCTCGAGCAGGGGTGCAACCCGGGTGGGTCAAGTTGGGTTAACCTTTGGCTAGATTCAAAGGGAGTCCATTAACCAATTTCAAGTTCGTTGGGTTGGTCGAAGATTAGCTTGTTTGGCTCTACTAAAAAAATCTTTTTTATGATTTTAATTCTGAAAATCGCTTTTTTTTTTAACTTTAAGTGTATTTAATTAGCTACTTAATTAATTAATTAATTTTTAAAGAAATATTTTTTTTAATTTATGTGTTTTACACAATACTTGGCCTAGTGTATCGTGCAATCGTTTACACTTCTAATAACTTATGAAAAAACACTCATAAAATCAAAGATCTCTCTTTTTGGTAGGATTGATAATTCCTCCACAATATCAAATCCATCCACCAACTGATTGGACCATGTTTTCTCTAAAATTAATGCGGTCCACTTAGCATGTGAGCCCCAATTTGTTTTTTTTTTTTTTGTTTTTGTTTTTTTTTTTAAATAATAATAAAAAATAAAAAATAAAAAATTATAGCCCACCTAGCCAATGGATCAACCTAACTCTTAGGCTAGGACATCAATATAGTGGTTCCTTTCTAATTGATGAATTGAATCTTGGACGTATGTGTCATGGTAGCAAATGAATGGCCTGTTTATGAGTTGTGTTGCATCTGAGGGCTTAACAAATCTCATCTCTAGAGAAGCCTAACAGACGCAACTTACCAATAACCCTTACCTGCATTATGTGGGGTTCACCATAATGATCATGTGACATCCACTTTGTCCATTTATTTTGTCATATCAAGTTAGGATATGACTTTAAAATAAGGTAGATCCAAGACTTATGTGGGCCATGTTAAGGTCCCTTTATATACATTGATACAATATGCTTTGATGGCTTAAGC
The DNA here is from genome assembly GCA_021015155.1 of Magnolia officinalis. Taxonomy (NCBI): domain Eukaryota; kingdom Viridiplantae; phylum Streptophyta; class Magnoliopsida; order Magnoliales; family Magnoliaceae; genus Magnolia; species Magnolia officinalis. The sequence continues at coordinate 64,217,177 of JAJHSJ010000008.1, forward strand.
TTTTAGAGAAAGTGGTTGTTTGACATAGTATTAAAGTGGAAGGTTTTGTGTTCAAAATTCAAGAGCAGCAAATTCGGTATGTTCTCGTATAGAATTCTTTCGAAACGCATTGAACCTCCCAATCGAATGAATCACCACATTAATAATGATAAACTTTACGAAGCCCTATCGCTTAGTTTTCAAAAAAATTCAAGATCATGCAATTATAATGCCATTTAAGTCATAGTCAATTTATTTAAGGCTTGTTAGTCGCAACGGCCGTCATATTCTACTTATTAAGATTTCATTCTTTTAATCTATGCCTATATAAGGCTATGCTTGTACATTCAAGGTATTATGATGGATTAGAAATACAAGGTTCCTTTTTTCTTTTCTTTTTTAACTGGTAAAAAAGGTTGGAGATTTTATTTTTTTTTATTTTTTTTTACCACATGCACTTTGCTAGTGCATTGTTTTTTTATTTTTATTTTCTTTCCCACAATCTTATTTTCTTTTCTTTGATCCGTTTGCATCCCCTCTGAATTGTGTCAATGATCTGTTCATCAAGTGGTGGGCCACCCAGGGACATACTTCAGCTCAACAACGACACATACTCCGCAGGCGCTATGGTTATTCATTGTGGGGTCCACCTCTCGAATGGTTCCTACTACCCACAAACCAATCACTCAACCTGTAGACAACTGATTTTCAATTGTCGGCAGATTAGTAGAAATGGATGATACAGCCATAATAAGCTAGGTGGGGCCCACCGTGATGTTTGTGAGACAGGACAGGAAAAAATGGGGAGGGCCATAGAAGTTTTGGATCAGGCTAATATTTTAGTGTTTTCAGTTCCTCCCTGTATGAATGACATTATATGAAGAGTTCGGATGGCATCTATCTAAACATCAGTGGACCCAGAAAAAGTTTCAACTGTAGGCATTGCCCTCCCTCGTGTGGCCTGCTTGCGTTTTGGATCATCCTCATTTTTTGGCTCATTTCCTACAACATGAGCTGGCAAAATGAATGATTTCTCACAAACATCATGGTGGGACCCACCATGATGTTTTCAGTTCCTCCCCAAATGAATGACATTATATGAAGAGTTTGGATGGCATCTAAACATCAGTGGACCCAGAAAAGGTTTCAACAGTAGGCATTGCCCTCCTCACCTTTTCCCGTCGTGTGGCCCGCTTGAGTTTTGGATCATCCTCATTTTTTGGCTCATGTCCTATAACATGAGCTGGCAAAATGAATGATTTCTCACAAGCATCATGGTGGGGCCTACCATGATGTTTTCAGTTCCTCCTCATATGAATGACATTATATGAACAGTTTGGATGGCATCTAAACATCAGTGGACCCAGAAAAGGTTTCAACAGTAGGCAGTGCCCTCCTCACTTTTTCCCGTTGTGTGGCCCACCTGAGTTTTGGCTCATGTCCTAACATGAGCTGGCAAAATGAATGATTTCTCATAAACATCATGGTGGGCCCCACCTAGCTTCCAATTGCAGGAACTTCAGGCAGTTGGAGGTCACGGGGGTAATAGGAATCCCCCTAAAACAGGCCTGGTGGAGCCTAACCCATGATGTTTGTGTTATATCCACTCCATCCATCCGTCTGTTTTGCCAACTCATTTTCGGACATGAGCCCAAAATGAGGGAGACCCAGAACTCAAGCAATCCACACCATTGGAAATTGTGGGTCAAAACCTTCCTAGGGTCCACCGTGATGTTTAGAAGCGAGGAGCACGATGTGATGTTTACATGCCACGAGATGAAGAGAAAACAAAAATATCAGCTTGGATAGGATGGTTGTTCAAATAGAGATTTTTAATTTAAAAAGAAAATTTGAAAGTGACGTTTGAACTGACAATCTCAACCAAACTATAGCTAATAGCATTTACCTACTGACCAAGAACTTGTCTCCAAAGCTGAATATTTTAATCCCAACTATTTTATATCTCTCTTATTACTATAATTAAGTTTCTAATTTGATTATTAAATATCGAGTGAGTCGAATCAAGTCATCAATTCAAGCTGAGCTGACTGGGTATCAAGTTGAGTCGAATGTTCGAGTATTTGAACTACTTACCTTATAGGGGTAGCTTAAAGACACTTGCGTATTCAAGCCATGTCTGAATGACCCAAACCATTTACATGATGTGGTTTGGCATTCATCCATTAATAACAACAACAGCAGCAGCAGCAGCAGCAACAACAACAACAATAATAATCATCTGAACTATCGATCGCCAGCTTCACGTCCTTTGAAAATCAAAAGTTGGGCTCTCTCGTAAGAAGTAACTGCAGGGATAAATTGTCCCCAGCTGCTCACATTGCATATAGTACAGGTTTTACATAATGCAGATATCTGGGCCAAAACCAGCCATAGCAAGTCTGACGGGTTGGAATCGGACTGCCCACAACAACGGGTCAAGATCAGGTCTGGGTTTCAAAATAATGATTTATATGGATCAGGTCTATCGGTCCCAGCTCATGAGACTCACAGAAGTGCAGCTATCATATCATCATCATAATGCCCTTTTTCCAGCCATTCGAGGTCACTTTTATGAGGCCCATTTTGCCAAAATCATCATCGTCGATATCTGTTACCGAAATGTCAATGCAACTGTTTGATATCAATCATCTCCGTCGAGATGTTTGCTGATTGAATTGAGCAGATTTTAATCAATTGCAGCAAGTCTCAAAAAGGGGAATCCTATGTACAGAGACTCGTCATAGTGTCGGAAACGGGGATCACACAAATTGAAAATAGGACTTTATCAACTTCCGGGGGTAACAGTATTATACGACCAGACCCGAACTTGACTCATGGACAACCCTAGTAGCTACCAACTGGAGACTTCCATACTCTTGAACACGAAGTGGAGAAATGCTATCACCGTTAGTTAGCACTGAATAGAAAGAGTGTGCCTAAAGTTCTCCATTGGGCGAACATTTCCGTACTCTCCTATACTTGCTCGAAATATCAATGTGCCATAGAAACTACTTAGCTTTCCCTCCACTAATTCAAAATGAGCTGTACTCTCTCTCTCTCTAGCACAAGCTCAAACAGTTGCTGATATGAAGATTCAACAGCTTAATCATCCAATCAAGCATCCTTCCAAAACCGCACTCTGCCGCCTTTGCCAACAACCAGAAACCAATACCCTCTCCAACTGTGCTTGAGATGTCGCTGTTGCTTCCCTCTTGGTGCATTCTCATTTTAATAATAGCTTTGCACAGCACAGAACCCCCTTGAACAAGAGCAAAGAAGCCCCATAGCCCGCCCTCCCCTCCATCTCAAACGGGTTTTTTCCAATGGCCAAAACTGGTAGAACACGTTTTGATTCATTCTAACTTGGATGGACATGCATGTTTCAAAGGGGCAGCTCCTTTTTCCTTTTTTCTTTTTTTAATGGGTACGCTGACTCCTTTTGTTCTATAATGGAAATTAGTCTGCTACACCATGTCGACTCTGTTTTGGAACGTCAGGACCAAGACCGGTAGAACTCGTTTGGAATCATTCCAACTCATACAGACCTGCATGTTTCAGAGGAGCGACTCCTTTCTGTCTCCACTGGAACTGTTGACTCTGTTTTGGCAGTTACTTAAAATCCATGGTCCATAGAAATATCACAAGGCTACTGCAAAACATCTTCTACATCCACAATCTTTATAACTAACCAAGAAGGAAGATTGTCTAAGAGGAGATTCAGGCACTAAAACTACACAATACTTGTCGTGCAAGCTAACCAGTTAGGGTACTAGTTCGAACACCGAACTGACTCAGGTCACCATGGTGGTGATCATATTAGTATAGCACATATTACAACATCAATATATTAATTTGCCACTACACTACTAATGAATAACAATAGAAGGTTTGCTAGCATGACCTCACAGCTTGTGTGGGGCATTTGATCCATGTGTAAGGCGTGGACCACTCATAAACATGACCTGGCCCAAAATCAGGCAGGTCCACTCATCGGGCAGGCCGCGTGCAGTGAACGTAGACAATTAGACAGTTTTTAAACCATCCACTGTTTTCTTAGAAGTCTCCTGGCATCCTTGTGAGGTAAGACTGGAATAATTTTTACAGCAAGTCTCGTGGTGGGAACCACCCCCACATGCACCAGGTTGGCAAACCAGTCTCTTGTTGTGTATTGTTGCAATCATCGTCGTCGTATCAAGTCTGAGTTATTTGGGATCAGCTCTACAAATCCTAATTCACCAACTGCAATATGTGAAACCAAGGTCTAAAGTATCATCCAAAACCGGTACTTAAACGCCAAATACATACCGGTATTGCCCATGAATGATACAGGTGCATGATACGGGTGCATCATCCTCATAATGACCCAAAACAGCCCAATACAGGGTGATATTGTTGTGTATTGTTGCCATTTTCGTCATCGTATCAAGTCTGAGTTATTTGGGGTCAGCTTTACAAATCCTAGTTCACCAACTGCAATATGTGAAACCAAGGTCTAAAGTATCATCCAAAACCAGTACTTAAACGCCAAATACATACAGGTATCGTCCATGAACGATACAGGTGTATCATCCTCGTAACGGCCCAATACAGCGTGATACAGGGCGATAGGTGTTAGTTGTGAATGAGACTTCACAGAACACACCCATTTCAAGCCTTGTGTGAAACAGGTACTTTCATGATTGAATCACAAGGGCTTGGTGAACTGCCCACTTGATGCCGAACCCCCATTACCCAGGCTTTGGTCCTGGCATCGATGCTATATTACCATTAAGACAAATCTATAGTGTCTCGCTATGATCAGCTTCCAACTGGTCCACCATGTTCGTTTAGAGAGGCAGTAAAACGGAGTCAGTTAATGTGGTCCCTCTACAAAGGATATGTTGTAGATATGCATCTCTTCCTCAAGCTTCTCATCTTCATGCATGTAGTGAAAGCATTTAGAGTTTGCCTGTATCATAGTTAATAATGAGATGTTCATCTAGCGAATGAATACATCTCATGTTAGTTTTCTACAAGCGGTATCAGATCAAGGTTATGCAATATGCATGGTGAAGTATTTGAGGACTTCTTTTTCTTTCTTTTTTTTTCTTTTTTTTTTTAAAAAAAAATGAAAGGTGAGTATGAGCTCGAACTCCTGACCTCAGTGTTGAAACACACTCATCTGCCACTTGAGATACAGGCCCGAACCCCCAAACTCGGTGTATGACTTTATGGACCAGTGGGACTGTCTGTGCACCAAGGGCCTCACAAGGGATGAAGAACAAAGATGTCTTAGGGGGAGTATGGTTTTCCAATTACAACTGTAAATGGTCGGAAATGGGTAATGATTACTTACTCTTGTAATTGTGTGGTGACAGCACCCACATTTGACTGCAATGATGAGTTTGCTCCATTGTTTGTCTCGCCTCATAGAAATCACTGTAAAAAAATGGTAGTTTTAGTACCTATTTGGTTTTCCATAATACAGGTAAATTGCTGTAAATCATTGTAAAAAAGTAATTATTACATTCTTTCACTTGTTTGGAAACGAGTGAGTAATTTCACTTGGGAAACCGGTCCAAAAATGTTGACTTAAATTCATGGGCCCCACCATAATGTATATAATATATCCGTGTCGTTCATCTATTTTATTAGAATATTTTGAGGCTTTATCTGAAAAATTAGGAAGATCTAATGTTCAATTGGCCCACATGAAAGGAAACAATGGACTTAATTTGTCCACCGTTGAAAGTTGATTCTTTTACTGGGCCCATGTTGAGGTTTATTCACCATCTAACCCGTTCATAGGGTCACATGGACATGGATAAGTGAAAAATATAAATATAAGCCTGATCTAAAATTTCTAACGGCCTCAACAAGTTTTTAATGGTAGGCATTTAATTCTCATAATTTCGTGTGGTGTGGTCCACTTGACCTTTGGATTTGCCTAATTTTTGGGCTCATGCCTTAAATTCATTTGGCATAATGAATGGGCCGTGTGGATAAGCAACACACATTATGGTGGGCCCCATATTTATTTTACAAATTCCTCGATGTGAGTGTCCAAAAAGTAACCAGTCAAGTCAGCATTGGGAAAGATGAAGGTAGATGAAGGTAATTACCGTGGTAAATAATGATTACTTATTTACAACGTAATTACACTTGAGCCAGAAAACCAAACATGCCTTTATAATGTAAAAATGTAATGATTACAATTTCCTTTACATGTTTCTTTTACTAGTGACCTACATTTGACTGCAATAATGAGTTTGCTCCATTGTTAGTCTCGCCTCCAAGAAATCACTGTTAAATATGATAGTTTTATAAAGTAAAAATGTAATAATTACAATTTCCTTTACATGTTTGCTTTACGAGTGTATTCAACTCTCAATTTACGAGCCATACTTCTTGTTTAAACAAACATATTGAAATGATAATGATAGCTCATTTACTTTGCATGACACTAGGAATTGGAAAATCAAACACGCCCTTGATGCAGCTGTGACAGAATTCGTATTGAGTTATTGCATTCTATCAAGTACATGTTCATAAATCAGTCCATATAGTCAGTTCAATATGGCCTAGAATGCCCACCATTTACAAAACTGCATGGCTTCAACCCCATACAAGATGCACACCCACCCCTCTACAGTTCACCATCTACAGATCCCCCAGAACAAAATCCTCTAATGATTGGGTTTGGTAATTGCCATCAAGCCAGACATGCTGAAATCACTCGTCACTTGCGCCTCAAGACCTGAACAGCATGTAACAGTCCCATGCGAGATATCCACCAACCCACATCATACCAATTTACGGTTCAACTTTCTTACTCCCCCATCCTCATCAAATCCATCTACAGTTCACCATCTATAGATCCCGCCAAAAAAATCCTATGATTGGTTTGGTAATTGCCCATCAAGCTGGACATGTTCAAATCAATCATCACTTGGGCCTTATGACCAGAACTGCATGTCTCAGCCTGATGCGAGACATATCCACCAACCCACATCAAACCAATCTCCAGCCCACCTTCTCTTACCTACACTCTCATCCTCATCACTTGGGCCTTATGACCTGAACTGTATGTTGCAGCCCCATAGGAGACATCCACCAACCCACATCAAACCAATCTACAGTTCACCTTCTCTTACTCACGTCCATCCTCCTCATCACATGTCTTATGACCCAAACTGCATGTGTCAGCCCCATGCGATATACAACCATCAATCCACATCAACCCAATCTACAGTTAACCTTCTCTTACTCACCCCCATTCTCACCCTCTAATGGAGCTGAGTGATTGACCAACAAGCAGGACATGCTCAAACCAGTCAGCAGTTGCACCTTTATAACCCTCTCCACCATCAGGCACCTTTATGACCCTCTCCACCATCAGGCAGGCCATCCTGCACCGAAATCAGACAGTTTGGATCAGGCCTGCCAGACTGTCTGATTTAACATAAATGTGTGGGACCCTGGAAGCATGATGGACTGGCATCATTTTTGTTAGGATCTTCACATGTCCTATATGTGAGAGGTGCAAGCTGGGTTGCATGTGAACTATAGTTGCACGAAGCAGCAACAGATTCATGGGAGTGGGAGCATGAGTCTAAAGCAGATTCGAAGCAGGAATGAGAGCATAAGCCTAAAGCAGATTCGAAGCCGGAGTGGCACCTAGAAGGATGATGTAAACTTCCAAGACAGTGGGTTACTATTCCGCTTTACATTCAATAATCAAAGGATTTTTTTTTTATTTTTTATTTTTTCGCTATTCAATAATCTAAGTTATGAAGGCATTTTAGACTGATAAAAATTATTTAAAAAAAAAAAAAAAAGAAGCCATTGAATATCTTTTCTACAATATCTGCATAATCCAGCTATAAGATGGGAGAATGCAATAAAAGAACTATCGGAAAGAATGCATAGACAAAATCAATGAAATGAATTTTAAAGAAACTCGAATTTTCCACTTGTGGATTGAACAGTAAAAATGTAACAACGTAAAAATAAAAAGAAAAAAAAAAAAAAACTACAATTTTCAACTGTAAACTGCAAATTTCTATGACTGGAAAATGAAGAAAATGAGTACAAAGGGATGTGTGTTTTCATCGGTACCGATCACCACCATTGATGGACGAGGACCCCACTCTCTCTCATTGAGGAAAAGAGCTCCAAGCACTGATTGTACGTCTTCTGATATTTTGAACTCCGCTCACCTGGGCAGCATCTCTGCCACCGATTGTAGTGGCATTCAAGGAAGAGCTCATCAATCAAACAGATTGCGCCCGTCTCAAACAGCCTCGGGATCAAATCAAACTCCGTCCCTTCAATATCCATCTTCATCACCACGAAATCCTTCTCCGACACAGCACTCTTCAACCAGCTCGCGAAATCAAACCCTTGGATCCTATCCACATCACCAGCCAAAACCGCCGATGACCCACCACCCACAGGCTGGATCCGGCCCATTCCCCTGCCCATGGCCCCACTTTTCTTGCCTGGGTCCCGGTTAATTTCAAAGGACAGTGTCTCATTCCGGACCCACGCCGCGTACGGCAATAGCTCAATGCCTTTCTTTGTCTTGTACTCATCATGGAAGGCCCGATCAGCCTCAATCGCATATATCTCGAACGTCCGATTCTGCTTTGGGTACTGCTTCTTGAACCAGCTTCCAATGCTCGATCCATAGCTGCGGGCCCCGACATCAACATACACATACCTCCGCTTGAAGTTTATATCCGCCATCGACGGCAGATATTTGATGTTCTTTATATTCCGTTTCAGCGTAATCCACGGTTTCAAGGGCTCCTCTGTAATCAAAGGCTCGGCATTCCACACGAGCTCCCGCCTGTGCGCCGGTACCGGGCACTTATTCACGGAATCGCCAGCTGGGTTTAATCCCCCATGGCTAAGAATGTAAGTGTCTTTCTTCATCACGATCTCGCGGACAGCCGGCGTCGAATCAGGGCCGTCAATCTCACGGGACCGGATCAATCTACAGCAATTGAACAAATCCTGGAAAGAATTCAGACTATACAGGTCTTTCGCAGAAGACGTATGGACGACCAAGTACCCTTCGGGCCTCAGCATCCGTCTAATCTCATCAGCGAATTCCCCCGGTCGGGCCGCCCGGTCGGGGCCTCCGGCTGTGAATATAAAATCAAAGGTATTTTCATCAAACGGGTGGTGGGAAGAGTCTCCGGAGACAACCAGCGGCAGCGACGCCTTCTTGTGAATTCCGATCGAGTCGGAGATGCCGATCTCCCTCATCGCATAGACCTCAGGCCCGTCCCGAGTATCGACGCAAAGCGCCCTCGACGCCGGCGAGAGGTAGCCGTCGGCGATCAGATCGTGGAATACGGCAGAGTAGAAATCAACGATCCTACGCCACTCGCCAGTCCTCCACAGGGGCCGACTCTTGGGGCTCGGTGGGGACGACAATGGAGGCCCGTCCGATCGTGCGTAGTGGGCCCCATCGATTCCGCCGGCCCCGAGGATGCTTATGCTCCCGGGGCCGGAAAAGAAGGAGAAGTTGCTCTGTCCGTCGCATCGGACGGTGAAGACGTAGACGAAGCGGAGGAGGAGGATGAAGAAGCTGAAGACGAGAATCCGGACGAGGAGGTTCTGTACAGAGATTGATTTTGGCTCCATGGAAGGAAATCCAACGGTTGGATTTTCTAGATCTTTGTAAATTGAATCCTGGCTGTTGATCTGGGATTTTGGGGTTTTTCCTTTCTAGCGGGAGCAGAAGCGGGCGGAAGTGTGGTTGGCGCCGATGAGAGAGCAGTTTCGAAAATACGGAGGTTTTTGGAGGGCAGAATGGTAATTATGACCCATGGTTTTCGAAAAGGGTAGGGTTTGTTGCCGCTTCTTACTCGCCTGCTCTCTTCTTCTTCTACTTCTCCATCTTCCCCTTCTGGTGAGAAAGAGAAGGAAGCAGATAAGAAGGGAGACGAAAAGGAATATGAAAGGAACTCGCACGCGTGTGATTTAACAAGTTCTTCTTTCCACACATACCACATTTATACACGTGTAATAGATCCACTCCGTTAGTTAGGTGGACCAGTTTTAGATTTATTTATATTTTCAATTTCATTTGGATTGATGTGTTTGGTGTATCCATTTTTATCTATCTGTTCATATTTACTTATTGACAATGTGACCATGATGGTGATATGGCCAAACCAGATCTATGCAGAGCGTAGGCCTATCAAGGACTTATCTGATGAATGGACCCGATCTTGCCACGTTATATAAAGATGGGATGTGTGCTGCGAAGAAAGACCTGAATCTCATGTAAGCGTATCGGAAGGATTGATGCTTCTTCTGGGACCTACCTTAGGCATGGGGAGATCGTGGCCTTCCATTTCAGGCAACAAATACACGGAAGAATAGCAATATAAGAATGGTCCATTAAATGAGTGGCTAGGATATTTCAATACGGGGCCTTTGGATCATACGCTTTCTAAAAATGGTCGGTGTTGATATCTAACACGTGCACCTCCACCGTACAAACTTGAAAAACCGCGTATACCGCGTGTATCTCAAAGAATGCGGCCGCCGATATCGGATAGGGGTTAATGGGCCGGGCTGGGGCTTTAAAATCAGAATTTTGAGTAGAAAGTTCAAGATCCGGGCCGAGACCTACCTAGGCCCGGCCCAATAACATCCCCGATGCGGGAAGAGTCGTTGAACACGCGGATGTTTGGGTTGGTCTCTAGGGCTGGTGATAGTGGTTGGCATTTGGCCTTGGTTTTTATGGGAATATCGAAAATGCCATTGTGTTGGTGCAAGTGACCGTTGGGATAGGTGTTGTTAGTTTCACATGGTCTGCCGCGTGATGCATCACGCGTAGTAGTTACGCAAACGGAAACATACCAGTTTTGGTGATATTTTGGAATACTGAATTCTATGTCTCTCGAAATGAATTAGTAAATATAATGTATATTTGCAAGATCTTAACCGTCCATATGGTTTAATTTAATCTATATATTGAATATGATAATTTTATAGTACTACTGATGAAAATAATGTTATTGATAGGATTTAAATATATTGGCATATATCAACCATATAATAATATTTAAATGGAATTGATCATTGATTAATGTCTTTCTTGTGAAACTATAAGTCTTTACAACGGTTAAGATCATTTAATCATATGCTACGTATTCAGTTTTAATGTGCGGGACACTAGATTATGGTGATCCTTAAAAGATAGGTACTTTTACGTTTAACAATAAGAGAAAATGACATGGTACGGTAATATGACATTCTTTTACGAAGTATACTCCCTCGCATAGGATCTGATTAAATAAGGCACGTGTGAAAGGCACTATTGTCCAAGATCCGACCGTTCATCATGATAGGCCCACCAGATAAATGACCCATGCCGAGACTGATGAAATTCCAACCATCCTTTAGCTTTTAAGAACGGATTTTCGATCTTATTTTCTAAATGTCTATTTTTCTCATACATACGGCAACTTGATCAGCGGAATAATCTGAATTTTGGGCCAGGGCATACTAAAAGTTATCCCCACTTTATGAATGGTCGGGATCTTATACACGTGTTTGATCTTGGCACATGATGTGAGAAGCCCTCTTCTCCATATCAAGCAAATGAGTGCACTTGGCATTGCATGGATTTGTTGACCTTAATCCAAAACCACGTACATGGTCAACATGCAAACGATCTGAACCGTTGATAGTCCATTTTAGTGGGCCATATTAAGAAGATGTAAAAGTGGTGATCTGATCAGTGCCATTTGGGCTACAGTTCAACATCTTATTAAGGTTCAAAGACGGTGAAAGAATAAAAGATTTTTAACGGTCTGGATCAACATATCGGTCATGTGAATCTCCGTTTAATGGCATCCAGTAATTATAAGTAACTAAAACATAAAACCATGTCTTTTAGTTACAAATACAGAATGCCCTTAGAACGTCATTGAGAAATCTTTAAAGCAAAAGGCAATCCTTGCGTGTCTATCTCAAATTAGAAGGGGAGGAAAGGCTACACGCAAGTTCGAGAGAGGCCCAGGACCACGCCAAAAAGACAGTTGCATGGTGGGCCATGAACATTTAGAAATGATATCTGTTTCTTTCACTATTCTCTGTTTAACACTCTTAAGGTGGGGGAAAGTTCCTGTGCAAGATGCTGTTTGGGCCACCAGGATGTTTATGAGAAACCCATCTACTCTGTTCGTTTTGCAAGCTCATTTTAAGACAAGTGACCATAAAAGAGGTGGATCTAAATCTCAAGTGGTTCATACGAGAGAAAACGGTTGTGTTTCAGTGATCAACTGTTGAAACATTCTTAAAATATAAAAGTTTTGTATCAGGCTTTATTTTTTGTGTTCTCATTTCATCCACGAGGAGATGACCTTGTAAACAATTTGGATGACATATAAGCATCAAGGTGAAGCTAAGGAAAGTTTTAAGGATAGTAATATTTTTTTTTCAAATTTCCCTCTCATATTGATCACTTGAGTTTTAGATCTGTCTCAATTTTGAGTTTCAAATCTATCTCATTTTCGGTAGCATGTCCTAAAATGAGCTCAAAATATGGATGGACAGTGTGTATTTCTCACAAACATTGTGGTGGGCCCCAGCCATCATCAGTGGGTAGGAACTTTATGTGAAAGGCTTCCAGGAAATCGGGGTCCTGAGGTGGGTGTTCATAGACTTTCTCTGGAGGGTCTGCCAGTGTGGATTGAAGTATTATTAAGTGAATATAGAATTCAAAAGTCACTTGGCAACATGGTCTTGGAGGTATTTAAGATATAGTTTTATTGTATTTTGAAATCTCTTCCCTTTGATTGGACTTCTTCTACTCTCTTTTAAAGGCTGAGAAATTGCATGTGTAATAAAAGTGTAGTATACTACTAATTCGTTGTATACATAGCATGTCGATGATACTTCAAAATAATCAAATTAACAACCACTTACTGAAAATACATCAATAGAATAATCTAAACAGTCTAAACATTGGCCATGTATATTAACAATTAAAAAATGTTGATGTATCACTCGTTTGTAATTCTATGCTTGCGCTCACCCAAGGCTTGAAATTTCATCATTTTTTTGCCCAAGTATATATTTCAATCAGCTTATTACCAATTATTCTATCAAATATCATATATGTACACCAATTGGAAATATTAAACTTAATTTAGCAATCAAATTCAAATTCCTATAAATATAATAAAAATATTCAATAGATTGCTAGTTTTGGATTCCAAATTAAGCATTTCGATTACAAGTTGCCGAACACAACTAAAGATTTAAAATCACTTTGATTTGTGATTTGAAATCCAATGCATTCCAAATACAAGCTCCAAACAAGCCCTCAAGGTTCATTTGCTTATGTGATAAAATCTTATTTATGGAAAGTAAATAGGGTTTATGAAGATACACCAATTACAATGCTCTACCACCCCTCACAAACTTTAGTATTATGTCACAATACATCTAAAAGTTTGTAAATCCTATCTAATTATGTATTAACTTCATTGCTCCATTGAGCATGTTCATTCATCATCAATTCAAATCCCATGCAAATCAAGTCATAAATAAAAAGATTTCAACCATTGAAATTACTATCAAGTGCGATGAGAACATTTTAACTATTAAAAACATTTGTAAAATCGTGAGAAACCTTTAGTATACTGGCACTAATAAAAAACCACTTGTTAAATGGTCTGATCTACCAAATTTTAACTATAAGAGTATCTTTAAAGAGGTGTTTGGATCGTAAGTTACTTAAGATAAACTACTTATGCATCAAGTAGCTTATCTTGGTTTTTATTTATTAAGCTGAAGTGAAAGTACTTTTAAGTAATTAAAAAAAAAAATTAAAAATTAAAAAAAAAAGTTACTTATAATTAATTTTAAACCAAACTTACTTATCTGAAATAAGTTACTTATCTACTTATGTAAGTAGAAAAAGTAACTTATTTAGCAATATCCAAATGGGCCCTAAGAGACTAATGTATTACTTATTATATCATATGGACATCAAACGTATCTTAATATATGAACCCAACAATGCCCATATATGAACTATTATAACGGACTCCATGAGATGAGCCAAAGCAAATTATATAAAAAACATGAACTCTCTATACATTTTTAGGTCTAATAATTAGTTAAATTTAGTACATACACAAGTTTATTATGTCATGGCATGTGTCTAATTGTAACGTCCTGTACAATTTCCACACTAAACACCAGAATGTTCACAACTGTTACTATTAGAAGACTGTACGGGCCTAAGTACCCTATTTACCCTAGAATTGGCAAGTTTAGGACAACTAGGACCGAATACTCATTTTTATTAATTATGAATAGGCAACGTCGTGAATTTAGCTAAACCAAACACTAATCGTAGTGTATGAGAGATCCCATGGCTTAACTTGTTATAGAAACATCTAGATTAATTGAATTAGCTCCAGACTGCTCGTTCGTGGTCCGCTAAACCCGAAACTATAGGAAGACGACCATCTTGTTGGGCTTAATGTTCCATTGTGGACGTTGAGCCAATATCGTATTTCGAACCGTTCAACTTAGACTCACAACCAAAACCCATGGGTACTGTGAATGCCTTAGGAAGTATTAGGAACTTAGGTCAAATGTATATATCCACTCTTTGCCGAAGTTGTGGCTTTCATACAATTAAATCAAGACAAAATTTAGGACCCCAACTTAGATTAATATCTTACAAATATCTGTATAGTCTTGACACCGTTCGACGATCGATAGCCGTCGAACTAACTCAAAATCTTACCCATTGATCGACAAATCTGAATGTTGAGGCGATCATATCCATACGTAGATCACCATTGGAGGCAATGATCCCAGAACATAGATCGACCCGTGCACCTCCCAATGGACCCTAATAATTGAAAACACCCTCCCCTAGGGTTAGTATCCCAAAACCCTGGCCTCTAGGGCCATTTGCACCACATCTGGTGCTATAAAAGGCTCATTTTAGGTAGCCCCTTCACACCATATGAATTTTTACCCTAAATTGAGAAGAGAAAGAGAAGAGAAGAGAAGAGAAAGATAATGGGAAAGAGAAAGAAATAGTGAATGAGAGTGAGTGTCGTGAGGATTTGTGCATTCTCTTACCCTTCTTCCTCTCAATCATAACCATAGCCGCTCCCGGATCTTTCGTCGGATCTCTTTCGTCAACAGTCGGAGGTAAGAAATGAACCTTACTTCCCAATGTGTCTTCTTGGGTTGAATTTGATGAACCTCACAATAGTCTTAGTGTTTGTACAGGAATCAGTGATTTTTCATAAAATCCTAACCTTAGAAGTGCGTTGTGTTGGGTGAAACCCTCCTAAGGTGCAAACTATTCTCCCAGGTTTTCTTTTATCAACCCTTAAGAGTATTAGTCAATGATTTTTTTTTTATTTTTTTTTTTTGTAGTGTAGGAATCTATGTGATATTTACGTTGTTTCAATCTTATTATTGCTAAGCCTATGCTATTATCATTAGTTGTTAACATGTTTGATGAAATACTTGATCAATATGTGATTTCCACTGTTCGAACTCTATTAGGTCATGTGACTTGAATTGTTGATGCCTATTAGTGTTCATTGATATACATTGGAGTGACATGTTTCATGCACTTGTGTTTTTGAAGTGACTATTGATATGTACAAGTTTCTGTTGACAAACTCTGGATTATACTGATTTGTATTATTATAAAACTTGATATATTTTGTTGTGTTTGGATATTGATGCATTAGTATTATTGTGTAGTTGATAAATTAAGCTTTCATTGTGTGGGATCAAGCCTTGCTAATCTTGGAGCAAAGGATGGTCATTGTGAGTTGGTTGTTCGCGACTTATATGGTCGACCGAGGTGGAACTCGGACAATTGGCAGTAGTTGTGTCATACCTCGAAATTCGGTACATGACTTGACCAAGCACGAACCCAAATTTCAAGACTATGGGTTATACTTAAACAAAATATATCACAACCCACATAAATTTTCATTCATTTTCAAGGTAATCAGAGCAACTAAAAGGAAAATAATCAAAGTCTGTAAATAAATGTCCACTAATCAATCCTTGAATCTTTAATTATATTAATATAAAAAATAACTTATAACAAAATACATTGAAATTCAGTTAGCGCTCAAATACACGTAAAGGAAAGTCTTTAATCTTGCCCAACTAACTCTTCATACACAAATCCTGCAAAATAATCTAAGCGGGTGTGAGCACGACAGCTCGAAGGGTCACATCATCCCAAGTTGAAATTTACACGTTAGTACCATAACACATTTCAAAATTATGAGTCGAGGTCAATATTAAAAGAACTTAATACTTCACAAATCAAATTGAATGTATAACATATACCACCTAAAGATATAAATCTAAAATAACCAAGGTAATTGTCCTTAAGCAACTTGAAAATAAACATCAATGACGACCTTTTAGGGAATGACCCTAGGCACAACACTACGTGATATCTTTTTAGGAATGACATTGGGTAGAGCAGCACGTGACATCATTTAGGAATTAGTCCATGGAAGCGCACCGGTGTGTATATCTTTTAGGAAATTATCCAGGGTAGAGCACCCATTCCGATCTTTTGGGAGTGACCCCAGACAAAGCACCCGTAATATCTTTTAAGAATTTGTTCAAGGAAGCACAACCATGTGTTTATCTTTTAGGAAATTACCTAGGGTAGAGCACCCGTGCCAATCTTTTGGGAATGACCCTGGGCAGATCACCCATGTCACTTGATTGACAATATGAAATGAAAGAATACCTAAAACTCATATTAAATTTGATAGCAAGATATTCATGAAAAATACCTTGAATAAAGCATGTTGTGTACATATCTATACTTCCATAAGAAACAAGTCAACATATTCGTGAAAAGCATATAGAACAAAGCATGTAGCATACACGTCTATAGTCTTTTAAAGAAACATGAACTATATAATAATTTAATTGTAAACTAAGATCTCTGCACAATAAACAATGGATGGATTACATACCAGCCCAAATCAACAAATACAAGTCAGCTTCATGTATAGACAGCTTATGGAACATGCCTCATATAGATGAGAAAGCAACAATGTAAACTAGCATAAGCTACCAACATGGAAATCACAACCAGGATAAATCATCTACCTGATTTAATGTGTTAGATCGATGTATGATGGCTGAAAATTACGTGTAGACAGTCTGACTTAATTCTAGTTATACGAAGTTCAACGCACTTCTACAAGAGGCAACTCGATGTATCCGTTGATGTCTTCCAATACTAAAATGTAGGTTATCTCTCTTACTTATGCCTATTTAATAATGTACATTAGGTTTTCACTTAGGTTTCTAATCTGATGGAGTGGTTTCTAAAGAGAATATAAGAACAACGCATCAATTCATCGAGTTAACTCAGTGGGTCACATTGGTGATGCAAAATAATAAAATCAATGAATCAAGTTGAGGTGTTCATGAATAAAATGGATTGAAGGAAGTAGCTTACATGTTTAATGATGTGAACAGGGTTTGATGTCATTACAGGGATGCGTTTGGAGGCATCAAAGCAGGGGTCGAGTCGATAGATCTTTCTTTCCTCTCCATGTTACCCTCTCTTTCTTGTTGCGAGATGTCTTAAATCTGAGTCCTTTCGCAACTGGGATGCGGAAAGGAGTTTCGCGGATTTTGTGTCGCAAGTCCTTTCGCAACTGGGATGCGAAAGGAGTTTCGCGGATTTTGTGACGCAAGTCCTTTCGCAACTGGGATACGAAAGGGAAGTTGCCAAAACTATAAATTGGGGTCCCTAGGGCTATTCTTTTGAATGATTCTAAGACTTCCTAAAGGTATTCTAAAGGGTTCTAGGGTTATCAAAGGGTGTAGCAAGGGTGAGATTCGAGGTTGTTCGAATCGGGTAAGTCCTTTCTCTTTGTAATTGATGCTTTCATAGTGGTGATTTGTGCCGTGGTTTTTTCCTGCAAGGGTTTTCCACGTTAAATCTGTGTGTTCTCTTTTCTTGTGTATGTGCTTGGTGCCATTGGATTACCATCCTAGATCTAGATCTGTGTGATTCCGCAGGCCATTAATCAAACAAGTGGTATCAAAGCAATCGGTTGGGACACAGATCTGAATCTGAGGGATTAGTAATAATGGCGAGCGCCAGGTATGAGATTGAGAAGTACTCAGGGAAAAATAATTTTGAGTTATGGAAGATCAAGATGATGAGTTCCTTAATTAAGCAAGGCGAAGATGGTGCTCTTGAGGAGCGGAAGTCCACCATGAAAGATGATGATTAGAATACTCTTGATAAGAAAGCCTTATCATCGATCCGTTTATGTCTCACGGATGAGGTTCTCTACAACGTCATGAGGGAGAAAACTGCGGCTAATTTATGGGCGAAGTTGGAGGATGTTTATGCGAAGAAATCCTCTGAAAATCGTCTGCACTTGAAGCGGCAGTGGTATAACTTCAAGATGGCAGAGGGTGGAGATCTGGAGGCTCACATCAGCAATTTTAATAAATTGGTTTACAAATTGCTCGATATGGATGAAGTGATGAAAGATGAAGAACAAGCATGTATGTTGCTGAATTCTCTCCCGGCGTCCTATGAGTCATTCAAGGATACTATGTGCAGCATGAACAAAACCCTGAGTGTCGACACTGTTTTCTCAGCCCTTCAAGGGAAGGCTATGAGACAGCTAGACAGCAACATAGGGACATCTTCTGATGCACTGTTTACAGTGGGTAGGAATTCTGAACACAGTACAGGTTCTTCAGGTTCTAGATCCAAATCCAAGGGCAAGGGCAAAGGAAAGGTAAAGTGCTGGAATTGTGGGAAGGAAGGACATGTGAAAAGGGATTGTGAAAATCCTAAATCTAAGAGGGAAGATTCTGAGGCTTCATGCAGGGAGGCTAACACTGCCACGTCAGATGAATCGAGTGGATGTGATGGTGATGTTTTGTCTGTGTCTTCGCTCAGACGGTCATACGATGATCGTAAGGACGAGTGGATGCTAGACACAGGGGCATCTTTTCACATGACTCCTCATCGGAGTTGGTTCACCAGCTATAGGGAGTGCGATGGTGGACAGGTATTTATGGGCAATGACATTGCCTGTAATGTTGTGGCTATTGGTACGGTACGCATCAGGATGTTTGATGGGGTGGAGCGTACTTTGACTGATGTCAGACACGTTCCTGATTTGAAACAAAATCTGATTTCTCTTGGTGTGCTTGAGGCAAAGGGATGCAAGTACACAGGTATTGATGGTGCTCTTAAGGTATCCAAGGGGGCACGGGTAGTCATGAAAGCGCAACGACTCGATCATGTTTACAGGTTGATCGGGAGCACTTCAAAAGGTGGAGCTACAGTGGATGTAGCGAATTCCACCTCTGCACGTGTGTGGCATGATGGGCATGGCCACATGAGCGGGCAGGGCAGGAAGGCTGAGACGTGCGGACAGGGATACAGAGCAGGTGGAGCAGCCACCTGTGAGAAGAACCACATGGCATGATTGCAGGATATCGGCAAGGTACATGGACGACTCCAATTTGCAGGGGATTCATCTTCTATTCTGATGGCTCTAGGTGAGCCTGGTGCTGAGAAGTGGAAGGTGACTATGGGCAATGTGATGGATTCGTTGTACCAGACCGACATATGGGAGCTGGTGGAGCTTCCAGTGGGCCGGTGAGCGGTTGGATGTAGGTGGACCTTCAAGAGGATACAGTATAGATACAAGGCGAGGTTGGTAGCGAGGAGTTATTCTCAGAGAGAAGAGATCGGCTTCTCAGAGATATTCGCGCCGACGGTATAGCAGGTATCTATCAGATCCGTGATTGGCGCTGGTTGGCCAATGTGATCTTGAGCTATGATGTGATGCAGAAATAAGAGAAGAGGTCAAGAAGCTACACGGTTGAAGATTGAAGACATGGTGGAGATTGTTGCGAGATGTCTTAAATCTGAGTCCTTTCGCAACTGGGATGCGGAAGGAGTTTCGCGGATTTTGTGTCGCAAGTCCTTTCGCAACTGGGATGCGAAAGGAGTTTCGCGGATTTTGTGACGCAAGTCCTTTCGCAACTGGGATACGAAAGGGAAGTTGCCAAAACTATAAATTGGGGTCCCTAGGGCTATTCTTTTGAATGATTCTAAGACTTCCTAAAGGTATTCTAAAGGGTTCTAGGGTTATCAAAGGGTGTAGCAAGGGTGAGATTCGAGGTTGTTCGAATCGGGTAAGTCCTTTCTCTTTGTAATTGATGCTTTCATAGTGGTGATTTGTCGCTTTGTGCCGTGGTTTTTTCCTGCAAGGGTTTTCCACGTTAAATCTGTGTGTTCTCTTTTCTTGTGTATGTGCTTGGTGCCATTGGATTACCATCCTAGATCTAGATCTGTGTGATTCCGCAGGCCAAAAATCCCAACATTTCTTCCTTTTTTTTTCTCTTTCTTCTCTAGCTTTTCTCTTTTCTTTATTTCTTCTTCAGTCCACCTCTTCTGCTCTTTTCCTTCTAGGGATGTCCAACAATGGAGAGGTTGGAAAAATGTACAACCAAAGGTCATCATCTAATACTCCATGATAGTAGAAGTTTAGATGTAGCGTTAGATTAGTACAATGTAAGTAATCTTGGTTGGTTTAGGGGAGAGATCAGTTAGTTGTACTCGGGTTTAACCGCACTTAAGCGTAACTAATCCATGAGACGAATTAGTTTTTTTTTTTTTTTTTCAAATAATCTAGAATAGGGATAAAGAGCATTTTATAAGCTTGTCCTTTAGGGCATCCCTTTATAGAAAAGGAAATTTAGGAAGAGAGAGTGAGTTAGTTGGCAGCACCGCACCGTTCCGACTCGCCCGAGTTGCGAGCTCAAGTCAGCGAGTTTGGGTTGTTTGGGCTCTATGTGGGTCTTAAAAGAAGGTAGAAGAGAGAAAAGAGAAGAGAAGGAAAATGAAGAAGAGGGGAGGTGTGGCTATTCTTCCATTCCGGTCACCAAGTTGAACATTAAGTCGGCATGCTCTCTGTTGGACGTTATAATGACAACCTCATGCCGAGTTTTTGGTGCTACCCTTCTCGAGTTTGAAGAAGAATGAAGAAGGTTAGAGAAATAGGTAAGAAGAAGGGAGAAGGAAGAAAGGAGGAAGAAAGAGAAGATTGAGTTGGGATCACGAGCAAGCCGAGTCTGGTGTGCATTATTTCGATTCGAACCGAGTCTTGCATTGAGCTGAGTTGTTGTCCAGCAAGGAGGGCATAGAGAGAGAGAGAGAGAGAGCAAAAAGAGGAGATCAGAGAGAAGAGAGTCGCTGAGTTAACTCGGTTCAAAACTGAGTCAGGTCGCTGACTCGTTTGAACATAGTCAAGTAAAGTGCAATGTTTTGCTGCTAAAAGAAGAAGATGAGAGGACAAAAAGGAAGAAGAAGAAAAGAGAGAGAAGGAAAGAAAGAAAATGAAATCTGAAGAGAAATGTTGTTCGTGCCCCGAGTGAGTCATGGAGTTGAGTCTGGGCCGAGTCAGGTCGAGTTTGGGTGAGTTTGGGTTGAGCCAACAATCACGATTTGTCCAAAGCCTTTAGCCATGAAGAAAAATAGGAGTAGAAGGCAAAGATAGGGCCAGCGAAAGAGTGATGTCTGCCCTTCCAGTTTTGTCGAGTTGGAAGCTGAGTCAACTTGACGGGTCAACCGGAGTTTAACCCAAATCTGAATTGTTTCAGGGGCATTTTCGGTTCAGTGGGCCGAGTTGGGTCGCTAAGTTGAGCAATCTAGTAGAGTCAAGGTGAATCGTACAACCAAAGTGAATGACTTCTCTTTCTCAAGTTAGTTCTAATTAAATTAGTACTCATTATTATATCGGTAGAATTCTTATTGCTGTTATTAATAACTACTATTAGATTATTGTAATCATCTGTTAAGTTTAATTTTAATTTTATATATTATTAGTCGATATTATATTGGTTATCATTAGTATTACTTTCCTTCATTATTAATTAATGTTAAACCTATTGTAGGATCATTACTATTATTGTAAATATTATTGTATTCATGGGTACGTAGCTCGAATGATAAAACCCTACACTATCTAAACCACAGGTCATGTACCCTAGCTCTACATCTATATCACAGGTCATGTACACCTTTTTTATCGCACTCCTTGATAGACTATTTACTCTTTGTGGCTTTGATTTGATATTTGCTCTACATGGCTTCAATAGATATTTGTCTCATGTGGCTTCGATTGAATATTTGCTATTTGTGGCTTTATTGGATTATCTTCGTATAACCTCGCAATGGTAAGTCCTACTTTTTAAATGATGATTGGTAACTAGTTAAGTAGGTTACCATTAAAACATTCTAATATTAGAGTCTCATGAGCCGAGGATGGTGATATGGGACATTATGCCCAAGTTGTCGGCCTATGCTAGTTGACGAGCCCCCCATAATGACATTTGAGCTTTCTTAAATTGGTTGTTTGCAATTAGAATAACAAAGGTTGAACTAATCATGCATTCATGGTATATGGGCGATGACAGATAGCTAATTATGGATGTCGTAACACGTATCCTTTGTCGCGGTATATTTCACTAGCTCCTAGATCACCGAAAAGCAACCCAATTTATGTGAGCTAGTCACCACGCACGTACTAAATGTATTTTCACTAGTGACTGGTCACTTGCATGTGGGTTTCGCTCCATGCATGGGTTTGTACCCAAAAGCTAATTAGATGAGCATCTCCAGTTGATGTGCATTCATGCATCCATGCATTTAAATAAGATTGTATTATGGATGTTTTGTATGTTTTCTTGTTTAAACTATACTTAACTAATGCGGTGGTGTGTAATCTTGAGGGGAACTCACACTAAGTTGGCTACTCATTCTATGAATATATAATTGTACAGGTAGTGCAGTTGATTTGATTGATACTCATGTTCAGACTAATGGGGAGAAGGATATGGATATCAGGGATGTCTGGTCGTGTCTACTCCAAGAGAAGCTGTGCAATCTTAGCTCAAGTTTAATTGCATTTTATTTATTTTTATATGTTAAATTATTTCCTTCTTGTATTTGTTAGCGTTGAGAAATTGGTCTGTATAAGCCTTATAGGCAGCCGCTCGTATATTCTGAATACGTAAGCAAACTTTCCTTTATCCTTGAATTATTTTATCTTCCGCTGAAATATTCACTCTGAAAAAGAAAGAAAAAAAGAAACGTAAAATTGGGTTATCTTTAAAGGTTAATACTCAGTTTTTCGAAAAACGAGTAATATACTCGGGTTTCGAGAACTGGGGCATTGCAGAAATCCATCTTGACTATTCGTTTTGGGTTGATTAGTTTAAGGTATAGGTAAAAAATGAGGCAGATCCAAAACTCAAGTGGGCCACATCATAGGAAAAAGTAGGGTCCATTGTTGAAAAAAATGGTTGTTACAAGTTGGAATTACATGGGATGCTTTATACCCAATGTCGATTTATGCAGGGTTCCCATTAATCAATCAGATCAATCTAATGCTTGGCTCGATCGTTCTTATATTTCGTGATTTTATAACGCACTAAAGAATCTAAGATACCACTGTTACCAGAGAATAATGTTCATTCATAATCATTAGTGTGTTATAATCCAGTAAGACTTAAGATCCGAGCATGGTGGTATGAGATACTTTGTCCGAGCTGTCAGCCTTTATTATGGTGACGTGCCTACCACATCGGTAAAACACTGAGTGTCGAGCCTGTCATGTTACTAAAACATTAGGTGACAAGCTTCTCCGTTGTGACCATTGACCATTAGTTACGATCGTGGGCCTACCATGTTGTGGGTTGATTTGAGGTCGTGCCTTTGCCATGTTGGTGCTTAGTTGACGACCCTTATGTTATATGTGATTGTTCTTAGGCTATGAGCCTTTACTGTTGTTAATTGTATTTGTGGACCATTGGGTGACGAACCCTAAATTAGATAAAGGGACACTGGTGAGGAGTTGACTCGTGCCACAACGAACCATATGATCTGGGTAACGACCCGCGATATGATAGTGGTATCTTAGCTTCGTCAAATTGTTGTATGAATTGGGAATAATAAAAACTCGACTAATCATGCATATTAAGGCATGAATTTGTTGGTTGCGCTGGAGGCGGACCATGATTTTGTGGATTAATTATTTTATTGGTTATTATGTCATTGTGGAACTGCTATATTTGTTGTTGTCTCAGGCCATACACGTGCACATCATGCCATCTATGCCTTTAAGGAACTAGCTAG
The DNA here is from genome assembly GCA_021015155.1 of Magnolia officinalis. Lineage (NCBI taxonomy): Eukaryota > Viridiplantae > Streptophyta > Magnoliopsida > Magnoliales > Magnoliaceae > Magnolia > Magnolia officinalis. The sequence continues at coordinate 64,241,373 of JAJHSJ010000008.1, forward strand.
CTTAGGAATTGCTTGTTTTGTATTATCGCATTGCTTATTCTTGATTGTATTGATAAAATGTTTAACTTAAGATAATAGTAACACCGAGTTGATTACTCACTCCCACTTGGTACGATGTTTTAAAACACCAACTAGATGATTTCATCGACGTAGGTACCTTAAATGCAGATGCTTACAAGGAGTATGTGGACCCCATAGAGGAGTTCTCGTATTTCCATTTGCCAAGCGAGTAGTAATGAGCCGGTACAATTGATCACCGGTGTTTGGTTCAATTTTTTAGTAGGAACAATACACTGTATACTTTACTATTTCTGGACATGTATTGGTTCTCCAGCTCGGTGGACTCTATGTTATGCTGGACTGAGTGGATGTTTATTTATTTTTTATTTTTCAACTAGTACACATTTATGCTTGATTATACACTGTTTAGCTTAGCTCTTATGAATACTTGATTTCTAGCTAATTGTACTCATCAATCACGCTTCCGCAAAGTTAAAGTGATACCCGAAATATAGGAAATCAAATTTGTTCTCTACCCCTGAAATTTAGGGTGTTACACTATCTGCTCTAATAATAAGAACCCAGGTCCAATACTACGAGCCCATTCCCATTATATACTTATACCTATTTTTTTTTTTTTTTTAAAGCCTGTTAGTACACCCCCACTGTCAGTTGACACTTCACTGTTAGCCACCCCTACTTAGGGATCGATACCAAGACCTCATCGTTGAAACCTAATAATAATATATTAGGATGCACCATTCTATTAGGATGTACCCACGTACTAGTCATGATATTCTTAACATGTACACACATGACTTATGGTCATCATGATACAGGATCAAGATCATCGAATCAACTATTAAAATTAACCCATTTGCTTTGCACGGCACACATGTATTTTCATGGTCGGTCACACCCGATGAACTGTTGTGATTTTGCATATGTGGTGATCAAGGAGCTGAATGGACGGTGATGCGACGTTGGGTCGACACTACTAATTGAAGATTTAACGGTACAACTTCGATAAAATGCCTAATTTGGCATATTGGTGGGACGTAGAGACGGCTCCCAAAAGGAGGTAAGGAAGAAATGGTGGGACCCACTATAGGGATGAGGCGATGGACTGGAGATAGTGGTGGGGCACACCATCCACCCAATTGGAGTAGGTTATCTTCATATGGACAGAAGTGCAGTTCACCTTTTTGGGGACAAGCCAGGCTATTCCCACTCACAGGCCATGTGGCCGATAATGACTGGCTGAGCCGTTAAGTTCCATTTGGTGCTTTTGGGACTGTTGTAGGAAGCACGTGCAATACCCACTATCTGTGGGGCCCACCGTGATTTTTGTGTCAGATCCAATCTATCCATCCGTCACCGTCCATTACATAAATCTGTTTAAGTGCAAAAACTCGGGTAAGGAATCGGATTGCGTACTGAGTAACTCAGTAAGCTCTTATTGAACTGAGTAAACTCAGTTGGGCCCACCGTGAAAATAAGTGGTTTATCCACACCGTCCATACGTTTTTTCAGCTCATTTAAGGGGTTGAGCCCAAAGTCGAAGCATATCCAACTCTCAAGTGGATCATACCACAAGAAACAGTGGGAATAATGTTTTCCACTGTTGAAACCTTCCTAGGCCCTACAGTGATGTCTATTTGTCATCCAAACTGTTAATAATATCACAAAGACATGGAAGAAGGGAAAAAAACAAATATAAGCTTAATACAAAAATTCTGTGACACTCAAGAATTTTGCAATGGTATAAGTTCAATTCACACTGTTTCATGTGGTGTGGTGTATTTAAGCTTTGGATATCCTTCAATTTTGAACATATATCATAAAATTATCTAATAAAATAGATGGACGGAGTGGATAAAATACATAGATCATGGTGAACCCCACAGAGTTTACTCAGAATTGGTGTAAAATCTGTGGGCCCCATGATGTATGTGTTTTATTCCGAGACGGTTTGGGTCCAACCCGTCGTTAATCCTTTTCTCGTATTACTTTAAGATATGAGTGTAAAAATGAGTCAGATCCCATGCTCAAGTGGACCACACCACAAATGACTCGTCCATTTAATACAACTTATATTTAATGCTTGGAGCATATAACGCAACTAATCTTATTATTTACTGTGGTCCACTTGAGCGGTGGAACTACTCATTTTTATACTCATATTTTAAAATAATATGATAAAAGGGATGTACTGCATGGATAAACAGATGCGAAACGGTGGGGACCCCGCCCACAGCTAGAGACGGATGGGGTTGGACACAATCCGAGTCCGTTTAATCCACCACGCCTGTCCATCATGAATGTGTTTATCCCGGTTGTCCATCTATTTTGCCGGTTCATTTTAGGGTATTAGTGTAAAAATGAGATAAATCCAAATATTAAGTGGACCACACCAAAGATAACAGGGGATTGAAGGCTTATCATCAAAAACTTTTTTAGGACCACGGAAGTTTTGGATCAATCTAATAAATGGATGGACAGCACGGATAAAAGACATACATAGAGCTTTCGCACTAGCTGGATTGAGTGAAAGAAACGAGGGGTGTACTAACAAGCTATCTAATGAAAAAAAAAAAAAAAAAAGATAGCCGGCTGGAGTTGGTGTTACTAGCAACCGCATCCTCTAAAAATCCCCCCGTCCATTGAAAATACGCTCATGGGTTTCATCTAACATATATCACAGAAGCTACACATTCAAGCCGATCTAGACCGTTCAAATCATTGAATTGAACTACATTGATTGAATGGTTGATTAAAGATTAAAAAAACTCATCAGTCCAAAATCATGAAGTTTTCAAACGGTGAAGATCATCCAATCAACCTGAATTTTGGGCCATCCTCATCCCAAACATCTGCCAACGGTTTGGATGGTTTACATCCACTTGCATGTATGTCGTTTCTACAGGGGACGAGACACCTCACCTTGAATAAGAGGCTACGGTTAGGTGTTCCTTCGGTGCTACAAGGACCACCTTGCGTGTGATGACATCTTAGCCATGTAAATGGTGGGTCCCACCATGTAGATCATCTTTCCAATGACTCGAGTCCGTCAAATATCAAATACCCCACACATGATTAAAAAAAAAAAACAATGGATGACCCTCCATTGTTTTCTGTTCATGTGTGGCCCACCTGATAGTTGACCAGCCTGAGTTTTTGGCCAGATGATCTAAATCGTGTCCTGGCCTGATCGACGGCTCAGATGTCATACGCATGCTCCAAATGCCCACGTGCACGTAGAGGCGTGTGTATAGGGGTACTCCTGCATATTCCTTCCCCTTAATCGACCACCATGGCAGTTTCGGTATTTTAGAGAAAGAGCAAGGCTATTTTGGGGATTTCAGGATGTGGGACCCACCCATTACCGGATGATGCCGTGATTGGTAGGTTGGCATCGCTGGCGTCGACTAAGCATGAGGAGGGAATCTTCCTTCCTAATAATTCTCCCACGCAATTTTCCTCTTCTACGTGTGTTAGAGGGGAACCTCTGCCACGTGGACGGTCAAACGTGGGCCCACGAATTTATGATGTGGGACCCACTTCTACTTTCTATAAGGAAAGCCAGAGAAACATCCTCTTGTTCGCCATACAAGATAAGTGGACCCCACCTTGGCCCACCTTTTTTTTTTGAATTCGGTGCTATATTGTAATGGGATGCGCGGAGTGCGTACTACGCCTCTGAATCCAATGCCCTTTTCAGAAGAGGAGTTGTATGATACTCAAGACCGCATATGACGCTTGATACACCGGCATTAGGAAAGTGTATACGTGGCATATATTAATGAAGATAAACCGATTAGATTGTACAGGATACTGTGTCCAAGTGATAATCTAAATATTAGATTTATCGAACAATCCTAACCTCTAATTCGTGGACCCTTGTTTGTGGAAATAGGACCATTGGATTTCTTTTTTAATTTTTAACCGTCCAATAAATATTGATCAATCTGATAGTGAGATATCTTCAATGGGTGACATAATTTGGACGGTTTAATTTGACTAGTTGCATGCCACGTGTGCAGTTTCTAACTAGTTTCAACAGGACTGCGTCCAACACATTCTACGGATTTTTCCTTTTCACAATGATGGGGCTTTTTAACTGCCGTGTGAGTGTAGCTTTAAGGAGATCTACTCCATCCATCAGATAGGCTGCTTTATTTTAACCATTGATACCAAAAATCATAATAATTAAAAACTCGGATAGGAAACACCATGAAAAACATCTTGGATGGAACGCCCACCATTAGTTTTGGGCAGGAACCTCTGTGGGGTTGATCCAAGACTTTTGTGGCCCACACAAATCTTTTGGATTTAGAATGAGGGACCCACGTTAAGGCGGGAACGGATTGGCTACTCCCCCTCACACCAGCCAATGGCTGGTGGTCGGTACTCTGTGGGCCTCACCTTGATGTATGTGTTTCATCCATGCCATCCATCTATTTTTACAGATCATTTTATATTATGAGACCAAAAATTAGATATATAAAAATATCAAGTGGACCACATTACACGAAATAGTGTTGAATGATCGTCGGCCATTAAAAACCTTTTGGGACCCATAAAAATTTTTGATCAAGTTGATTTTTGTTTTTTCCCTTCATCTAGGCCTGTATGACCTAATCAACAGATTGGATGTCAAATGAACAGTACAGTGGGCCTTAGAAATATTTTAATGGTGGATACCCAATCACTATTGTTTTCATGTGGTGTGATCTACCTGAGATTTATATACCTCTCATTTTTTGTATCAAGCCCTAAAATTATCTTTGAAAATGAATTAACGGTATGGATGAAACAAATACATCATGGTAGGTCCCATAGAGCACCGACTACCAGCCCGGGATTGATGTTCGGGGGAGTAGCCAATCCGTTTCCCGTTAAGGCCGGCACCAAATGGAAACGGATTGGCTACTCCCCCGCCACCAGCTCCGTGGCTGATGGTCCGTGCTATGTGAGAGGAGTATGAATCTTACGTCGAACACACCACATGGCTTTGATCCCAAAAATGATAGGGATATAAACCTCACCTCGAACACACCACGTGAAAACAAAAATGATTAGATATCCACCGTTAAAATCATCCCAAAGTCTACTATACTATTTATTTGACATCCAATCTGTTAAGTAGGTCATACATGCCCAGATGAAGAGAAAAAACAAAGATCAGCTTGATTCAAAACTTTTATGGCCTCTAAAAACGTTTTTAATGGTCGACCATCATTCAACACTGTTTCCTTTAATGTGGTCTACTTGAGATTTGGATATACCTCATTTTTGAAATCGTACAGTAAAATGATCTGTAAAAATATATGGATGAAATGGATGAAACAAATACATCATGGTGGGGTCCACATGGCACCGACCACCTGCTCTTGGCGGGTAGCCAATCCGTTTCCGCACCATATCCGCTCCCGCGTTATTGAAAGTAAACCCGTGTAGGCAGTTAGCGCGATTTCCGCGCTTTTAAGCTGGGGCGTTGTACGCACCGCGCGTCAGTTCGGTAGAGCATCAGTCTCGTGAACTGATTACCTGATGCTCCGCCCACAGATATGGCACTTTTAAGCTTAGATAGTACCAATGCAGATCGCTTTTTAACTGATAGTTCGGGTGGCAGGCACCAGTGGATATTTAGGTGTTCGCCCTGACCGTGGGACCCACTTTGATGTATGTATTATCCGCGCCGTCCATCTATTTTCGCAGTCGTTTGGCACCATGGATTTGAGGTATTCGAGGGGTTTCAAATCCGCTGCTTGTTTGGCAGCATAAAGTAACTATGGTTTCAAATCCTAGGGTTTCAAATCGGCTTAAATAGGGGTTTCAAATCTACAGTGAGTGCTTGGATTACACCTAAAATCATTTCAACAATTGCACGTGTAACATGTGTGTCACTGTACTATTATTTTATTGGGCACATGGCCTACTAATGATATCTAAGAAGCAATAAGATTATCAATGGCAACACCATTAATTACTTTAATATGATGATTAGCACCATTCAAATGTTGTCCATGTAAATCATTGGTTAGAATCATTGGTTAGTCACTTGGACATGATCTTTTGCAGCCCCATTGGAGACCTCGAATTTCATCATTTTGGGGCAAAATATATATTTCAGTAGGGTTATTACAACCATTGTGTCAAATAATTCATATGTTACTACTTAGAGGTATTAATGTTCATTTAGTAAGTAAATTCAAACCCGCATGAATGGCTATTTTTGGATTAAAGTTGATTTCCAATCCATGTTCCAAACACAATAGTAGGATTTGAAATCGAGGGGTTCCAAATCAACACTCCCAAACAGGAGCTACAGGAAATAATGGTGATTGAACGCCGACCTTAAAAATTTTCCTAGGGCCCAATGTAATGTTTGTTCCTCATCCAACTTGTTGATTAGGTCACATAGAAATGGATGAAGGAAAAAAAAAAAAGAAAAAAGAACAAATATACGCTTGATGAACACTTTTGTGGCTCGCATAAGGTTTTTAATGGTCAATCAATATTATTTCCTCTGGTGTGGTCCACCTTAGATTTGGATACTCTTCATTTTTTATCACATACCCTAACATGATATGAAAAAACAGATGGATGGCATTGATATACAAGACATGGATATAGGTTGGTCCCACAGTCACGACCTGACCGAACTTGGCCAGGTCCCGACGTGACTAAATCAGCGCCCCTTTTCAAGCAATAGTTTCGTTGCAGTCACCTTTACATGGACGCGGATTGTCAGCAGGTTTTGTGAATTATAGTGAGTGGATTGCATACCAAGTAACCCTAGCGCACTGAATAAACTGTGGGACCCACCGTGATGTATGTTTCTTATCCAGGCCGTCCATTCATTTTACCAGCTCCTTTTATGGCATAAGCCCAAAATTGATGTATATCCAAAGCTCAAACGGACCACACCCCATTAAACAATATGAATTGAATGCCTACCATTTAAAATTTCTTGGAAGCAACCTGATATCTTTGTTTTCCCTTCATCCAGGTCTGTGTGACTTTATGAACATGAACGGGTTGGATGACAAACAAATATCACCGTGGCCCTAAAAAGGTTTCAACGGTGGATTTCATTATCCCAGCTGTTTCCTGTCGTGTGGTCCACTTGAGTGTCGTATATGCTTCAATTTTGGGCAGATTCTATAAAATGGGCTTAAAAAACGTATGGACGGCATGGATAAGAAATTTTCTACATTTAATTAGCTAGGATTATATGATGGGAAACTTTTGATATTTCATGTAAATATGGTTTTACATGAAAAGCTCACGACAAAAATCGAATTAGATACTATGGCTTTAGTCTACATCTCATCCTATCCACTCATAATCGGGCCACAATTATTTTGGACGATGGTTTTACATGAAAAGCTCACGACAAAAATCGAATTAGATACTATGGCTTTAGTCTACATCTCATCCTATCCACTCATCATCGGGCCACAATTATTTTGGACGATGATTCCGTTTCATTCACTTTTTTCACATGTGTGCATGCATTGGATTAGAGCATGCACCCGGTGGAGCTGTTGATTATTCGTCCCAAGTCCTTTACGTGGATGTCACATTTACTTATTGGATACGATGTTACCAAACGATATAGGAAGGAAATGAATATTTACTTTCAAACAGATAGAATGATATGACATGAAGAATAGGCCATTATAGATCTTGGGTTTTCTTTTTAGGTAGAAAAAGCACAACATTATGCATATCAATCGAAGAAGTAATATGAACTCATATAAAAAATGCATTTTATGTGATTGTCGTGTACCATCTAAATTGAAATGAATTTTATAGGGCATCAATAAGACCTGCCAATTTTGGGTTGTTAAGGAATAATATATTTATAAAATGAGTATAGCTGAAGTGAAGATGTAGAGATGGATGAGTGACAGGATGGGGAAGGATACAATTATAAACAAATGCATTTAAAAGAACTTAGGAGTACTACTAATAGATAATAAGATGAGGGAAAGTGACGCATGAAACAGCATGAAAGTACAAGAGAAAGATCACTGTCGTTATTAAGTGATTAAAAACCATGAATCCATAATGTAGTTTCTTAAATCCATGAGAAAAAATAGTTAAAAATCAATTTTTTTAAATTAAATAATAATAACACTGTGTATCAAATCTTATTATAGCACTAATAAAGAAAAAATAAAAATATCTTAACTCATAATTACCCAAAATAGAAAAATTCATAAAGTCTTAATTCTAACAAAACTCTTCTAAAGCATAATTTCTAAATAATTAAAAGTCTAGATAAACCTTTTTGGAAAAGTATTAGCATGACAACAAGTAATTTTTAAAAAGACAAAAATCCTAAAATTCTAAAAATAAGAAATATGATTAAAAAAATTAGAATTACTAAAAATAGTACATCATTTTAAAATTGGAATTACTAAAAATAGCACTTTTTCTAAAAATCCCATTTTTGAACAAGATGTGTGCATTTTCGCACGAAACGAACGGACACAACCCACTACATGAGTTGGTTGACCCATTACGGTAAAGATAGATAGGTTGTGCATCTCATAACGTGTAACATCTCGAATTTTCATGGCCAGAGTTTATACTCATGTCCGAGAAAACCGGATGTTAATAATGTATAAATTGGATGCTTTAAAAATCACACCTTTTGTTCACTCCCCAAGTATAGGGTTGTGATGTAGTAATAAACTCGGTGAGACCGAGGTCGAATCCACAGGGACTGAAACCTGTGTGTAATCTGAAAGTAACCAGAACTAGAACTAGAATAAGATGAAATTTAAATCGGGTAACTATGAGAGAATAATGGTGAATTAAGAATCTAAAACTTAGAGAATTCGAAAGTGGGAAACTAGGGATTCAGAGGATCCACTTGTAAAGATCAAGGAGATCTATGGTTGATTCATGAACACAACTGGACTTCGAGTCACATCTTCATCCAGTTGGAAGATATGTCGCTAAAACTCGATCTGAGCTTCCTTTGATCTAGTCTTCAGAGAGATGAAAGGTATGAGAATTAGAATCGATTCCATCACAAAACCATGCCCCTGAGACAAAGCAAACAACAGAATTGAACCAATCCACAGCCAATCTGAAGATATATGAATGTTAGGAAGGATTCTGTCATCCAACCATGTCCAAGGGGCAATAGCGAACAACAGGGCTTCCTAATTGCATAATCACGATAAGGGAATGGATATACTTAAAGCCATCGCAGATAAATTGTAATTTAAGTCACAACATATCATTAAAAATTGAAAGCATCCCATAAAATCAACTAGCATCAAAATCAGTTCAAACATGAATCAACGCCGTAGAGATCTTCCCATCACGCCACAAGCTTCACCTCTTAGCCCTAGCTAAGAGGTTTAGCCTGACATGATACGGCTAGAACTCTCCAAAAACATAAGAAAAAGAAAACAAAGAAAACAACTTCTATCTCTCTCTTTTGCAAACGTCCAACCGAGGATGATTTTCCTGAATTCGATCCCCTAACTCTCTTTTTCTCTTCTCTTTATAGCTGCCAGGGACGAAAGAGAGGGTCGGCTTGGAGAACCGACGTTACTGCTGGAGTCGGTAGAAGCTTTCGCAGAATGATATGCAGCCACGAGAACAGCACCGTCTTCCTTTTGGAATCAAACTCACATGTGAAATCTAAGACGTTCAGTCGTCTTGAGCGTGGTCGGTCCCACCTTGGGAGGATTTTCAACAGCTAGGATCGTCAGACCGATCCTAGCCGCGGCTGCAAAACGGCCCACAACGCTCGGATCTCGGACGCGCTGTAACAGAGCTTGCGGAAGCAGTCGGCGCTGATGCTTGGTGGGGCCCATGATCGCGATCAGTCAAGAAATCCAAACCATCCATTAATTCCATATTCAAAAACTGTTCAGATATGGCCAGGTTTGAAGTGTGCTGATAACGTGGCCCACCTGCTTAATCTTGTGGCACGGTTCTGCCGTCCAAAAGACTTTGCATATTCTTTTTAGCATTCTTCAAAACAAGAATCATCAGATCTTGGTTAAGACCCTCGTCTGTTTCGAATGGATGACTTGGATCAGCCATCAGGACGCATATTGATGACCTACTGAGATCATCCGGATCTCCCTATTGCGAACAGAAAAACGGAAACTTCTGTTTTTTTGTGAAGAAGCGTCGGTCAAACCGACTTTGACGGAAGCTTTCCGGTCCAGTGCACTTCAAGTGCATGTACACAGCACACACATTGTACACATATGGATCCCAATGTGAAGTTTATGAGAAATCTGAATCGTCCATCTGCTTTGTCTCCCAGATTAAGGGGTTGGGACCAAATTTAAAGCATATCCTGTTATCAGGTGGGCCCCACTTAATGAATTAAGGGGCTGATATGGCTGTTGGCCCACTTTCCGTAATATTCAATAGTTGAAATTTAATATTTACGGTTAATTTATGGTCCCCATCATGTGTATGAAGTTTCGAGTCAATCAGATGGCGGGAACCTTGTGATCTTGCATTCTGGACCAATTTTGGGCCACTTGAGCTTCAGTTTCTCGATTTTTGCAGATCTCAGGCGTGTAAATCCGTTGATCTCAGTCCTCTAGAGTCTGTCCTATGCTTTGGTGACTTTAGAGTGTCAAATCAATACTTTTAATACTTTGTTTTCAGTCAACGCTCCTAAGTACACCCTGCAACAAAAACACGATTAAAATATTCCATTAAGCCTTATCGTGGACGTAAAATTCGGCAATACTCAAGGTTTGATATGCAATATTCGACCCTCATCATAACCCCCAACCAGCATTTTGCTAGTCCCGAGCAAAGTATGCGAAAAATAAGTTGACAATTACATGACAATTTTTTTGAACTCGAGCGATTTTGGAAAAACAATCCATATACTAGAACTTTAAGATTCATGAATGTTGGGCATTACTTTCTCCTGGAGTCAAGTTCATGGTAAACTTCATAATCAACTTCAAAATATTAATCCATTAATCAGAAAAAAAATTTCTAAACATTAAGTCTCATGAGTGTATTGTGCAATCTCAGCTTATCATCATTAAAATTCACTTCTTTATTTCAGGATATCATTGGTAAGCAACAAGATAATTCATGATAACCAAAACTTAAACCAAACTTGCCTCACAGATCATTTTTTTTTTTAAATTCTTCCAGTCTTTTGATTTTTCCATTCAAAGTAATGCCAATGAGATGGATTAAATCCTTACCTATAGGGAGCAAACCTATGGTGAAGACCGTATATCCAAACCTTTTTCACATATTATCCATGGGGAATTAAATCTACACCTATAGGGAGCAAACCTCTGGTGAAGATTATTCGCCCAACCTTTTTCAATTGATCATGACAAGCAAATTTCCCAAGTTGGTTCCTTCCATGCTTACTGATTACCAAATTACAGTTCAATGTCGAATCGAAACCTTAATGTGCAAGCGAGATGTGTCTTGTGAAAGCATGACTCAATCAATGTTTAAAACCTCTAATCATGGATTAACAATTCGAACTTAACAGTGAAATCTTACAAATAACGAAATCCAAGAGTCATAAATTACCAACATCACTTATCTTGTAATTCTAATCTAAGATGACCGTTAAAATCACTTCGAATTCACAAGAAATTCTAGAAAAATTTAAAAATTTTTACAATTTTGCTCAAGACCAAGAAAACACTGATTAGGTTACCTAATCTCCCACCCCCAACCTAAAATTACATTGTCCTCAATGTAAAAGATGTAAGCATGCCATGCACATGGGACAACGAAAGTAAAAGAGAAGTGATGGGAAGATAGTACCTGGATAACGAATCGAGAGACTTTTCCAAAAAATCAGCGAGAGAGTAAGTCAGTGCGAGAGAGAAACCAACACAAGTAAAACACAAATAACAAAAATAAACTCCTACCTATACCACTTTCGCAGGTGCTCTCGATTGCATTTAGCATATGCAACAAGCCTTTAAACCCCTAGGTTGCCCCTAGTGGACGAGTTGTAATCTCGTGAGGGTTTGCAGTAATGTTACCCACAAACATTGAACTAATTAACTAGGAAAATGAAATGAATTGAAAAGCTGGGTTGCCTCCCAGGAGCGCTAAGTTTAACATCTTCAGCCAGACCAAAGCAACTACCCTAGTCCTATGCAAACAGGAAACCTACCTATACCTCCATTAGACTAGGAGATCATTCCTGGTAAACAGGATCAGTCAAAGGCATGGACATGTCCTCTGAATCAAATTTCTCGACAAATGGCTTTAAGCGATGTCCATTTACTTTAAACTCCTTGCCATTGTCAGGGTCTCTTATCTCGATGGCCCCATGAGGATATGCAGTGATAACAGTAAAAGGGCCGGTCCAACGAGATCGAAGCTTACCTGGAAAGAGATGTAATCGAGAGTTATACAAAAGGACTTTCTAGCATGGCGTGAATGATTTTCTTAGAATATGTTGGTCATGAAACGCCTTCATCTTGTCCTTGTAAATTCTCGAGTTCTCATACGCGTCGTTCCAGATTTCTTCGAGTTCATTCAACTGAAGTTTGCGTAGCGAGCCAGCACTGTCCAGATTGAAATTCAAACTTTTGATCGCCCAGTAGGCTCTATGTTCCAACTCCACAGGCAAGTGACAAGCTTTCCAATAGACAAGTCTAAAGGGAGACATTCCAATAGGGGTTTTAATAGCAGTACGATACGCCCATAAGGCATCGGTCAATCGAATTGACCAATCCTTACGGTCAGGGTTAACCGTTTTCTCCAAAATGTGTTTGATCTCCCTATTGGAAATCTCAACTTGCCCACTTGTCTGTGGGAGGTATGGGGTGCTCATCTTATGAGAGATACCGTATTTCTTCATTAAACTCTCAAATGGTCTATTACAAAAGTATGAGCCCCCATCACTAATGATAGCTCAAGGCGTTCCAAATCGGGAAAGGATGTTCTCTTTCAAGAATTTAGTGACCGTGCGATGGTCATTAGTTTGACACGGAATCGCTTCGACCCATTTAGTGACATAGTCTACGGCAAGCAAAATATATAAATTCCTAAAAGATTGGGGGAATGGCCCCATGAAATCGATGCCCTAGCAATCAAATGCCTCTATGATAAGAATGAGATTCAAGGGCATCATATTTCGATGGGACAATGCTCCCAATTTCTGATAACGCTCACAAGCTTTGCAAAACTCATCAGTGTCCCTAAACATAGTGGGCCAATAGAAGCCACACTGCAGAATTTTGGCCGTGATCTTTTTTACAGAAAAGTGACCACCACAGGCCTGTGAGTGACAGAAGGAGATGACACTCTGATGCTCATCGTCTGGGACACATCTCCTCAAGATTTGGTCTGGGCAATATTTAAACAAGTATGGATCATCCCAGAAGAAGTTGCGCACCTCGGTGAAAATTTTCTTCTTATCTTGCACAGTCCAATGTGTCGGTATGGAACCTGTGGCAAGATAATTAGCGATATCAGCGAACCAAGGTGAATGAGAGACTCTGAACAACTGTTCGTCAGGGAACATGTTATTAATTTGCGTCGTCTCAAAGGAATCAGAGGGATTAAGGCGAGAAAGATGGTCAGCCACTACGTTCTCTACTCCCTTTTTATCTTTTATCTCTAGGTCAAATTCTTGGAGTAGGAGGATCCATCGTATCAGGCGGGGCTTAGCATCATTCTTAGACAGAAGATACTTAAGCGCTGCGTGATCAGTGTAAATAATGATCTTGGATCCAATCAAGTAGGACCTAAATTTGTCCAAGGCGAACACTACGGCTAAGAGTTCCTTTTCCGTAGTCGAGTAGTTCACTTGGGCAGGATTTAGAGTCTTACTTGCGTAATGAATAACGTAGGGTTTCTTATCTTTTCTCTGGCCTAGAACTGCCCCAAGAGCATAATCAGACGCGTCGCACATAAGTTCAAAAGGAATGCTCCAGTCAGGTGGCTGTATGATGGGTGCACTAGTCAATATGCCCTTAAGCTTAGTGAAAGCTTCCTGACATGGTTCAGTCCACTCGTATGGTGCATCCTTTTGAAGTAGATTCCATAGAGGACGAGAGATGAGACTAAAGTCCTTTATGAATCTTCTGTAAAACACGGCGTGTCCTAAGAAGGATCGCACGTCCCTTATGTTCTTGGGTGGAGGTAGGTTAGAGATAAGATCGATCTTCGCCTTATCCACCTCGATTCCTTTGGATGAAATAATGTGTCCAAGGACAATTCCCTTTTGAACCATGAAATGACACTTCTCCCAATTAAGTACTAAGTTCTTTTCTTCACATCTTTTCAACACACATTTAAGACTTTCCAAACACTCGCTGAAAGATGGACCGAAGATAGAGAAATCGTCCATGAAGACCTCAAAATATTGCCCCACCATGTCAGAAAATATACATCACTGGAAGGTGGCAGGAGCATTACATAGCCCGAATGACATCCTTCGGTAAACAAAGGTGCCGTAGGGACATGTAAATGTAGTCTTTTCTTGATCTTCAGGGGCGATCTCTATCTGGTTGTAGCCCGAATACCCGTTAAGGAAACAGTAATAGGAATGACCAGCTAACCTTTCCAAGATCTGATCAATGAAGGGCAAAGGAAAGTGGTCTTTCCTCGTGACGGTATTTAATTTCCTGTAGTCAATGCACATCCTCCAACTAGTAGTGACTCTAGTCGGTACGAGTTCATTATTGGCATTGGCTACGATGGTGATCTCGGACTTCTTAGGAACCACCTGAGTTGGACTCACCCATTGACTATCAGATATAGGGTATATGATACCCACATCCAATAGTTTAAGAACCTCGGCCTTAACCACTTCCTTCATGTTTGGATTTAGTCTACGTTGTGGTTGCCGAGCGGTCTTCGCATTATCCTCAAGATATATGCGGTGAGTACAAATCGAGGGGTCGATTCTCTTGAGGTCTGCAATTGTCCATCCCAGGGCTCCCTTATGCTCAAGGAGAGTAGATATGAGCATACTCTCTTGTTCTTTCTCCAGGTGGGCAGAAATCACCACCGGGTATGTCTCATCTTGACCCAAGTATGCATATTTTAAATCAGAGGGCAAAGATTTTAGGTTAAGCTTCGGTGGCTTGAGGTTAGACGGTAGATGCACTTCATCAGTTTGGGGTAACTTTTCAAATTGAGGCCTCCACCGGTTAACTTCAAGTACCGGTACTGCATCAAGCATGACACACGTCTCCCTAATTATGTAATCATCAAACTCATGGGAGTGGGCCAGGCACGTCTCTAGAGGATCAGAGGATAAGGTAAGGGGTGTCCTATCTTCCACGAAAGTGTCAATCATGTTAATATCATGGATATCGTCATCTTCCTCTACTCGTCTGCCAGTGTTGAAAAAGATATTCATTTCTAATGTCATATTCCCGAAAGACATACTCATGACACCATTCCTGCAATTGATAATTGCGTTTGAAGTGGTAAGGAATGGGCGACCAAGAATGATGGAAATCTGAGTGCTTGTATTGTTGATGGGTTCGGTATCCAGGATGATGAAATCTACTGGATAGTAAAATCGATCAACCTGGACCAACACATCCTCAATTATCCCTCTTGGTACACGAACAGAGCGATCAGCAAGTTGTAGTGTGGTTAAGGTGAGTTTTAATTCACCTAAACCAACTGTTTGTATACCGAGTAGGGAATAAGATTAACGCTCGCTCCTAAGTCAAGAAGTGCGTGATCAATTCGATAGTCCCCAATTACACATGATATGGTTGGGCTACCGGGGTCTTTGAATTTTTGCGGCACATCTTGCTTTAGGATGGCACTCACTTTCTCAGTCAGGAAGATTTTCTTTTGAATATTTTGCCGTCTTTTGGTCGTACATAAGTCTTTCAAGAATTTGGCATAGGAAAGTATTTGTTTCACAGCATCAAGTAGAGGAATGTTGACCTTCACTTGTTTCAACACCTCTAGAATATCCTGAGAGTTAGAGAGAGGTTTTGGTGCAACCAACCGTTGGGGAAATGGAGCAACCGGCTTTTCTCGAGGTTCCGGTTCTAACTCTCATGGGGCATGGCTAGATCCATCTTCTTTATCCACTTCCGGGTCCTTAGACTTTTCAGCCCTAACCGGAATGGTTTTGTCAATGATCTTTTCACTCCTAAGAGTGGTGATGGATTTAGCTTGCTCCATCTGATTTGAAGAGCTTGGGTCGCTAACTTCATATTGCGGTTTAGGATTGGGAAGAGGTTGATCTAGGAAGCTCCCCTTGTTCCCAATCGCATTTTCAGCCTTAAGTCCTTGTATTGCTTTTGTAAGGTCTTGAAAGGCTTGTAGCATACTCTGATTGAAAAGCTCTTGCTTTTGAAAGTGTTTTAAAACCGAATCCTCTTGAGGTTTCTCTTGAGTTGGAATTTGATTTAGGAAACCTTGAGGTGTAGCGGTTTGTCCATTCCTCCAACTGAAGTTTGGATGCATGGTTTCTCCAGCCAGGATTGTATGTGTTAGAGGTGGGCCCACTGAAAGGTCTTTGGTAATTGCTTACAGCATTGGATTGCTCATTCAATACCTCTTGAAAGGCAGATATAGTTGGGCAATTCTCAGTAGTGTGAATGTTGCAACCACAAATACTACAAACAATTTCCTTGGCCTTATCCTTCTTTAATTCCATGGCCTCGAGTTTTCAAGAGAGATTGGCTACCTTGGCGTTAATATCATCATCCTCTTTCAGGAGGTACATTCCACCTTTTTCTTTAGAATGAGTCGACCTAGGCGTAGTACTCGGTCTAGGAGAGATGTCCATGTTTGTGTGTTCTCAGCAAGTTTATCAAAGTAGTCCCACACCTCATCGACACCTTTATTCATAAACTCCCCATTACACATTGTCTCAATTAATTGGCGCATGGGAGATGTCAGTCCATCATAGAAAAATTTGTGATGCGCCACGTTTCAAAACCATGTTGTGGGCATGAACTGACAAGATCTTTGAACCGCTCCCAACATTGGAAGAATGTTTCATCTTCCCTTTGGGCAAAGTTCATGATCGACTTCCTAAGGGTGTTCATCTTATGATATGGAAAAAACTTTTTAATGAACTCCCTTGTCATGTCATTCCATCTGCCAATAGATTGAGGACGTAGTGAATGTAACCACGTCTTCGCTTTCTCTTTCAAAGAAAAGGGAAAGAGTTTTAACCTGACCGTGTCATCAGACATGTTAGGAAAGTATAAGGTAGTCATGATCTCATCGAACTCTTTCAGATGTAGATATGGATTCTCTGACTCAAGCCCATGAAATTTAGGAAGGAGTTGGATCACCCCTGGTTTGATATCCATATGTCCTGCATTCTCCTGAAAAACCATGCATGAGGGCGTACTCACCCCCGCCGGTTGTAAGTAATCTCGTAAGGTACGAGGCGGGGGTGCTTGATGCACCTCATTTTCATCCTGGACATCTTCTACCCTAGGTTGGGGTAGATGAAGTTGATTTCCAGCCATATCCTCAATTAACTCAGGGGATTTCAAGCGATGTCTAGTCCTATGATGGACATTTAACCCCTCAACTAATCCTCCTTCAGTCAAGAGACGTCGAGTGTTGTCACGAGCCCACTTGGGCATGAAACACTCACAGCCCTCAATCAAATTCTAAACCTAATCCTAAGAAGGGAAATAAAAATCTAAAAAGAAAGAGAGGGTTGGAAGGAAGTTACCAAATTGGAGTCCCTAAATTAAAACCTGCAAAACAAAACAAGTTAGTTTCTAAGAATAGGAAAGTTTCCTAAAAAGGAAAATAACTAACCTAGTTTCTAAAAACAAAAGAAGAAAGTTCTAAACCTAAAGTTAGAAAATTCTAAATTAGAAATCCTAATCCTAAAATAGAAAGTAATGTTAGTTTCTAAAAAAAAGAAAAAAATTTCTAAAATAAATGAAAGCCTAGAAATAGAAAAGTTCTAAAAATAGAAAAAGTAGAGAAATTCTAACCTAAAATTAGAAAATCCTAAGAAGAGAAATAGCAGTAAACTAGTTTCTAATTTAGAAAAAGAGAAATTCCTAAGAGAGTATAAAATTTCAAAAACAATTTAGGAAAGTTCTAAACTAGAAAGTAAGTTAGTAACAGAAATTTGAAAAATCGAAAGTGGAAATTAGAAAGAGCTTACCGAATTAGAAATTTCTAAAAGGCCTACAAAACAGGAAAGTTAGTTTCTAAACAGAAAGTCTTTAAATAGAAAATTTCTAAAAATAAAATAGGAAACAAAATTAGATTCTAAAAGAGTTAGAATTAGAAACTTGCTAAAAAGGAATCCTAATCTAGAAGTAACAAGGAAAAGAGAAATTACCAATTTAGAAACCTATCTCAGAATCCTACAAAATAAGAAAGTTGGGTTAGTTTCTAAAAAAAAGGAAAACTATCTAAAAATAGAAAGTTACTTGAAAGAAAATTTCTAAAAATTAAAGGAAAACCTGGAATTAGAAAATTCTAAAAATAAACCCTAAAAATCAGAAAAGTCCTAATCTTAAACTAATCTTAAAACGAGTTAACTTCAGGAAACGTAGCCGTCAATCCCCGGCAACGACACCAAAAACTTGTTCACTCCCCAAGTATAGGGTTGTGATGTAGTAATAAACTCGGTGAGACCAAAATCGAATCCACAGAGAGTGAAACCTGTGCGTAATCTGAAAGTAACCAGAACTAGAACTAGAATAAGATGAAATTTAAATCGAGTAACTATAAGAGAATAATGGTGAATTAGGAATCTAAAACTTAGAGAATTCAAAAGTGGGAAACTAGGGATTCAGAGGATCCACTTGTATAGATCAAGGAGATCTACGGTTGATTCATGAACACAACTGGACTTCGAGTCCCATCTTCATCTAGTTGGAAGATATGTCGCTAAAACTCGATATGAACTTCCTTTGATCTAGTCTTCAGAGAGATGAAAGGTATAAGAATTAGAATCGATTCCATCACAAAACCATGCCCCTGAGATAAAGCAAACAACAGAATTGAACCAATATTCCATAGCCAATCTGAAGATATATGAATGTTAGGAAGGATTCTGTCATCCAACCATGTCCAAGGAGCAATAGTGAACAACAGGGCTTCCTAATTGCATAATCACGATAAGGGAATGAATATACTTAAAGCCATCGCAGATAAATTGTAATTTAAGTCACAACACATCATTAAAAACTGAAAGCATACCATAAAATCAACTAGCATCAAAATCAGTTCAAACATGAATCAACGCCGTAGAGATCTTCCCATCACACCACAAGCTTCACCTCTTAGCCCTAGCTAAGAGGTTTAGCCTGACATGATATGGCTAGAACTCTCCAAAAACATAAGAAAATAGAAAACAAAGAAAACAACTTTCTATCTCTCTCTCTTTTGCAAACGTCCAACCGAGGATGATTTTCCTGAATTCGATCCCCTATCTCTCTCTTTTCTCTTCTCTTTATAGCTGCCAGGGACGAAAGAGAGGGTTGGCTTGGAGAACCGACGTTACTGCTGGAGTCGGTAGAAGCTTTCGCAGAATGACATGCAGCCACGAGAACAGCACCGTCTTCCTTTTGGAATCAAACTCACATGTGAAATCTAAGACGTTCAGTCGTCTTGAGTGTGGTCGGTCCCACCTTGGGAGGATTTTCAACAGCTAGGATCGTCGGACCGATGCTAGCCGCGACTGCAAAACGGCCTGCAACGCTCGGATCTCGGATGCGCTGTAACAGAGCTTGCGGAAGCAGTCGGCGCTGATGCTTGGTGGGGCCCATGATCGTGGTCAGTCAAGAAATCCAAACCGTCCATTAATTCCATATTCAAAAACCGTTCAGATATGGCCAGGTTTGAAGTGCTGATAACATGGCCCACTTGCTTAATCTTGTGGCACGGTTCTGCTGTCCAAGAGACTTTGCATCTTCTTTTTAGCATTCTTCAAAACAAGAATCATCAGATCTTGGTTAAGACCCTCGTCTATTTCGAATGGACGGCTTGGATCAGCCATCAGGACGCATATTGATGACCTACTGAGATCATCCGGATCTCCCTGTTGCGAACAGAAAAATGGAAACTTCCGTTTTTTTGTGAAGAAGCGTCGGTCAAACCGACTTTGACGGAAGCTTTCCGGTCCAGTGCACTTCTAGTGCATGTACACAGCACACACATTGTACACATATGGATCCCAATGTGAAGTTTATGAGAAATCTGAATCGTCCATATGCTTTGTCTCCCAGATTAAGGGGTTGGGACCAAATTTAAAGCATATCCTGTTATCAGGTGGGCCCCACTTAATGAATTAAGGGGATGATCTGGCTGTTGGCCCACTTCCCACAATATTCAATAGTTGAAATTTAATATTTACGGTTAATTTATGGTCCCCATCATGTGTATGAAGTTTCGAGTCAATCAGATGGCGGGAACCTTGTGATCTTGCATTCTGGACCAGTTTTGGGCCAATTGAGCTTCAGTTTCTCGATTTTTGCAGATCTCAGGCGTGTAAATCCATTGATCTCAGTCCTCTAGAGTTCGTCCTATGCTTTGGTGACTTCAGAGTGTCAAATCAATACTTTTAATACTCTTTTTTCAGTCAACGCTCCTAAGTACACCCTGCAACAAAAACACGATTAAAATATTCCATTAACCCTTATCGTGGACGTAAAATTCGGTAGTACTCAGGGTTTGATATGCAATATTCGACCCTCATCACCTTTATATATATATATATATATATATATATATATATATATATATATATATATATATATATATATATATATATATCACATCCAGTTACATTCATGAAGGTAACCATTCACGAGAATAAAATCAACCGTATTTAAAAGGAACTCAGCAAATTATCAAATGCCCTCTCAATGAGAGTTTATTACATTATCGAGCTTGCAGCGAAAATATAAATGAAACTAAATCATGAAACTATCTTCTTATTCATTCAGTGTAATTTTTCATAGGGAGATGATCCTCTAGGTCTTCAATATGTACATCACCTACATCACCTGTACGGTTGGAGAGGGTCAACACCCTACTCATAGTGATGGGTTTTCTTTAAGATTCACAATAATTCAAGAGATTCATAAAAGCGGTGCGAGGATTCTAATATGTCCTGTACTCCACAACTATGAGAGGTATCAATATGCGCAAGCAGCCTACATGAGATGCATGCTTAGCAAAGTATATGCAGTTCATTACACTTAGCGATCGCCATAATGTGGAAAATGATTTAGAGTTATCTGGCTCGCCCTGCATCCCATTCTTCGGAGATTCATTGGCGTGTCCCGCATTAATATGGATTTACGTGGTTATCCCAAGATGACACAACGCATGACTTAGATGAATTACGTGACACGATTTGTTTAGGGCGCAACTATTCACAACATCCAAACCTAAAAGTGATGTAACACATATTGCGAATTACTTACATCGATTTGTGCACAACTACTTAAATTTTATAGAATTACGTGTCGACTCAGGGGACGCTACTCGAATCGCATTACGTCCATGATATTTACTTGATCGCTAAAAGTAGGATTTCTAACATAGTACTTGCATCAAAGAGGAAATCAATTGAATCATGGGAGCTTTGAAATTTCAAGACACATGACCAAGCCATAAAAGTAGATAGTACAAGACTAATGAAATAAGGAGGAGAGTAGTAATGACTAACTCAACAAAGAGGAGAGTAGCAATGGCTAACTCAACAAGGAGGAGAGTAGCAAGGGCTAACTCAACAAAATTGGTAAAGGCAAGGGCAAGGCTTTTTAGAGAGTGGTGGATTGTGAGGGTATGCATCATCTCATGACAGCATGCACGTGCATTAATAAGTGCATTTAGGAGCTAAGTGTTTAAGTTACTTTATCATTACTTGTGCTAGTGGAATTGATAATATGTATAACTTAGAGTTAATGGAACCACTGAGTTATCACTCACTCACACTCTAGGACAGTATTTTAAAACACCAATCAGGCATTATTGTTGATGTAGGTTCTATCAACGCCTTTGGCGGGTAGGCTTAGATTGGCTTGCACCTTCATCATGCTGTTGGGAGCGTCAGGCGGAATTGGAAGACCTTGCACTTATTCAATTTTATTTTTATATATGTTAGAGTTCCCGACTAAGTGTGCTCCTATGTTGATTTTGTTGTATGTTTATTATGGCTTGTATAATCCCCATTTCAGGTAATCACCACTATTAGAATTGCATTTTTACTATTGGCCCTATATTCATTAATTTTCGTTATCTCTACCTCGTTTTGGATCCGCTAAATTAAATTACGCTACTCTGATTACTCGTGTGTGAAATGAATGTAAATTTGAACGAGATCACACATGCATTTTCATTTGGTTAACACCTGGGAACTCGGGACCGGAGTCTATGTACTTGGGTGCTGATTTTCGGGGTGTTATATTAACAGATAAACTCTATTGAGCCTAGAGTAGTTATCTATAAAGGTTATGTAATATCTTTTACCATTTTTAAACATGTGATTTCTAAAATCACATAAGTCACTGTGTATCAACTCTAATGTAAAATAAGACCATTCTACTCATTTAAAATATTTTATAATGAATTTAGATTCTACACACGTTTCACAAGTCTTCATTCGAATTGTTGGGTAATAAACCTAAAATTTTCATTTTTTTTCAAAGATGTTACATTCAAATTACATAATCTACTATGTCGTAAATAAAAAGGTTAAACGATATAAACAGAACTAGATGTCTTATTATTATTATTATTATCTTTTCCTAATAAGAGTTTCCTTTTTAGCCATTATAAGATTGTCTGAATCAAATACTAACTTAATTCCAACCTTATTGAGGAGCAAATAAGAGACCAAATTTCTTTTAATGTCAGGCACATGAAGAACATCATTAAACATTAGAGTCTTTCTAGAAGTGAGTTTCAGATGTATTTTTTATTTTTCCATAGTTAGAGAAGTTGGAGCATTACTCATGAACACATGTTCATCAACTCCTGATACTTGGTAGGAGGTAAACATGAAACAATATTTGCACAAATGCTGAGTTGCTCCAGTGTCTAGCTAATATCCACTTCAAATAGTTTACAAGAAATACTTCTGACAGTGTAGCTACTACGATATTGGACTTGTTACCTACTTCTTTCAAGATTAACTTGATTCTTATCTTCTTTTTTTTCTTAAACTTGCAATTTTTAATATGATGCTTAGGCTTTCCACAGTTATAGCAGTTTTTTTTTTCTTGAACTACTTATTTGTATTCTTCTTTTTTAGCCTACAGTCATTGGCATAACGTCCAGGTATTCCACAGTTGTTACGCTTGTCCTTTTTCTTCTTGTTGTTTTCTTGACCTGATTCTATAAGATTCACCTTTGAATCTATCTCATTAATGTTTACTTTTTGATTTATTTTTATCAGTCTCCTTTATTTTAATATGTACGATTATACTTTCCAATGATATGTCATTCTTTTTATGTTTTATTTTGTTCTTATATTCTTTCCAAGAGGTTATTAACTTTTCTATTAACACTCCTAAAAGAAACACTTCATCCAAACGAAAATTCATGAACTAAAATTTGAAAGTTGTGAATCTAGTTTGTGATGGTTTGTCATCTGTCATTACATAGTAAAAGAAATTAGCGGTTACATGTTTCTTAGTCCATGTATCTTATAGGATGTACTTCTTTTCTAAAGCAATCCAAATATCTTTGGTAAACTCGTAAGAAACATACACATCATATAACTCGTTGGACAAATAATTCATAATATAGTTTTTGCAATTATTTGAATTTTTTACTTTAGTTTGATTTGTCGGATCGATAGTGAAAGATTCAAGTCAAATATATAAAACTTTAAGGGTGGTCAGTGCAAAGGTTAGCTTTTGTTTCCACCATTTAAAGTGTTATCCCGCGAATGGTTCGATTTTGGATAACTAGGTGGAAGCATTTACTGTTACAGTTGGCATGGTCTATAATTTAAGTTTTTGATTTCAAGATTATTAAAATATTTTATTGAAATCAATTAGAATATAAAAATAGAAAACTAAAAAGAAAATAAGATAGAAGACTTACAGAGTTGAGTCGAGGCGGGACGTGAGTCACTTGGCTTGAAATCGAATTTGCTCCCATTTAACAACGTCCCAAGTGCAACAGATTTCCAAAGCAACCGAGTTATAGGATACAATGACTATGACCTAATCTTAGTGGTACACTTACTTACACAGGCTCAAACCACTTGCAGTTTAACTCAAAAGGGCTGAGTTAATTCAACGACACACTCGACAACATGGATAATTTTTTAAGAAGGAAAATAATGATTTAAAATAAAGTCTTGCGATGACACACACCCTCGCGTGAGTACACCCATACCTGTGGCCACAGGTTTGATCAATGACATAGATTAGAGCTAATGGTATAGCCCCCATGACTAAATTCACATGCCACCTGAAAGGGGCTCCAATCACAAGGCAAAAAGCCTTTCTTGTAAACATGAAGAATTGCTTCGGAAAATCTGACAAGGGACTAAACCCATAACACAAAGCCAACACAAATTTCAAATTTTGAAGGGAAAATAAAAAAATTCAAAAAATACTTTTTATTTTGAAACAAAACACAACACGTGGAATTGTGATTGGAGTGTGGCCCTAAGTCATAGATTCATGTTTAACTTTTGGAACATTTTCGATTATAACTTGTGTGTGAACAATGTCTGTGTGAGGGTGTGATGGAGTGGTTGGGTATGAACAATGCAATGTAGTGAGTTGGGGCTGACCCCTTGATCATGAGGTCATGTAGCGTAAGTATGGTCACCTAATCATGTACAAAGGTGGTGTGTATGTAGTTGTCTAATCGTATGATGTAAAATACACACAAGACCACCTAACCGTATGAAATCAAGTGGCGTTGGTGGCCATTCAACAATGTGAGTTTGTGCTTATCGACATAGACATTGCCACTTGAATCATGTATGACCAAGTTGTACATTAGACCGAGTATGATGTAGGGTTATGTTACCCAAGCTAATGCTATCAAAGTCCTGGATTCTATGCATTGTGATCTCTAAACCGTAAATGGTATGATGAAATGTATCCCTTGACCCTTAACCATGTGACACCGAATATGAGTCATTAACTATGTGGCGTGTGAAGTGATTGTAGTATAAGACTTAGTGTAACTTAGTGTAGCAATGAATGGTGGGTACGATTGTGATTGTTCAACTATGTTTGGATATTTTGAAATATGCATGGATACTAGATCATGATAGTAATCGTGTACATATTAAACTATATGAAATTGTGGTACTTACCGCTTGACCATGTGAAAGTTGAGTAAAGCGGTTGCCCCATTATGTGAGATATGATGTAATGAAAGTACGTAACCATCTAACCTTAAGTCCTTTATTATGACAAGTAGAGTGATATTTGTGTGGCCTCTCAACCATATGAACTTCTGATAATGGAGTGGCCATAAGACCATGTGGGCATATGAGAATTGTGTGGTTACTCAGACTTGGGAACTATGCTGATGGTGTAACCTCTTGGGTATGTGAACTTAGGACGAGTGTTAAATTGATTGTTGGACCCATTTTATTAATAGTATTGGGCTTGATTTGTGGACTCCACTAATATGTTCACAATGACATTAGAGTGGTGGGCTTATTAGCCTTAAAGCCAACCTTGAGTGGATGCCTTGTGGGCCCATTAGCGGTAAACCTATCGGGCCCATAGGTTACTTCCTCTTACTAAGAACCTAAGACTCCATGAGAAGTGCATATTGGACTTATGCTTTGGCTTTTTGGTAAGTGCATGAGACTCTTTGTGATGTATATATGCCAAGTCATATTTGAGCCTTGTGAATGAGTTATGATTGAGTCCTCGAATGAACCGTTTGTAGTAATCAAATGAACCACCCAACAAGCCAGAAGAATGAGATGTAGTAACTCACTAATCGGCCCATTCAAGTGTGGCAATGAACTGGGCCTTAGTCCACTTGAAATGATAGCTAGACATGTTGAGGCATTGGATTAAAATCTAATTATGCATGTGATGATGGCACATGTGCAGTGATTGTGGAATGTAATACTTATGGTGATGATGATGTGTGTGTTGTTAGTTGTGATGATTGTATTGTATGGTAATGCTAATTTATGTTTATGTGTTGGATGGTTTAACAACCCCAATCCCTTAGTTAGACACGCTTCATAGGAAAAGTAGTGAACGCTTAGAGACACAGAAAACAAATTGTCTTCGTCCCATTTAAGGTAGAAGTATTGAATTTCGGGGATGAAATTCTCTTTAAGGGGGGTAGATTGTAACACCCTGTACTTTTCTGTACTCGGGTGTTACCATGAGAACCCGACTTAGTATAAATACAATCCCGATTTATGTGAACATTCACACTCTGGCCTAAATCCTACTGTCGAGATGGTGGAGCAACTACGAGGTTCAAGATCTACCGTCCAACTGATATGTTGGGGAATCTAATATTAGGAGTGATCGTCATATCTAATGCTATGGATCTACCTCAAGTCAGATGGGTGGCTTATCTTAAGTTGATACCCTAATAATTCATTTTAACGTGATGTAATTGTACATGTATACTATAATACAGAGTAATGTTATAATTATTCGTACGTTACATGAATTATTCAATCATGTATGTTATTTAAACTATATAAAATAAATTGTACGCCCACACATCATTATATAATTGATGTATATTTACATTTTAAATTTTATACTATTGTAGTATATATATAAAATATATATTACTTAATATTAATTTTACTATGCTATATGTGCATGTATAATCAAAAAAACATCTTGTAAATGTTAGTGATTGTAAATAAATACTTACCTATAACTATTAATGTATTGTACTAAACAAATATAGAAATATATTTTTATTATATAATCGAAGACATTATTTACTAATATTATTATAATAAATGTATAAGGATATTACATAAATTAACTATAATACACTTGGAATATTCTTAATGATAATTATGAAAAATATATATATAATATTACCAATTAAACTTTATTAATTAATAAATGATTATTATTATAAAATATAATATGTTAGTAATTATATTCAAATATAAAATAATGATATATATATATATATACACACACACGCACACACGCACACACACATATTTATATATAAGATGGTACTTATATAAATGGGTTGTGAACCTGATTGGCCCCACTAGTTAGGTGAATGGTCCTGATCGCGGGAGTGGACCTCAGATCACCATAAATCGACGGTGGTTGACACTTAATGGCCATAATTCAATTGATATGGCCCACCTAAGTCATGGATCTATTTCATCCTTCGAGATGGACCCTACTTTGAGTTGAATGAACGGTGCAGATCCATCAAAATCATCATTCTGGGCCCCTCTTCATGTGGTGCATGTGCACAGCAAGTGCATGCTCGCTGTACGCTGAAACCGGAATCCCGGTCAAAACGGTTTGACCCGACCCCATTTTAAATGGGGAAATTTCTTTCTCCCGCCAGCAACGACACTCGAAAATGTCGTTCGTTAGTTCGAACGGTGGCCCACCATCATAGATCCCACGTCTGATCCAAACCATCTGTCTTATAGAGGAATTGAAGGCGTCCGAACCCCCAAAGAATCACATGCTGGATCCCACGTGCTGTTGCACAAATGCGAGCGCAATCAGACTGTGTGCAACCACTATTCCAAAAACAGAAATTTCTGTGTTTCTTGCCTTTACACGCTTGCAATCCGCGTGCATTGCCTTCCGACCATCTTAGCCGTCCACTGCAACCCATCCTAGCCCTCCAAAATAGGGCGTTCCCTAGTTAGAGCCTTACTCCCGTCGCTACCACGACTCAAACCAAGCCCACTAAGCAAGCTCTAATAACCGTTCGTTCGGTGGCCCCCACGATGATCACAGGACCCATCCACACCGTCTATACGTTTTTGATCAATGGATCAGCTATCCGCCGATGACCCACCATTAACGGTTGGGTCATCTCCTCCGTTTAAACAGGAAACCCATCAGCGTGGGATGGGCCCCATTTGTCGATCTAGGACGTCCATTGGGTGGGGGCCCCATTGCCGTAGGATTTCATCCATGACAGTGCCAAATGATCACACGAATAGGATGAGCGGGAATTACAGACCGGCTGCAACAATAAAACGGTGCTTAGTGAGTCCTTACTCTCGGTGCCGCAACTAATCGACAGATTAGTGTTAATGATTTTAAACATGGCCTAACCTATAAAAGCCTCCTTTTAGGGCATTCCTTGCCAAAAACAAAAAGAGACGAGAGAGAACAGAGAGCGCCATTTCTCCCTTGCCGCACCCCGACTGAGTTTGGGACGAGCTGTGGTTCAAGTCGGGGTCCCTCCCCTGTAAAAGAGAGAGAGAGAGAGAGAGAGAGAGAGAGAGAGAGAGAGGAGAAAGATCAGAGGAGAAGAGAGAAGTAGAAGAAGGTGGAAGAAGGAGGAGAGATGCGGACGCCTTCCTCAGGTGGCTGCCACATTGGTTGGGAGTGACCTGAGCTGATTTGCTACCCCGACGCTGGCCAGCTGAACTCTGTCCCAACTCAGGTGTTGCTGGTCATTGCAGCAAGAGAAAAAATGAGGAAGAAAGTGGGAGAAAAGACATAGAGAGTGGGCGTTGCTGACCATGTTCGGCCGAGTCTAGCTCGAGCCGAGTTGAGGGACCATTCTGGACGAGTCGGGTTACTGTCTAGCTAGTCCATTGCTACTGTTGTTGAGCTTAAGGAATTGCTGGACGTTTAGTAATAGGGATTGCAGGAAGAAGAGGAAGAAAGAAAGAAAAAGAGAAGAAGAAGAGGAAGAAGAAGGGAGAGAGAGAAGGGAGGATTGGGGCTGCTGTCCGGTTAAACCGATGCGACTCGGTTTAAACTGAGTCTGATTGGGTTGAGTCAGGCTTGGGCATGGCCCATGCCTTGCTGGACATTCCAGCATATAAGGGAAAGAAAGGAAGAAGAAAAAGGGAAGAAAAGTGAGAGAGAAGAGAAGGGGAGAGTGGCTTTTAGTGGCTGTCGAGTCAACTCGGCTGAAACCGAGTTTGACTGGACCTAATTCGGGTTGGATCTTGTTGGAGTCCCAGCTGGGAGTGAAAGAAGGAAGAGAATAAAGAAAAAGAAAAGAAGAGAAAAAAAAAAGGAAAAGAGAGAAAGATGGGTTTTCTTAGTAATTGTTAAGTTGACTCAGCTAGAATCGAGTCCAGTGAGTCAAGTTGGGCTTGGGCCTGGTTGGATCACCATCAAAGAACAGAAGAGGAAGAGGAGAAAGAGAGATGGGGGATGCAGCTACCTCAACTCGTTGGTTAACAAGCAGGGTTGGTTTGAGTTGACTCAGTTGGTGTTGAGTGGTGCTTGGACCCAAATCTGCGTTGGGTTGACTCAGTGGGATAGGTAAGTAGCATCTCCATACTCTAAATTCTAAAGTCATGATACTTGAAAGTATTTAATTCTAAAGTTTATTTGAATATGTAGGAACCTTACACATCTCTTGAATTCGTCATATTTCAACTCTAGGCAAAAATCAAGACAACCCATGTAAGATCGAGCCGACCTCTTGTGATTTCAATTGAGTAGGACTCAATCCTAAGAAGCACATATACCATCTAATAACGCGAACTAAGTCATAAGGTGAGGACTCACCCTTTGAGCTTCCCACTTAAATTTATTAACCAATAGATGATGCCTTAATCCTTTTCATTCAATATGTCCTAAGTTACTTGATTTTGCTACTTAACTTATTATGTGAATATGTAAATATGATAATGTGATGTGCACCTGATTCATGTGGTAGATAATGAACATATCTCTTTAATTATAACATGCATAAATGATTTGGTGATAACATGCTATCTTTAGTCGTACATTGTTAATTAATTATATGTTGGTTAGTTACGATTGAGTGATGTAATGAATGAACCTGTCCCGAACTCACCAACATGCGGTCCATATATCATACCTTGCCTTACATGGCTTGGACTGCATACTCGCCCTACGTGGCTTGGATAGTTTATTTGCCCTTCGTGGCTTTGATGGGTCGTTGGTGCCTTTTTGTGGCTTGATGGTTATATTCGTATATCTTGTTGGTTTCCTAACCATCTTGCGGTGTTCAGTTGTAACATAATTTCTGGGTAGTCTAGAGTTTGTGTGTTGTTTGTCTCTTCATCTTGTAGTGTTCAATCATACCTTGATTTCCTGGTGGAGTGGGTGTTCACTTAGCGATTTTCTAGCCATCTTGCGGTGTTCACGTACGATATAATTTACGGGTGAAGTAGATGTTTGTATGTTGTTTTCTTAGCCATCTTATGGTGTTCAGTCATACCATGATTTCTGGGTGGAGCTGAAGTTGACTTATCAATTTTCTAGCCATCTTACGGTGTTCACGTACGATATGATTTCCAGGTGTTTTAGAGTTTGTATGTTGATTGTCTCTTCATTTGCAGAGTTCAGTCGTACCATGATTTCTGGGTGGAGTTGAAGTTCGCATATCGATTTTCTAGCCATCTTGCGAAGTTCACGTATGATATGATTCCCAGGTGAAGTAGAGGTTTAAAGGTTGATTTTCTATTCACATTATGGATTTCACTTGTACCATGATTTTCGGGTGGAGCTGAAGTTCGATTATCGATTTTCTAGCCATCTTTCGGAGTTTACGTACAAATGTGATTCTCGGGTGTAATAGAAAGTCGTATGGTTGATTATTTGGTTATATGGACATATTTCCTTGCATTGCAATTGCTATTATGTTTTGCTTATGATGAGATTCTGTTGACGGCTTGATTTTTGAGTATATGAGTATGATCATGCAATGCCCTGTTTAATATATCAAAATTTCATGACTTGCGATCTATATTGGACTATGAATGATGAGTGCACAATCTTAGAGGGTGCTCCTCACTGCGATAACCATTGACGCTATCAAACCGTAACAGTTAATACAGGTGTAGAGCGAGTCGATGACGTTCACTGGGTCACTTGAGCAGATCGGTTATCTGGAGAGCTAAGCGGGGTCCCTGTGTCCCATATTGAGTTCCACCATTACATGATAGGTTTCTGGTTTTTGTTATTAATGAACTTTGTATTTGGGATTATATAAGTCCTGTGTGGGCACTACATTTGGAATTTTGTAATGATCAAAATATTTTTATACAGTGCATGGTTTAATCTATCTTCGTTGCTGTTAACTCTGATTAATGATGAGTGGTTCACATTTACACTGAATTTTATAAGTTAAAACTTGGGTTTTTGGAAAATAGGTCATATACTCGGGTCCTGAAAACACGGGGTGTTATAGATGGTGTTCAATTGGACATAAGGACTAAGTGGTCCACCGTATGTATTACCTCAAGTCATAGATAATGCACCTAGTACCGTATAA
This sequence comes from Magnolia officinalis, assembly GCA_021015155.1. Classification (NCBI taxonomy): domain Eukaryota; kingdom Viridiplantae; phylum Streptophyta; class Magnoliopsida; order Magnoliales; family Magnoliaceae; genus Magnolia; species Magnolia officinalis. The sequence continues at coordinate 64,272,732 of JAJHSJ010000008.1, forward strand.
TGACATGACACTTATGCACCCACTTCTTACAAAACTGATGAGGTGAACCACTTAACTTTTAATCGTGAATGAGTATGTTGGTGATACGAACTAGTTTTCGAATAGCTATGGATCTTTACATGTGGAATTGAGACATGTTATAGTATGTGCGTATTCCTTGCACATGTTTGATATACAGTCTGTTGTGGTGACATTGTATGAGATTTTGTCCATGTGATTGGTGCCGAGTGATGGATTGATCCTAATTATGCTATTATGTGGTTGGTGCACACTTGTGACGTGGAAGATGTGGACACTCGCACAGCCCCATGATCATGAGGGATGGTGCACATTAGAATATTATTTTGCCATGTTGGTACCGTGATCATTTTGATTGGTCTGATGATATTTGTGCATATTGGATCTGCACGCACGCATACATGTACATGCATCATGGATGAGGAGTGCATGGTGTGCATAGTTTGATCATGTGGAGATCATATGCATGTGGTAGAGGATGTTGGTGCGGAGTGCACATGATGGAGTATGTACGAATGTTATCTGGTCCGAGAGACCGTGGGCTTAGTCCTTGGGTCGAAGTCCCTAAACGAATATATCAGGCACGGTCCCTGGGTTGAGGTCCCTAAAGCTCACTTGATGCTACATTGTAATTTATGTTTATGCCGATGCTGATATTACATGTATATCCTTTCAACGATGAGCGTGAATTGCAGATCAGATGTGGTTGACAAAGGAGCTCGATTGGTATTAGGGTTGTCTCGTATGCATATGTAGCTTACATGCATAACATTGCTTGAGTGTAATTATACTACATAGCGTGCGTGTGGATTATCATTACATTTTGCATGGCATCCTCATGAGATGAATTGAACACCACAACAACATCGTGGTTATATTGATGAAACCACCACAGTGGCATCGTGGTTAGTATTTGTGGACACTGAAAATTTGGGTTTCTTATACTAGGTTCCAGACTCCTGGGTGAAATTCCTTAAACCTCGAGTGGTACCCTCGAGCCTCGTCGTCAAGACCGGGCGGATGCCATGGGTCACCTGGTGCCAAAGACCATAGTAGACCTGACTCCCGTCGATGTGGTCGGGTGAGAAGAGGTTCGGTCATGCCTAGTTGAAGAGTTGGAGTAAATGTGGTTGAGTTTGACCAACCCCTGAAATGGGTCTGCTACCGGCATGCCAAATGGGTATTGGCATGACTATAAGCCCCCCACTGAAAAAGGCGGGTATGCGAGGCCTCTATTCAACAAGTTTCGGACTTGCTTTAGATACTAGGCCCTGGCAATTCCCAGTGATGATAACTATATTGTGATGTGGACTTTTAGAGGAGGATTTGCATGCCTGCATACACACAGCATACTTCTACATATCATCTCTTGCATTGCATCATACCCTCTTGGCTTTATGTAGCATTACTTGGTCATTATGCTTCAGCTTGTGTACTCTAATATTTGATTGTTATTGTATGCTTTTACACTACGCACACACGAGTGTACTCACTGGGCTTTTTACCTAAGCTTCCTATTTCTCTTTTTTTTTTTTGTCAAGGCAGGAGTAACTTAAAGGACATAACTTTCTCAATGAATTGTATCTATTTTGTGATTTGGCAATATTGACGTTGTGTACTTGTTGGAAAACATTGCACTTGTACCCATAAGGATTTATAATGGACACTGTTGCTTAGTATTGTGATTACGGATCATCATGCTCAGGTATTATTATTATTTAAAAAAATTAGTTAAAAATCTTTCTTGTGCTATGCCGAACTCGGGACTTGGTGTATGGAAGTCGAGTGCTGGATTCAGGGCATTATGGAAGTTGTCTGTCCCCAGATTTGGGGCGTGACACACATGCGCTCTACCCGAGGTCACTCCCGAAAGATATGGGTGCTCTGCCCTGTGTAATTTTCTAAAAGATACACACACGGGTGCGTTGCCCTAGATTATGTAAGTGCTTTTATGTTTAGCATATATAGATTGTCTAATTTCGTAAGACAAAAGTGTTTCAAGGTCAGATCACAAGTATGAAATCACAACTACTCTACATGCCTTAAGATCAGCTCAAGACCGACTTATGATCAACTCAAGATCGGCACATCTTTTAAAGAAATTGACGCCCAAATTTAAGACAAGATCAAGACAAAGTTCAAGACAAGGTATCCCATATATTTAGGTACTTTTAAATTTTTATTAACTTCGATTTTTATAAGTGCTTTTGCTTTGTAATTCGGCCAACCTAACTTCTGGTTTGGCCAGCCTAACTTCAAACTCGAGTAAAATAACAAATTCTGTTGAAAATTGGCTAGCCTAAGTTTTGGTTCGGCTAGCCTAAGCTTGAAATTTGGCTAGCCTGAGAAAGTTCGAGTCAAATTCCAGTAATGCATATCTTTGATTTTTGCTGACCTCGGGCTAGCCAAATTTTGGATAGATCTTATCCCGCACAATCTGATAGCTATTGAAACGAATCCGGTGGAATCCGGCCAGCTGAAGCCAATCTTAGGCTAGCCGAAGTTCCAACCTCTTTGTCTATAAATTGAGTCTTTCTCTCATTTTAAATTACAATGAAAATTTACTATAATCTTTCCGCAAGAGAGAGAGAGAAGCTCAAGTTCTTGGCAAGCTATCTGTGTGGTATTTATAATTAAAATTATAGCTTATTCAATTCTCTTTATCTCAAGATTATTTTAATATTATTCTATGAGAGTAATTTATACTCTTCTTTGAGATCTAAGAGAATTGAATCAAGTAGCATTTGAGTTTTCCATTTATAAAATCTATAGAACCCTAGATTCTTTTTGTTTGATTGAACACTGTGCCATCTACGTTCAAGAAAGAAGTTCTTCTGCTACAGGCTTCTGTCACGTCTTCGAATATTCATTTGAAGATAAATACATTTACTATATTTCATTTTAGGTTTTTATGAGATAGCCTGTGAAAATGTCAGTGAGGTTTTTATTTACAATACCTCGTGAAAATCACAAAAGTAGTTATTATTTGTGATAGCCCGTGAATATAACAAAAGGAGTTTTTATTGTGATAGCCCATTCAAATCACAAGGAGTGTATCAGGTTGTTAAGGTAAACCTGTGAAAACCTTATTATAGTGAAAGCCAAAATTACGAGGGTAGTAATTTTGTGAGTTGAGTAGGTGTGGTTGTTTTAAGCATCGAATCACTATAACCCCTTGTGCCTTGTGGTGAATGCTTTAATCTTTTGGTAGTGGATGTTATTTATTATTTCATTCTCGTGGTGAACGTTGTAATTCTTTTATCTTCTCTTTCTAGCTTGAAACATTGATTTTAAAGATATTCATGAAATAAGGTTGTCCTGCCTAATATTTAAGGTGAAGGTTATCTTATGAATAATTTAAAATTAATGTTTCAATACTCAGGTAATTGAGATTTTTGTATTCTTTATATATTTCGCATTTATTTCGATTATTCGACATTGTCATATTTACCCCCCTCTAGGACATCGCTAACTCTCCTTTTCAGATTGACTCCTAAAAGATATCATATAGTGCTCTGCCCAAAATTGTTCCCTAAAAGATATCATGTGGTGCTTCACCTAGGATCATTCCCTAAAAGATTGATATTCTCCAATTAATTGCAGAGGAGTGCATTTTTAATTTAATCATTTTCTTTAATTTTAAAATATTTTCGTGAATATTTATTGTAAGGCCTGAATCCTAGCCCGTACCATTTCGTAGGCTTCCGCGGTCCTCCCGGTCGAATTTCGGCAACAGGCGACCTGTAAACCAACATTTGCGCGCGACCCCGAGTCACACGTTGTCAACCCGAGACTTGTATCCTAGCGATTGCGCCGTCGCCACGGTTCCGATGCCGCGTCTCAAGCGCCAAGGCGATACCTTGCCCAGGAGATGTGGCCCTGTGTTCAGTTTGAGGAAAACGCTGCGGGTTGCAAAACCTAAGAGAATCTCTACAAAATGTCACCTCAATCAATCAAACAATCCCATCAAGGGTCAAGTACACACCACCTCACACCCATTCCTAAGCAACCCCATAAGTCAACAAGACCTTACACAACTCATACCTTTCTTATACCATCTATCCCTAAAGTCAACAATTTCTTACACACCCATCACTCACCACATCCATCGCTCCATCACCCATCTCTCTCTCTCTCTCTCTCTCTCTCTCTCTCTCTCTCATTTCTCAAACTCATTTCCAAGCAACCAAAGAGCCACATGTCCAAGCTCTCCCAAATCTCTCATGGAGGAGCTTTAGTGTGGCCCACTTCCTACCCTCTCATCTCCCATCTCAACCATCAAAACTCCATCTTTTCCGTTAGGATCGAAGCTAAGGAACAAAGGAAGCCAAGGGAGTAAAAAGAAGTGGACGGTGGATGATCTTGGACCCACATTTGCATTTTTTATTTTGTGATTGTAGGGCCACATATGGTAGGACCCACCTTGATGTATGCTTGTATCAATGAGGAGCCCATAGTGGCAGGGCCCCTCCGTCATCGCCGATCTATCTCCTTTCCTCTTTCTCTCCCTCTCTTTCTTTCTCTACGATTAATGACCCACTTATGATGTGTGCATTTTATCCATGACGTCTGACAAGTGGGCCACCTTGATCCCGGTTGGGGCCTACATGACTGGATGGTCACATAGGCATGGATGAAAGGGAACGATAAATATCAGCTTGATCTAAATCCAGTGGCCCACTGCGTCGGACCACCTTGACGTAGGTGCACCATCCAAGCTGGACGGTGGCTGGACCCTGGACAGATGTCTAATATATATATATATATATATATATATATATATAAGCGCGTGTGGGACCAACTTATTTGCACTGATTGACTGATGTACCTCCTGCTGCATGGACGCTGGTACTGACGCCACCAGCGCTGAGGGTCCCACCATGGCGTGTGTTTCATCCCACCGTCCATTTGGATGGTGGGGTCGTTGCAGCTGGGAGCTGCTGTGGACCGCAGTAAATCCGGGACCCACCGTGATGTATACGTTACATCCTAACCGTTCATCCATTGAGAACGGTGGGTCCCCACCATGACATGTGTGTTTCTTCCACGCCGTGCACCCTCCCCCTTTTGCAACGGCAGCAACTCTTGCTGCTGACGTCAGTGGGCAGCTGGTGCCCACCTTCTATGGTATATGGCTTAGATCCAAACCGTCCCTCCATTGGCGGCCCACGTGTGAGACTACAGTATGATGCATTGACCAGACCGTCCAGGGCCTGGAGTTAATTGTTATATTAATTTATATATATATATATATATATATATATATATATATATATAGAGAGAGAGAGAGGAGAGGAGAGAGAGAGAGATGGTCACCTGCACACCTTTTCACGTGAGCACCAATGAGCACTTTGCACACGTGTCATGTGCACAGAATCTGAATGGTCCAAGTGATGCCGCACCCCTTGAAATACTATAGACCCAATTTTCAGCCTGATACAAAACTCAGGTGGGCCATGACAAAGGAACAGTTTCTCCTTGATTTGCATTTCTCTTTGCCATGGCCCACCAGAGTTTTGTATCAGGCTGAAAATTGGCTTATAGTATTTCAAGGGGTGAGGCATCACTTGAACCGTTCACATTCTGTGCACATGACACGTGTGCAAGGTGCTCATTGGTGCTCACGTGAAAAGGTACGCCGGTGACCATCTCTCTCTCTCTCTCTCTATTCTCCTCTATTATATATATATATATAATATATATTATTATATAATATACACTACGCCAAAATAGTGAAAAAAGGACGGTTGAAAACCGTCTCAAAAGCCCAAAAAGGACGGTCCTGGACCGTCACAACGGCCGTCAAATTTTGACGTGTCGTATTTTTTAAAGGACGGCCATAAACCGTCTCTCAATAAGGACGGTCATGGACCGTCTCTAAAAAAGGACGGCCATAAACCGTCTCTAATGGTAACCCAGATTTAACCCTTCTGGACCTGAGAAGGACAGTCTGTGACCGTCCGTAAAAAGGACGGCCCATGACCGTCAATAACAAGGACAGTTATAGACCGTCTCTTATAACCCAGAAAAGGACGGTCATAAACCGTCTCTTATGAACCTGGAAAGGACGGTTATAGACCGTCTCTTATGAGGACGGTCATGGCCGTCCGTTAAAAAGACGGTCTTCAACCGTCTCATATTTGTATATACACCTTTATATGATGTTTTTCCTGATATACACCTGTTACAACATCATATTCTTCCTGATATACACCTTATATATAATATATTCATCATATTCACATTCACATCCATCTAAACCCAAACTATGTAAATCTATCCAAACAAAAACTACATTCATCCAAACATAAACTACATCTATCCAAATACAAACAATATACACCTGTTACAATATCATGTTCTTCCTAATATACACTTGTTACAACATCGTTCTCTTCCTGATATACACCTGTTATATAATATATTTCATTACATTCACATCCATCTAAACCCAAACTACATAAATCCATCCAAACATAAACTACATTCATTCAAACATAAACAATCTTATCCACATTACATTCATCCATGCATAAATACGCTCACACCAACCCTGCAAAAGATCATACAAAAACAGAGGAGAAAAAGACTTATCGGATCATCCCTTCGTTCATAGAACCTCTCTGAGGATCCTGCACAACTTGAAAAAGATCTCTTATCAGCTCCTGCTGATGCGGCTGTGCCGAGAACAACTTTAAAAGAGGCAAAAGAAAAAACACATCAGACATTCAAAGTTCAACCACTTCAAAGAATCACAAACCTTGACATAAAGTTTTAAGGCAACATTTTCGAGATTCTGTTTATTGACTCTGGATGCCTGTCTCGGTTGACAACATTGCGACACTATGCCCAACTCCGTTTCGCAAACACGTTTAATCTTTCCTGCAAAATCAAAAAACAAAATGCTTTAGTTGATTCATTCCATCTCTCTAGGATTTAGGGTCTTGTTTGTACTCACCATATGAACAACTCATGTCAGGTAAAATGATAATAAGCAATTGGAGATGTTTCTTCTTATCTCCACTTTGTAGGTTTTCAGTGGCTTGTTTGTGTACATCCATCAGAGCCATCTCAATCCTATTAGGGCGACCGGTTTTAGGTTTAGTTTTTAGGCTTAGGTTTAGGTTATAGGTTTAGGTTATAAGTGCAGTTTTTAGGTTTAGGTCTAGGTTTAGGTTAGGTTATAGATTAAGGTTTAGGGAATTGAGAATAGGTTAAGGTTTAGGTTTAGAAAATCGGGTTCGGGTTCGGGATCAGGTTTAGGTTTAGGTTTTGAGGTTTAGGTTAGGGAGTTGAGATTAGGATTAGGTGTAGGTTTAGGTTTAGGGATTTGAGAATACATTCAGATTATTGGTTTAGGTTTAGGTTATAGGTTATAGGTTTAGGCTTAGGTTTAGGTTTAGGTTTAGGTTTATATTTAGGTTATAAGCTATAGGTTTAGGGAATTGAGAATAGGTTAAGATTTAGGTTTAGGAAATCGGGTTCGGGCTCGGGATCGGGTTTAGGTTTGGGTTTTCAAGTTTAGGTTTAGGTTTAGGTTAGGGAGTTGAGATTAAGATTAGGTGTAGGTTTAGGTTTACGGATTTGAGAATACATTTGGTTTTAGGTTTAGGTTTAGGTTTTAGGTTATAGGTTAAGGTTAGGTTATATGTTATAAGTTTAGGTTATAGGTTATAGGTTAAGGTTTTCGGCCATAGGTTTTGGTTTAGGTTAAGGTTATAGGTTTAGGTTTAGGTTAAGGATTTGGTTTAGGTTTAGGTTAAGGTTTAGGGTTAGGTTATAAGCTATAGGTTTAGGGAATTGAGAATAGGTAAAGGTTTAAGTTTAGGAAATCGGGTTAGGGTTCGGGATCGGGTTTAGGTTTGGGTTTTTAAGTTTAGGTTTAGGTTTAGGTTAGGGAGTTGGGATTAGGATTAGGTGTAGGTTTAGGTTTATGAATTTGAGAATACATTTAGGTTTTAGGTTTAAGTTTAGGTTAAGGTTTAGGTTTAGGGTTAGGTTATAAGTTATAGGTTTAGGGAATTGAGAATAGGTTAAGGTTTAGGTTTAGGAAATCGGGTTTGGGTTTGGGATCAGGTTTCAGTTTGCATTTTCAAGTTTAGGTTTATGTTTAGGTTAGGGAGTTGAGATTAGGATTAGATGTAGGTTTAGGTTTGGGGATTTGAGAATACACTTAGGTTTTAGGTTTAGGTTTAGGTTTAGGGAATTGAGAATAGGTTAAGGTTTAGGTTTAGGAAATCGGGTTCGGGTTTATGTTTGGGTTTTTAAGTTTAGGTTTAGGTTTAGGTTAGGGAGTTGAGATTAGGATTAGGTGTAGGTTTAGGTTTAGAGATTTGAGAATACATTTAGGTTTTAGGTTTAAGTTTAGGTTAAGGTTTAGGGAATTGAGAATAGGTTAAGATTTAGGTTTAGGAAATCGGGTTCGGGTTCGGGATCGGGTTTCAGTTTGCATTTTCAAGTTTAGGTTTATGTTTAGATTAGGGAGATGAGATTAGGATTAGATGTAGGTTTATGTTTGGGGATTTGAGAATACATTTAGGTTTAAGTTTAGGTTTAGGTTTAGGTTTAGGTTATAGGTTTAGGTTTAGGTTTAGGTTTAGGAAATCAGGTTCGGGTTCGGGATCGGGTTTATGTTTGGGTTTTCAAGTTAAGGTTTAGGTTTTAGGTTAGGGAGTTGAGATTAGGATTAGGTGTAGGTTTAGGTTTAGGGATTTGAGAATACATTTAGTTTTAGGTTTCAGGTTATAGGTTAAGGTTTAGGTTAAGGTTAGGTTATAGGTTTAAGTTTAGGTTATAGGTTATAGTTAAGTTTTAGGTCATAGGTTGGTTTAGGTTATAGGTTTTAGGTGTAGGTTTAGGTTAGGTTATAGTGTTAGGTTTAGTTTAGGTTAAGTTTGGTGAGGTTTAGGTTAAGGTTTAGGGAAATGAGAATAGGTAAAGGTTTAGGTTTAGAAAATCGAGTTCGGGTTCGGGATCAGGTTTAGGTTTGGGTTTTCAAATTAGGGTTTAGGTTTAGGTTAGGGAGTTGAGATTAGGATTAGGTGTAGGTGTAGGTGTAGGTTTAGGGATTTGAGAATAGGTTAAGGTTAAGGTTTAGGTTTAGGTTTAGGGAATTAAGAATAGGTTAAGGTTTAGGTTTAGGAAATCGGGTTCGGGTTCGGGATCGGGTTTATGTTTGGGTTTTAGGTCATAGGTTTTGGTTTTGGTTAAGGTTATAGGTTTAAGTTTGGGTTTAGGTTAAGGTTTTGGTTAAGGTTTAGGTTATAAGCTATAGGTTTAGGGAATTGAGAATAGGTAAAGGTTTAGGTTTAGGAAATCGGGTTTGGGTTCGGGATCGGGTTTATGTTTGGGTTTTTAAGTTTAGGTTTAGGTTTAGGTTTAGGTTAGGGAGTTGAGATTAGGATTAGGGTAGGTTTAGGTTAGGTTTGGGGATTTGAGAATACATTTAGGTTTTAGGTTTCAGGTTATAGGTTAAGGTTTAGGTTATAAGTTTAGGTTATAGGTTATAGGTTAAGGTTTTAGGTCATAGGTTTTGGTTTAGGTTAAGGTTATGGGTGTAGGTTTAGGTTTAGGTTTAGGGAAATGAGAATAGGTAAAGGTTTAGGTTTAGGAAATCGGGTTCGGGTTCGGGATCGGGTTTAGGTTTGGGTTTTCAAGTTAGGGTTTAGGTTTAGGTTAGGGAGTTGAGATTAGGATTAGGTGTAGGTGTAGGTTTAGGGATTTGAGAATAGGTTAAGGTTAAGGTTTAAGTTTAGGTTTAGGGAATTGAGAATAGGTTAAGGTTTAGGTTTAGGAAATCAGGTTCGGGTTCGGGATCAGGTTTATGTTTGGGTTTTAGGTCATAGGTTTTGGTTTAGGTTAAGGTTATAGGTTTAGGATTGGGTTTAGGTTAAGGTTTTGGTTAAGGTTTGGGTTATAAGCTATAGGTTTAGGGAATTGAGATAGTAAGGTAGGTAAAGGTTTAGTTTAGGAAATCGGGTTCGGGTTCGGGATCGGGTTTATGTTTGGGTTTTAGATCATAGGTTTTGGTTTAGGTTAAGGTTATAGGTTTAGGTTTGGGTTTAGGTTAAGGTTTTGGTTAAGGTTTAGGTTATAAGTTATAGGTTTAGGGAATTGAGAATAGGTAAAGGTTTAGGTTTAGGAAATCGGGTTCGGGTTCGGGATCAGGTTTATGTTTGGGTTTTAGGTCATAGGTTTTGGTTTAAGTTAAGGTTATAGGTTTAGGTTTGGGTTTAGGTTAAGGTTTTGGTTAAGGTTTAGGTTATAAGCTATAGGTTTAGGGAATTGAGAATAGGTAAAGGTTTAGGTTAGGAAATCGGGTTCGGGTTCGGGATCAGGTTTACGTTTGGGTTTTAGGTCATAGGTTTTGGTTTAGGTTAAGGTTATAGGTTTAGGTTTGGGTTTAGGTTAAGGTTTTGGTTATAAGCTATAGGTTTAGGGAATTGAGAATAGGTAAAGGTTTAGGTTTAGGAAATCGGGTTCAGGTTAGGGATCGGGTTTATGTTTGGGTTTTAGGTCATAGGTTTTGGTTTAGGTTAAGGTTATAGGTTTAGGTTTGGGTTTAGGTTAAGGTTTTGGTTAAGGTTTGGGTTATAAGCTATAGGTTTAGGGAATTGAGAATAGGTAAAGGTTTAGGTTTAGGAAATCGGGTTCGGGTTCGGGATCGGGTTTATGTTTGGGTTTTAGATCATAGGTTTTGGTTTAGGTTAAGGTTATAGGTTTAAGTTTGGGTTTAGGTTAAGGTTTTGGTTAAGGTTTAGGTTATAAGCTATAGGTTTAGAGAATTGATAATAGGTAAAGGTTTAGGTTTAGGAAATCGGGTTCGTGTTCGGGATCGGGTTTATGTTTGGGGTTTTGTTTGGGTTTTTAAGTTTAGGTTTAGGTTTAGGTTAGGGAGTTGAGATTAGGATTAGGTGTAGGTGTAGGTTTAGGGATTTGAGAATAGGTTAGGTTGTAGGTTAAAGTTTAGGGAATTGAGTTTAGTTTTATAGGTTTCGGTTATAGGTTTAGGTTATAGGTTAAGGTTTAGGTTGTAGTTATAGGTTTTGGGATGTAAGAATAGGTTTAGGTTATAGGTTAAGGGTGTGGTCCCTGCAAATACAGATATAAACACGGCCTGTCCAAATGGCCAGGCCCTTCCAATACTGTCCATAGGAAATGGACAGCTTCATCATGGTCAGCGGTTCCCACCTTCCAGGGACCCCCGCTCATCCGGATAGCTCCGACGCACATCCGGGCTTGCTCCATTATTTTCGAGCAAATACATTAACACGGCCTGTCCAAATGGCCAGGCCCTTCCAATGCTGTCCATAGGAAATGGACAGCTTCATCATGGTCAGCGGTTCCCACCTTCCAGGGACCCCCGCTCATCCGGATAGCTCCGACGCACATCCGGGCCTGCTCCATTATTTTCGAGCAAATACATTTAAAAACAACATAAATATTCTAAAAGCATCTGGATACCTGGGGAAGGCCTCCTATATTTGTATTGTTGGTTACTCATCCTTTTGTCTGCAAGCCACAATTGACCAACAATTTCTATCGCTACCTGTACTCTGAAACCAACACAAATATAACTGAGAAACAATATAAGGAATAAGAAAAAATGAATTTACCTGTACACATCCTTAAATGTTTCCCTATAAGGAGGTGATATTATATCTTTGATAGCCACAACCTGTATGACAGAGAAAAATCCAACCCCTGGATTGGTCTTTGGAACCTTTGTTGGATGTTTGTGACCTGGAAATCTTACAAGCAGACAGTCCATGCAGTATAAGAGTGATATAGAAAAATGAGTAGAGAAAGGGAGAAAGGAAAAATAAAAAATAAAAAAGGTGAGAAGTTTTGTCAATTTGTATCCATAATGCCAGTGTTAACGCATTTGACACGACAATCTTAGGGTTGTCATGTATCTTTGTACACAGAATAGTATGATATGACTGATCTTTGGCTTTGAAATGGAATTAATTGTATGAAAATTAATACCATATCTTTGTATAAATGGACATTCCAAATCAGCAGTAAACAGCATTTCCAAATCCACATTCCATGGACATTCCAAATGGGGCATATAAGTATTCATACATCCATGATTACAATGAAATGTAAAAGGAGGAAGGACACCAAAGTCAGCATATGACTCGTAGAGAAGGTTAACAGGATTATATGTTTAAAAGGATAGTTTCTTGAAAGAGTAAGGGCATTGCTCTTATACGTTGAGAGCTGCCAGAAAATATCTCAGACATTTAAGCATAACAAACTTTGAACAAGTTGCAAGGAAAATCAGGAAATCCATCATCATACGCTATTTCAAATTTTTTGAAAAATTTTCAACGTGCAAACAGTGAATGAGAGAATGAATGCATGCTGACGTGCAGTTTGCCCAGTAGGACCATGGTCATGTGATAGAGACCTTGTGGGCATGGGAGGCCCCACCATGGACAGGTGTCTCAAAATCTCTCAGAATGGAAGATCCCACGTTCCTAACCCTTCAACCAGTGGTCTATGAATAGATGGGTAAGAAAGATACAGCAACATAGAATAAAGACCAAAGATTACATAGCAAGGACCATTCAATCTGGAAGAATTTTGAGGCATCCACCATCAGTGGTGCTGCCATCATATCAACAGGATCACAAACCATGGGACCCACTTGTCTGAAGTGGGCATATCACTGATTCAGGATACTATTTGCATCCTGATGTATCAGGACCCTATATTCATCTACCATAAACTCAATGGAGAACTTCACAGAAAGTTCAATTTCAGCACAGTAAAGGACAGCAATCAAACTCCCTTCAACAGACTAGTCAGGAGCTGTTTGCATAGGAGAAATTCCGTTGTATTTCTGTTAGAGATGATTTGTGATCGCAACGGGTTGTGTGAAAGAAATTATCGCCAACCAAAGAAATCCAAATGGTCTCCTCCCATGCTACTAGGACCTTTGAGATGATTTTGATATCTTCACTATGACTAAGAGAATACACCAGACAATAGAAAAAGCTTCTTACGCATTTTTCCTTCGATCACAATTTTTTTTTTTCTCTTAATGGGAGAGCCAGGCTTTCTTTGACCATGAATGCAACTTATAAATGAAAAACATTTTAGTTCTCCTGAAAAAAGGTATTAAGAGAAAATGGAATAGTAGATGTTTTAAGCAACAACAATTTGAAAGTCGCATGCATCTATCTAGACTTCAACAAAGAAAAATAATTCTTTTGGAAGCTTAAACAATATAATTTATTTGCATCATAGAAGTGCACATTCAGATCACGGAAATAAACAGTGGAACATTTGATTCTTACCTGTTGTCATTCAAGGTCAGATCCATGCACTCAAAAGAATACATAGTGGCAGAAATCTTACATAACCAACCATAGAAACCAATATCTGGAAACAGAAAGAGACATCTTATACTAATTGCATTCGTTTCTTCACTTTACCTTTTCATGTGCAATTTTTCTCCTTTTCACACACACACAAAGGCAAGTTCAAATTTTGGATTCTCCCTATCCAAACGTGTCCCTAAAGTGAAGTGAAGGGACAACTCAGAGGATCCCCATAAACCCAATGGTGTTGAAAATAGCAGAAAAGAAAATTCTAATTGGCAACTTGCTGTCCATTGCCTTTATGGATAGTTCCTTCCTTTTTCTTTATTCTTCCTTTTCATTAATAAATTCCATCGAAAAAAAAAAGAGAAAGATATGGTATTAATACAGGATGACAACATTTATATGGGATAGGTATAGGTTTATACAGGATGAAAATTATATGTATCTTTGTACACACTAAACATATGAAAATTACACAGTAAGTGTTGAGAATGCAAAATCTGTCAGCTGAACTAAATATATGGGATAGGTGAACTGCTGCTCAACATTTTTTTAACTGTCCATCTTCTCCATACATGAATGCCAAGCAGTTTAGGTTGGATGGAAAATAAACATCATGGTGGGCCTAGAAAAGTTTCAACGGTGAGAATCATTATCACCGCTGCTTCCTGTGGTGTGGTCCAATTGAGCCTCGGATCTGACTCATATCTAGAATTATGAACTAAAATGACAGGAAAAAATGGATTAACGGTGTGGATAAGACCCATACCTCACGGTGGCCACTCAAAGCTGCTGCCCGTTCCCAGCTGGTGACGGGCGGGGTAGGACGCAATCCGCGTCGAAGGCATAGGACCAATTGCAATTCCATCCCACCTAATCCCTTCTAATCCCACTTGCCCAAACACGCCCAAAATCCCCAAATCCCCAAATCCCTAAATCCCCAAATCCCTAAATCGATATTGAGATTGAGAGAGAGAGAGAGAGAGAGAGAGAGAGAGAGAGAGACTCACTGTCGTGAGTGACCTTCAACCGAGCGTGCGTGGGTAGGGCGTTCGGCAACGGACCGCAAGAGATGGAGAGGAGGGGGATTGGGGAACGAGAGAGAGAGAGAGAGAGAGAGAGAGAGAGAGAGAGAGAGAGAGAGAGAGAGAGAGAGAGAGAGAGATTGGGGAACGAATAGAGAGAGGGAGGAAGATGAGAGCTGGAGCAAGATCGGGAGAGGGTTAGGGAACGGTGAGAGAGAGACAGCAATGGAGGGATTTTTGGGCGGAGCAATTTTGGGAAATGGTGGTCGGTGCTCTGTGGGACCCACCATGATGTATGTGTTGCATCCATGCCGTCTATCTATTTTTACAGATCATTTTATGGTATGACACCAAAAATGGGGTATATCCCAATCTCAAATGGACCACATTACAGGAAACAGTGTTGAATGATCGTCGACCATTAAAACTATTTTGGGGGCCATAAAAGTTTTGGATCAAGCTGATTTTTGCTTTTTCCCTTCATCTGGGCCTGTGTGACCTAATCAACATGTTGGATGTCAAATAAATAAATAGTACAGTGGGCCTTAGGAGGATTTTAATGGTGGATATCCAATCACTATTGTTTTCATATGGTGTGGTCCACCCGAGATTTATATCTCCCTCATTTGTAGGATCAAGTGATAAAATAATCGTTAAAAATGGATGAAACACATACATCATGGTGGGCCCACAGAGCACCGACCATCAGCCACGGGGCTGGTGGCTGGGAGAGTAGCCAATCCGTTTCGCAATTTTGGGCGTGGATGGGGTAAGACGGACATGGATGTCCTGTCCGGAGCTCTGTGGGACCAACCATGATGTATTTTGTTTATCCATTTTGTCTATTAATTTTAATAAATAATTTTAGTACATGATCCCAAAAATAAAGTAGATTGAAGGCCCCAGAGGACCACACCATAGGAAGCATATGTGATTTAATCTCCATGTTTCCTACCGTGTGGTCCACTTTAGCCTTCAATATACCTGATTTTTAGTTTCATGACCTATAATAATATTTCAAAATAGATGGACAGCTTAGATATAAAACATATATTTTTGTAGGCCCTATGAAGTCCCTATAGAGCCCTATAATAATATTTCAAAATAGATGGACAGCTTCAATATAAAACATATATTTTTTTGGCTTATAAAGTCCTGTAACCTAATCTTTTTTCTCAGATCATTATAAGGTATCATGCAAAACATTAGGCAGGAACAAGGCTTGAGTGGACTACAAATTGGGCATTTCACTTCCACCATTAAAAACTTCTTGGGAGCTGGAGAAGTTTCGGATCAAGCTCATTATGTGTGTCCCACTTGGATGAGGGGTCAGACCCAGTTTCAGCTGCATTCAAAACTCATGTGGGCCCCACCAAGTGCTTTTATATTTTTTTAGATGTCTTCACATAGTTTTAGATGGTATAGCCCACCTGAGTTTGGTATACGAATGATTTTTGAGATATCTCATAAGCTAAAGGGGACACATCAAAACTACGCGTATGTCCCACCTTATTCCATGTCTGTATTAACTTATAGACAAGTTGGATCTTAAATAAACATCGCGGCGGGCCCTAAGAAGGTTTCAATAGTGGGTGTCACTATCCCACTCTTTTCTATGGTGGGTCCACTTGAACTTTGGATCTGCCCCGTCAGTCAGACTTACCATTCCATGGTGGGCCACGACCTTAAAAATAAAGTCAATCCATGACTTGGGTGGGCCACACCACATACTATAGTTGAGAGGGTTATCCTCCCATTAAAACATTCATAATCATTTATTGGGCCCACCTAAATGTGGTTCATAGATCCAGCCCATTCATTATGTGTGTCCCACTTGGATTATGAGGAGTGAGCCCAAATTTCATACACATCCAAAACTCATGTGGGCCCCACCAATTAAATGCTTTTATATGTTTTTGGGATGTCTTCACATAGTTTAGATGCTATGGCCCACCTAAGTTTCGTATACGATTGATTTTTGGACTTAAAGGGGACACATCAAATGCATGGTGTTGATGTTCTACATACATCATGGTGGGGGCGCACACAGATTAACCTCATGGGAAGTTCCCATGAGGTGACCTTATAGTACCATTTCACTATTTAGGTAACTCCTTCATGGGTGTTACTCTAACCGTGTAGGGCCCACCTTGATATATTTTATGTATATCGACACCACCCATATATTTTAGGATGTGATTTCAAATAATAAGAACTCAATAAAATTATCCGTTAACATGGATTAACTGAGTGGATTAAATAAATAAATAACAGGTTCTCACGAGATCAATAAGTTGTGTCACAATTTTGACCAGAATATTTGGCCTATTTTACATGTCTGGTCCATTCACTCTATTTTACTGATCATTACCTTCAAATTGACTAGTTACTCACCCCGATCATGCTACATATGAGAGAGATATTGGGCAAACAAGATTGATCAACAATTTGAGTGAATTTTGATTTAAACATCTGAAGTTATTTACTTTTCAATCTGAACTGATCAGATTATCCAAAAGCGATTAAAGGTTGTTCGTAAAATCAAAAATATATGAATGAATAGAAAACACAACACAAACACATCAGCTTGATCCAAAACTTCTATGGCCTCCAAGAATTTTTAAATGGTAGAGGTTCAATCACACTATTTCCTATGGTGTGGTCCACTTGAGCTTTGGATATGTTTCCTTTTTATTCTTTAGACCTCAAATTATCTGTTAACATGGATGAATGGAGTGGATAAAATAAATAAATAACAGTGGACTCCACAGAGTTTACTCTGGTAAAAGTAACGAGTAACTCACCTAAATATAGTAGAGAAGGATTTCCTTAAAACATTCATAATCATATATTGGGCCTGCCTGAATGTGATTCACATATCCAACCCACTCATTATGTGTGTCCCACTTGGATGAGGGATATCAGACCAAGTTTTAACCGCATCCGTGTCTGTATTAACTTATAAACAGATTGGATCTCAAATAAACATCGCGGCGGGCCCTAAGAAGGTTTCAATAGTGGGTGTCACTATCCCACTATTTTCTCTATGGTGGGTCCAATTGAACTTTGGATACCATGTCAATCAGATGCACACATTAAAAACATTCATAATCATTTATTGAGCCCACTTAGATGTGGTTCATAGATCCAACCCATTCATTATGTGTATCTCACTTGGATGAGGAGTCAGACCAAGTTTCATACACATCCAAAACTCATGTGGGCCCCACCAAATGCTTTTATATGTTTTAGGGATGTCTTCACATAGTTTTAGATGCTATGGCCCACCTGAGTTTCGAATACGACTGATTTTTGGACTTAAAGGGGACACATCAAATGCATGGCGTTGATGTTCTACACACATCATGGTGGGGCGCACACAGATTAACCTCATGGGAAGTTCCCATAAGGTGACCTTATAGTAGTACCATTTCACTATTTAGGCAACTCCTTCATGGGTGTTACTCTAACCGTGTAGGGCCCACCTTGATATATTTTATGTATATCGACACCGTCCATATATTTTTCTATCATATTTTAAGATGTGATTTCAAATCATAAGAACTAAATAATCTCAGGTGGGTCATACCAATCAAAACAATGATGAATAACTATTAAAAACCTTTTGAAGGTCACAAAAGTTTTGGATCAATTTGATCTTTGTAGTTTGCCTTCATCTAGATCTTCTTTACATTATCAACAAGTTGGATTGCAAATAAACATTACTAAAACCTTACGATGGGGCTCTTTATAATTTTTAATGGCGAGGTACTATATTATCATTCTTTCCAGTGGTGTGGTCCACTTAAGATTAAATCTACACAATTTTTTATACCCGGCCCAAAAATGGGTTGGAGAAACATAGGGGCGGCAAGGAAGGATATACAACAAATCATCAAAATCTTACTTTTGTTATCTAACTTTCAATTTTTCTTGTCAAAATACAAAATTTAGTTTTTTTTACAATTTGTCAATTTTTTCGCAATTTTGTTTAATTTTTAAAATTTTCTTTTTCAAAATATAATTTTTTAAATCTCACTTTTGTTATATAACTTTTCAATTTTTCTTGTCAAAATACAAAATCTAGTTTTCTTTTTTAAAAAATATATATTTTTTAGAATTTGTCAACTTTTTCACAATTATGTTTAATTTTTAAAATTTTCTTTTTCAAAATATCCTTTTTTTTTTATCGAAATCTTTTTTTTTTTTTCAAAATTATCAACATTATTCAAAGTTCAAATTTTTTCAAAATCTAGATTTTTATAAAATTACAGTTTTTTTTTTTCAAAATTTAAATTTTTCTTAAACATTGTTAATTATTTTTCTAAGCTTCTAAAATTTTTTTTTTTCGAAATACATAATTTTTTTGAGCGTTTTTATTTTTAACTTAGCATTAGAGACGGTTTAGGGCCGTCTCTAACAGAGACGGTCATTGACCGTCTCTAATAGAGACGGTCTTTGACAGTCTCTCATAGAGATGGTCTTTGACAGGGTTGTAAGACGGCTAAGGACCGTCTCTAACAGAGACGGTCTTTGACAGTCTCAAATTGTAAGTAAAAGACGGCCAATGACCGTCTCTAATGCAGACGGCCAATGACGGTCTCAGATGACCATATATAAGACGGTCTAGGACCGTCTCTAAGGTGGACGGCCAATGACCGTCTCAAATAACCCATGTAAGACGGTCAACGACCGTCTTAATTGATTTGTGGACCTTTAATTTTTTAGGACAATATTAAGGACGGTCAGGGGCCGTCTAAAATTTTAGAGACGGTTTACGGCCGTCTCTAAGTGTCTTTAAACCAAGCAATTTTAGAGACGGTCCAGAACCGTCTCTAAATGTCCTTTTTTTCCATTTTTCACGTAGTGATATATACATATATATATATATATATATATATATATATATATATATATAATAATGGGTGGTGGGCCCTACATGGGACCCACCTCTGCCTCCTTCTGCAACTAGGCTGCACGTGCAGAAGCTATATAGCTGCTCTTCTGGCGTCAGCAGGGTCTGTGGGACCCATCCACGTCGTCCCTCCATTGGGATAGGCCACGCCATGATGCATGTGTTGCATACACCGCCCACACAGCAGGACGGTGGGACCCACCAGCCATGGGAGTTGATTGGCTAGGTACCGTACACCAGCTATATATCTGCTGTGGAGAAGTCAGCAGTGTGGGACCTGCCTTAGAGTGTGTTTCATCCACACCGTCCAGCTCTATGGGTCCCGCTGTTGTTCGACGTCAGCTAGTTCCACAGGCCCCACAATGATGTATGTGTTTTATCTACACGGTCCATTGTTTGGGTGGTGAGGCCCATCATGATACATGTGTTGTATTCATACCGTCCAACCATTTGTAAGATCATTTTCCGGCATGGGAATAATGAGTGAGCCGGATCCAAAGTTCAAGTGGACCCCCACCATTTAAATAGTGGACAGTGACATCCACTGTTCAAACTTCTAAGGGCCACAATAGCTTCCAATTAAGCTGATATTTGTTTTCACTTCATCTACCTCTATGTTAACTTATGAATAGGTCGGATCTCAAAAATACATAAGGGTGGGCCCGATTTGATATACATGAGGTCCATTGGCGTGGCCTGATTTGATATATATGAGGCTCATCGGTGCGGCCGATTTGATATACGTGAAGCCCATTGATGCGGCCCATCATGATGTATTTTGGCTCATGGATGGGGCCCACCCGTTTGTATTGTTAGGCCCATGTAATGAGGCCCACTCGATATATGGGGCTTAGTATTGAGGCTCGTGCGATGAGGCCCATATGATATATTTGAGGCCCAGGTGCAAGGCCCACCTGTTGTGTATTCGAGGCCCGATGTGATGTATGTTGGCCCATATGACGAGGCCGATGTGACGTAAATGAGGCCCATCGTGATTGTATGTGAGGCCATGGGCCCACTGTGTGTTTTGGCCCTATGGGGGCCACTCCTTGGAAGCAATGTTGGTTAGATGTCCACATTGATGGGCAATGATGGTTGTATGTCCATATTGTGACCTTCCCTTAGGCCTTGTTAGGCTCATTCTCATCCTTCTCTTAGTGGGTTAACTCAAATAAGTGGGCCTCATTCACCATGGACGGATGGCTCCGTGCTACCGGATTTGATATAACCACGGCCGAGGGCCTATCTTTATATTATGGTTGATCGATTGTTCATCTATGGACCCCGCCTTATTTATGTGTTGGTTGTTGGTGTCGATTATCAATGCTGATTGTCGGTGTTGATTATCGATGCAGATTATCAGTGTCGATTGTCGATGCCGATCATTGGTGCCATTATCGAGGCCGATTCCGATTGTCGAGGCCGATTCCAATTGTCGATTCTGACTCTGATTGTTGAGGATGATTGTCAAGGCCAATTGTCGAGGCCAATTGTTGAGGCCGATTCCGATTCCGATTGTCGAGACCGATTATCGAGGTCGATTCTGATTGTCGAGGCCGATTCTGATTTGTCGAGGCCGATTGTATAGGCCGATTCCGATTGTTGAGGTTGAGTATTGAGGCCGATTTCGATTGTTAAGGCCGAGTATCGAGGCCAATTTTTATTTGTCGAGGCTAATTGTATAGGCTGATTCCGATTGTCGAGGCCGATTATGATTTGTCGAGGCCGATTGTAAAGGCCGATTTTGATTGTCGAGGTCGAGTATCGAGGCCGATTCTGATTTGTCGAGGCCGATTCCGATTGTCGAGGCCGAGTATCGAAGCCGATTCTGATTTGTTGAGACCGATTGTATAGGCCGAGTATCGAGGCCGATTCCGATTGTATAGGCCGATTCCGATTGTCGAGGCCAAGTGTCGAGGCCGATTCCGAGTGTCGATTCTGATTGTTGAGGCTGATTTTGATTATCGAGGCCGATTTTGATTGCCAAGGCCGATTGTCGAGACCTATGTGATGTATATGCAGCCTGTATTTGAGGCCCATTATGATGTGTATTCAGCCTGTGTGATGTATATGCGGCTTGTATTTGAGGCCTATTGTGATGTGTATTCAGCCCGTGTTTAAAGCCCAATGTGATGTATATGAGGCATATATGATGAGGCCCATTATGATGCAATTGAGGGCTAGGCGATGGAGCCCATTCTGATTTATGTTAGGCCCATGTGAAAGGCTCATCGTGATGTATATTAAGCTCTTGAGTGAGGCCCATGGTGTTGTATATCAGGCCCTTTGTGCGGCCATAGGTCCACTATATTTTGACCCTATGTGGGCCACTCCTTGGGGACAATGTTGGTTAAATGTTCACTTTGTCGAGGCCGAATGTCGATGCCGATTATTGAGGCCAGTTATTGATACCGATTATGAGTAAGTGCAGCATAGCATCATAATACATGCCCATACTCATCATCTACATGTTTGGTATGAGATATGATTGACCACTGCATTTGCCATAGGGCAAGTTGTTTATGCAGCTCCCTGATAGGCGGAGTTGACCCACATGAGCGCACGGTATGCGCAGGATTAATGCATGATTGGATTGTGTGACTCATGCATCTCGCATTTGCATGACATGACCACCATATGCCCTAGCGACATAAGGGCCGTAGCCTCCACAGGTATTCCGTAGATGGCCAGATGGGACACCAAAAATATGTTCTACGTGGGGTGCTACAGATATCCCTGGGTGAAAGTTCTTAAACCCTCTTGGTTCCAGAGGTTGCTCCAACATCTAGACCAAGTGGATGCATGAGGGCTGTATACCGTTAGGCCACGTCTCCCACTGTGTCGTGATCGGTTGGAAGGGGGTACGGCCTTACCTGCCCGAAAGGAGGGGGCAATGCTAGGCTGAGTCTAACTAGCTCGAGGAATGGGTCCGTTATCGACGAGCCGGGCCCGATATTGTCAGGCGGATAATGAGGTCTCTTCCGCTTACCTTGTTGTGCGCGATGGGGTGATAATTTGGTTTGGAGTGTAATAGACCCCGGTGATTTTCCAGAGAGGAACTGTATTGATATGTGGACTTATTGAGTAGGAGTTGCATACCCATTCATTCATCCACTCACTATCCACTCGGGCTGGTGGTGTGCAACTAATTATTATGTACCTTCGCATGACCAGAATTTCGGTTGGGCCCGCGACTAATCTGAGACCAGGAGTTTACCACATTCAGTCTATTTATCCAAATTTAGGTATGAGACTGGTTTGGATAGAAGTCCCTCGTGATGGACCCCATAGCCTGCAATACTACGTACTATTATCCTGACTTTACTCCATCTTGGTCATTTCATTCGCACCGCATATTGCATTGCATCCGTAGCATTTAGCATTTTGGGTTACTATATTTCTGCATTTATATGACCTAGATAAGGCTGATTGTATTAGTAACTCTTCCGAATTGCATATTGTATTGCATCCTCGATATCTGATATCTGGTTCATTATGTTTCCGCATTACATAGCCGATTTACATTATTTTCTCAGTATATGACATCGGCTTGCTATGTCTTTTCATCGCATATCCCAGATGAAGTTGAGGATATTTTTATGGACTTGCAGTATTTTCGCTTGCTCTGATATCGTATTATTCATCCCAGTAATTCCGATATTGTATGATTAAGGCATTGTGTTGAATACTTGACACTTATCTTGTGCACATACTTACACCACCCTCTAAGCTTTTTATAAGCTTATGCATGATAGATGCGTGCAGGTGACGATAGGACGCAGTCGAGCTGGGGCAGGAGCGTTCGGTAGAGCTTCTGGAGATTTTGTTATATGCATGTATTTCCTTTTCAGTATTGTACTCAAATGATTATATTAGTGGATATGTGATGATGATGTTGTTCTTATGATTTGGGTATACTTGTGGTTATGCTTCTTATGAGATAATTCATGTTGAAAATCCTCCTTGTAGGATCCCAGGATCGGAACCTGACATATGGGCGCTGGGAGCCGAGAATGGGGTACTATGGAGGCTGTCGGCACCGAATTCGGCGATCGGGATTCTTGTGAATCCGATTTTCGATTTGGGGCGTGATATTTATTGTCTCCTTAAATGTTGATTTTTAAATTATTATATTATTATGAAGTTATGTTATGGTATTAACGTACAAATTTCGGTTAGAATAGAAATGATCCTATTGAGTTGTTATACTCAGGGTGTTTAAATTATTTCAGGTACCAGGTATGAATACTTTGAGGAAGCATGCTATTATTAATGAGCCAAAGTCATACTCAATCTTAGGGATTGCTTTTGTTTTAGTTTTAGTCTAGACTCAATGGATTATGTATTTTCTTGTACTCAATTTTGTTTTAAAGAAAGAATGATGCATTAAAGTCGAGATGACTTTATTTAGTTATTTTGGTATGATAATATGTGATTTTTATTTGCGCTTAATTGATGTAAATGATGTCATGAGAAATCTTGGTATATTGGGAATGAAAATAGTTATATAGACTTAAATAAAAGTGAATCTTGTATCTCACGAACTTGGAATTTAGGTCTGGGTTACTCTACTCGAATACCCAAATTTTAGGACATGACATAAGGTCATATAGACGTGAATGAAGGGAATACAAATATCTGGCTTGATCCAAAACTTCCTTGGCTCCCAAGAGGTTTTTAATGGTGGGCATTCAATCCCCACCATGTGGTCCACTTGAGCATTAGTTGGGTCTGCCCATTTGTTTTGTTACTATCCTAAAAAAATTTGGTAAAATGGATGGACGGTGTGGATAAAACTCATACATCATGGTGGGCCTCACAGAGCCCTCCCTGGACGAATTATCATCCGGGAAGGGGGCTAGAACGCAATCTGCTTCCACTAATGCAAGTTTTAGCCTTAAAAGAACTAATGGAGTCCAATTTTTGACCCTGCTAGTCTTATATCCGGTAGAGATAGGTTGAAATTGACTGTGCGAATTATCTCTACCATCAATAACAATTTATCCATCCAATCAGAAGTCCATGGCCTCTATTATCAGATGGCATTTTCACGTGTCCAATAACTTGGTCGTTTGAACAATTGTAACCTTTTTTGTTGCGCAGCACGCCAACAACGTAGTGAACCGAGATCCAATCTCAAGTCTCACCCATAAACGATAAGCGAGAAGAAATATAAACTAAAAAAAGAATCAAATTATTCCAAACAAACCACAAGACAAGATATACGTGGAAAAACCCCAACAATGGTAAGAAACCACAGATGCAAACTTCTACTATGAAGAAAAATGAAGATTACAAGGCAATATACTAACCTCTCATTTGGAAGTACATAGAAAACCCTTTACCCACGCCTTAGAATTATTTCTCATCATACCTAGAAAAGCCCTAGGGACCCCTATTTATAGTTTAGACAACTCTCTTTCGTACCTCTGCGAAAGCCGACTCCAAAATCCGCAGTCCGCATCAAATCCGAAAACGAATGTACGTAACATCGACTGGTCGAGCAGACTGCACGACCGGTTGAGCGGACCCCTCGATTGGTCGAGTGGACCCCTTGACCGGTCGAGCATGGGCCACGACCGGTCGAGTGCTTGCTGGATTTTGAGTCGAGTTAGTCCACGATTACTCATGACCGGTCGAGCTGGGCACTCGACTGGTCGAGCATAGGCCACGATCGGTCGAGCAGCCCCTAGATGTGGCTCCACATCTCAACAATCTCTCACTTGGAGACACATCGCCATAAACATTCGTCTTCTACATTCAGAGTGCATCGCCTCCCCGTCTTCCAGTCTGAAGACCAATCAAAGCTGAACAAAGCTTCAACTTCTCCCGTGTGACCGCCTTGGTCAGCATATCCGTAGGATTCTCACTTGTATGAATCTTCTCTAGAGCAATCCATCTATCTTCCAGTAACGAACGTATGAAGTGATATTGATGGCAATATGCTTGGTCCTTAAATGAAAGGCTGAATTCTTAGCCAAGTGTATTGCACTCTGACCGTCACTATACAACTTGCAATCTGCTTGCTTCTTACCTAACTCTTCTATGAAACCTTACATCCACACCATCTCCTTACACGCTTTTGTAGTCGCAACATATTTTACTTCTGTCATACTGATAGATACTATCTTCTGTAACTGAGAGACCCAACTGACTGCAGCACTAGCTAGAGAAAAAACATAACCTATAGTGCTTCTTCTGCTGTCGATATCTCCTGTTAAATCTGAATCCACGTAGCCTTGTAACTTGATTTTCCATCCACCATAACACAACCCTATATCCTTAGTACTTACCAGGTATCTAAGGATCCACTTCACAGTTTCCCAATGTTCCTTCCCGGGGTTGTTCATGAACCTGCTAACAACTCTCATTGCTTGAGCAATGTCTAGTCTCATGCTCACCATAACATACATGAGACTCCCTATAGCTGACGCGTATGAGACTTTAGTCATGTAGTCCCTTTCCTCCTACGTCTTTGTACCTTGCTCCTTAGATAGCTTGAAGTGGTTGGCTAATGGAGTGCTACCCGGCTTAGCACCTCACATATTGAATCGACTAAGTACCTTGGCTATATATTCTGCCCGTAACAAAACTAGTTTCTTATTTTCCCTGTCACGCTTTATCCTCATGCCTAGGATTTGTTTTGCTGCTCCTAAATCCTTCATGACAAATTCTCTAGACAGTATCTTTTAATATCTAAGATGTCCTTCATGTTTGAACCGGCCATACGCATATCATTAATGTACAGAAGAAGGATGATGTATAACGTATCAAACTTCTTTAAATAACAACAGTGGTCTGCATGACATCTCCTAAAACTGTTTTCCGACATAAAACTGTCGAACTTCTTGTACCACTGCCTCGGGGCCTGCTTCAGGACATATAGACTTTTTTTTCAGTCTACACACCTTGTTCTCTTTTCCTAGTGCCACGTATTTTTTCGGCTGATGCATATATATCTCTTCTTCAAGGTCCCTATGAAGAAAGGTTGTCTTAACATCTAGCTGCTCTAGATATAAGTCCTTTGTAGCCACTATACTCAAGACCATACGAATCGTAGACATTTTCATCACAGGTGAAAATATTTCAGTGAAATCGATACCTGCCTTTTGTTGAAACCCTTTCACAACCAATCTAGCCTTGTACCGTTTCGAACCATCGTGCTCCTCCTTCAGTCTGTAAACCCACTTGTTATGAAGAGCTTTCTTACCCTTGGGTAGAGTGACTAGCTCCCATGTAAGATTAGACTCAAGAGAGTCCATCTCATCATCCATGGCCTGCTCCCACTTAACCCGTGTATCCGACTGTAATGCCTCTTCAAAACACTTTATTTCACCATTATCTGTCAGCAGTAGATAATGTAAGGAGGGTGAGTATCGGACCGTGGGTCTCCTCTCATGAGTAGACCTCCTCACAACCGGTGTATGCGGCTCTGGCTTATAATGCTCATGTGCATGATCATCCTGTGGCGCTGTAACACTTGTGTTCGGTAACTCTTCCAACTCTACGAATTCTTTTTTCTCGGCCTTATTTTCCTTCACACTGTCCTTATGCATCACTTTTTTATTGAAAACTATGTCCTTGCTTCTAATGATTTTCCTATTTTCTGCATCCCAAAATCTGTAGCCAAAATCATGCTCCCTGTAGCCTATAAACGTGCACCTCCTGGACTTCGCATCCATCTTGTTTCTGTGCTCTGTATCAATATGAACATATGAAGTGCAACCGAATATTCTGAGATGTGCAAGGTTTATTTCTTTTTCAGTCCACGTTTCTTCTGGTAGCCCACCATCCAATGATGCTGATGGACTTTTATTGATGAGATATACGGCAGTATTCACAGCATCTGCCGGAAAGGTCTTGGGCAACCCTGCATGTAACCTCATGCTCCTAGTGCGCTCAAGGATGATTCTGTTAATGCGCTCAGCCACACCATTCTACTGAGATGTCCTAAGAATCATTTTTTGATGTTTGATTCCATTTGCTACACAATACTCTTCAAATCTCTTATCACAGTACTCTCCCCCATTATCAGATCTGAGACATTTTACTGTTTTACCTGTCTTGTTTTCTACCATTACTTTCCACTTCTTAAATACATCAAATACATCAGATTTATGTTTTAAGAAATAGACCCACAATTTTCTACTAGTATGATCAATAAAGGAAACAAAATAATGTGAGCCACCAAGAGATAATACCTGTGCCGATCCCCACACATCAGTGTGTACAAGCTCTAACAGATGCGTCTTTGGAGCGCGTCCCGTCTTCTTGAAGCTTACCTTCTTCTGCTTGTCATACATGCAGTCCTCACAGAATTCCAAGTCAATAGACTTTAGCCCTGGTAGCTTCCCTTTTGACAATAACACTTTCATCCCTTTCTCACTCATATGTCCCAACCTCTGATGCCATAACTGCCCATTCACTCCAGTTGATGCGACTGTGAGTGACTATACGATCCTGAAGTCACGTACAAAATACCTTCCTTCTTGCCTCGAGATATTACCAAGGCACCTTTTGTGATCTTCTAGGAATTACTGGTGAATGTTGTCACATAATCGGTATCTGCTAACTGCCCCATAGAGATCAAGTTACGTTTCAAACTCGGTACATGTTTGACATCCTTCAATTTCAAAGTAGTTTCGTCTTTCTGATTTACATGAATATCCCCCTTTCCAACAATACTGCGCGGCTCATCATCACCAAGGTAGACTCTCCCGAAGTCACCTGATACATAATTACACAGAACTTCCTTACATGAAGTGGCATGAAGCAAAACACCCGAGTCTATAACCCAGGACTCATTCCTCGCATCAAGAGACAATATCAACGCCTCTGTGTCACTTTCCTCAGATAAATTCACTGAATCTTTCCCGCCTTGAGAGCTTCCTTTTTGTTTCTTGAGCGCCCTGCAATCACCTTTCATATGCCCCTTCTTGTCACAATGCCAACCCCCGTCTTTGTCTTTCGGTTCGTTGGACTTCTTCCTCGACTTAGAACACCCGTATTTAGTGCCTCCTTTATTCAACGATCTTCCTCTTCCTTCAACGTTTAGAGCATTCCTTGAATCCCCTAAAACTCCTGATGCATTTCTTCTAGATTCTTCGCTGAGAATTAAACCGACCACATCATTAAATTTCAGCTTTGTCGACCCTAAGGAATTGCTCACAGTAATCACTAAACTATCCCAACTGTCTGGCAAACTGGACAAGATCAATAACACCCTGACCTTATCCTCAAAAACAATGTCAACGGATTCTAACTGGCTCATGACTGTATTGAACTCGTTTAGATGTTCAGCCATGCTCCCACCATCTAACATCTTCATGTTGAATAGTCATTTTATAAGATGAACCTTGTTGGACGCTGAGGGTTTTTAATACATGGTGGTTAGGGCTTCCATTAATTCTTTTGTGATTTTCATCTTGGATATATTGAAGGCGACACTCTTAAACAAAGAGAGTTGGATCCTAAAGTCTTCCAATCCAATAAAAATTATTCATCATCTGTCATTTTCTCTGGTTTCTTCTTTTTTCCTCCTAGAGGAATATAGGGGTCCTTCTGATACAGATAATCCTCCATCTACATCTTCCAGAAGGTAAAGTTTGAACCATCAAAATTTTCAATTATAGTCTTCCCTTCTTCCGTCATCGCTCCAAATAGAACTAAACCAATAGCTTTGATACCAGTTGTTGCGTAATACGCCAACAACGCAGTGAACCGAGATCCGATCTCAAGTCTCACCCACAAACAATAAACAAGAAGAAATATAAACTAGAAAAAGAATTAAAGTATTCCAAACAAACCATAAGACAGGATATACATGGAAAAACTTCAACAAGGGTAAAAAACCACGGATGTAAACTTTCACTATGAAGAAAAACGAAGATTACAAGGCAATATACTAACCTCTCCTTTGGAAGTACATAGAAAATCCTTTGCCTACACCTTAGAATTATTTCCCATCATACCTAGAAAAGCCCTAGGGATCCCTATTTATAATTTAGGCAACTCCCTTTCGCACCTCTACGAAAGCCGACTCCAAAATCCGCAGTCCGCATCAAATTCGGAAACGAATCTGTGTAACCTCGACTGGTTGAGCATGGGCCACAACCGGTCGAGTACCTCGGAACCCAAAATCCGATGCTTATTGGACTTCGAGTCGAGCCAGTCTATGACTGCTCACGACTGGTCGAGTGGGGCACTCGACTGGTCAAGTATGGGCCATAATCGGTCGAGCAGCCCCCAGATGTGGCTCCACATCTCAACATTTTTTAGGGTCCCTACTTATGGTTCAGTGGTGGACTTTCTGGATTTCAACATTAAGGTCATGGTTCCATTGTTAAAAAAAGTTATTTAATTTTTTTGTTATTTTAATATCAAGAGGGAATTCCTTAGTTGTGGCTTTTCATTGGCATGCACATGCCGCAAAAGGCTTCCATTAAGCTAATATATGTGTTTGCCCTTCATCCAGGTTTGTGTGACCGTGGGAAGAGGTTAGATAGCAAATAAATCTTACGGTGGACTCTATAGAAATGTTTCAACAGTAGTTGTTCAATCCGTGTTTTTTTTTTTTTCCACGGTGTGGTTGATCTGAGCTTTTGATATTCCTCAGTTTTGGGCTCAAGCACTATAATGAGCTGGAAGTTTTGATAAATCTTGTAGATCTAACACATAAATCATAATAGTGCTAGGGAAGTTCCACGCATTAAAAATTATGTGGTGTAAACTTATCGTGTGTTGTGTGAGCTGAAGTCATCTGCAATGACATGGACCAATAAGAAGGGACGCCCGGGAATCTCCTGTACCTTCAACATAGATGATCTGTATTCAAAAGGCAGTGGTTGTGAGTAGGAAAGAGTCTCGCTTAGTCGCTGGCTTAGGTCCAGGAAGTCAACAAAATGTTGATAAATCA
This sequence comes from Magnolia officinalis, assembly GCA_021015155.1. NCBI lineage: Eukaryota > Viridiplantae > Streptophyta > Magnoliopsida > Magnoliales > Magnoliaceae > Magnolia > Magnolia officinalis. The sequence goes on from JAJHSJ010000008.1 coordinate 64,302,939, forward strand.
GTTGAGAAATTGAAGGCTAGATTGACGGCTGAAAAGCATACAACGTCATTTTCATAATCTAATTAACGGAAGAACGTGCATTGATTAGATGGTAGAGACAGCTTTCCCCCATTTTAGGAATGCATAGCTTACACATGGGAGCACAATTGGGTGTGAGAAGCTCACCACCCACCTCCATGGTGAGATGACCAGACGAGACTTGATTGGTGGGGCGGTATATTGTTAGAGATGAAAGCGGATGGGCTCGTGTACCACACACCAGCTATATAGCTGCTATGGGTACATGTCGTGCGAAGACGAGCACTGACGCTCCTCGAGTTCCAAGTTGTACCAACGGTTCAAACCAGGTCAAAGTCACATGGTCCCACAGTGACGTATTTATTATATCTATACTGTTCATCTATATTTAGAGATCATTTTAGAGCATTATCCAAAAAAATGAATCATATCCAAAAATCATGTGGACCACAATTTACACCATTAAACAATTCATAGAGCCCACTGTAACGTTTATTTTCCATCAAATCTGTTCAGAAGGTCACGAAGACTTGAATGAAGAGGGAAAACAAATTTCATATCGATCCAAAACATCTGTGACCCCAAAAAGGGTTTCAATGGTAGACATTCAATCCCCCACTGTTTTTTTGCAATGTGGTCCACTTGATTGTTAGATCTGCCTTATTTTTCATCAGAAGCCTTAAGACGAGTGTGCCAAATGAATGGAGCGGTTTGGATATAACATATACCTCATGATCAGATCGACGAAACTTGTTGACGTGAATACAGCCGTTATATAGCTTGTGTTATGTACACCAGCCAATCCGCTTCCGTTGGTGATGGGCGCGTCCTGTCTACTATTTCTATCAATGTACGATTCCATCAATCTAATCTCATCGTTTCATCTCACGGATGCGGATTGCATCCTACCCCCGCCTGGACGGTAATCCGTCCGGGCAGGGCTCTGTGGGGCCCACCGTGATGTAAGTATTTTATCCAAGCTGTTGATCGCTTTTCTTATATCATTTTAAATTATGTAAACAAAATTGAAGCAGGTCCATAGCTCCAGTGGACCACATCGAAGGAAGCTACAGTGATAATGACACCCACCGTTGAAACCTTTCTAATGGCCACCGTGATGTTTTTATTTTTATCATCCAACCTATTAATAAGGTCATGTAGACGTGGATGAAATAAAAAACAAATATTAGCTTGATCCGAAACTTCTCCAACTCCTAAGAAGTTTTTAATAGTGGACATTAAATCCTCACTTTGTGGTCCACTTAAGTTCAGTCACTTTCTCAGTTTTTAGCTCATAGCTTAAAATGATATGAGAAAAGCGATTAACGGCCTAGAGAAAACACTTACATCACGACAGGCCCATAGAGCCCTGCCTGGATGAATTACTGTCCCGAATGGGGTAGGACGCAATCCACGTTCACCATCTCACTGCTAAATTGAACTAAGTAGTCCCTCACCCCGGACGAGGATTCCCTGCAAAAGCCTTTCGCAGGAAGTTCCTGTGCTGGGAAATTAGGTAGGGCCCGATATGATGTTTTTGAGAAATCCACTCTATTTATCCGTTTTGTAATCTCATTATAAGATATAAGGCCAAAAATGAAACGTATCCAATACTCAGATGGGCCAAAAGTGTGAGTATTGAATTTCAACAGTTGAAATATTCATGTGGCCACAGAAGCTTTGAATTAGGATCATATTTGTATTTTCATTTCATCCCAATATGAATGAAGTTATAAATGGTATGGATGGCATATAAACATCACTTTCGACGCCTCCAAGAACATTTCAACGGCAGGAATTTCCCTACACACATTTTCCTCAAGTGAGGCCCACTTGAGTCTTAGATCTTGCTCAATTTTGGTCTCAAGTCCTAAAATGATTTCAAAAAACGTATGGACAAGGTGGATTTCTCACAAACATTACAGTAGGCCCCACCTAAGTTTCGAGTGTAGGAACTTCTCAGTCTTTCGCAAGAAATCTACGTCCCTTCTCCACTTCAACATTTTTTTTCATGAACTCAAGTGAGCTGCTCTGAAGAAAAAGGTGGGTAGGCAAATTCCTATAGTTGAAACCTATGTTTACAAATATTAGCCTTATTCAAAAGTTCTGTAGCCCATGAATATTTCAACTATGGATGTTTAATCCTTCCGTTTTAGGCACATTTGAATATTAGATCCGTCTAATTTTTTACCCATGTCCTGAAATAATTTCACAAAACAGATGGACAGAGTGGATTCCTCAAAAACATCAAATTGGGCCCCACCTAAGTTTCGGGCCAGGAAGGGTTTCACAGGAATCCACGTCGGATCATTACTCATTATAACCAATCCGCGTCCTTCACATGATCATTACTCATTATTAATTTGATTTTGTGGGTACTGTAGTAAAGATTCCCTTAGTAATTGCCATGGCCCACCCATTAATTAAAATCATTTCAAGACAGATGAGCTTGTCATTGAGTGCAAGCATCTCTCATACCCATGATTTTCCAAACATCACTCTCCTACCCCATCATTTCCCATTTCCAATTCAACGGTCACTTTCCTTTTTTTTATTTATTTAATTCTTTTTAAACATCCATACTCCTTTATCCCCAGATAAATGTTATCATCATGTCCACATATATTTACTAGGGGAAATGGGCATGTGGATCGGTGTGGGACCCATTCCCTGGGTGGGGCACTTTCTTTAACAAATGATCTTAAACCATTTGAAAAGTGTACTTGAATGTAAACAGATGACCAATCTTTGATTTTAGCACATACTAACATAAACCGTTGGTAGTTCTTTGATTTTTAAGGTAAACGGTTACAATACATTCCTTGTGACCTATTCAATGTGGATCTAAATCTTGAACGGTTCCGATCACCCAAATACATGGGCCCAATTGGCAATCTATGAATCCGGTTCGGTAGTCCGCAGACTATTATTCTGGTCCTCGTTAGTTGAACAAACTGAATTTGCATCAGAAAAGAGGGACATGCATTCGACGCTTGGCCTTTGCCCATTCTCGTTCACAGGGAAAGATAGAAAAGAATGATCTCATCATCATTGCAATCTCACACGCGCCAATCATGCCAATTTTTAAGGGCGTCTGGGTCATAGTTCCGAAACTCGGCCACTAAATTCTAAACTCGGCTGAGTCGACTCAACTCAATGGTATTTCAATCTTAGTTCTAAAACCCGACGACTCATCGAAACTCGGCTCATTTTTAGCAGTGATTATAACACCCAACTCTGTTAGGCCCACCATGTTGCATGTGTAAAATCCACTCCGTCCATCACGTACTATCCTCGATGATAAGCTAGACGGCCAAAAATCATCCAGATTGACAACAACTAAAGTGGGTTACATAAAGGGATTTAATGTGGGGCCACTATGGTTTGTATCTTTCATCAAAGCCGTTAATAATAACCCACCAGGAAGAAGGGAATGTAGAAAAAGATTCTGATTCAAAACTTAAGTGGGCCACACACGTGAAGGTTTTAGAAGCAGTTTTACATTAGTTCTTTTTTTAATGTGGGCTTTTATATTGGGCTGATATTTTGCATGTACAGTGACCATATTATTCTCATTTGATGGCGGATATTTTTTAGTATAGACATGGCCGAGCACCCACCATTTTTTACTCGATCTGAACAAAACCTACTAAACCAAACTAGACCTCTAACCATATGGATGAATCCATAAATATGAAAATACGAAAATACCCCCACTTTTTTCAGCTGCTTTACCTTAAAGACCAAGGGTATTTTCATCCATAATCCTATTTTCGTACCCTAAAAAACTCCTTTGATAGCATTAGTTTTTGGGCGTTAAAAAGGCATAGTACGGAAGAGTTTACAGTAGACGAGTCCGTACAAGGCCTTTTTTTTTTTTGTCTGGGAACTTATTTGACCGAAGGCGATTTTTAGGGTACGACGTTGGTTTTTTGATGAAAATATCCCTATCTGTTAGGGTAAAGCTGCTAAAAAAGCAGGGGTATTTTCGTTTCTGGGTTCGTCTGTATGACGAGTAGTCTAGTTGGGTAATTAAAGTTTCTTTCGGGTCGCATAAAATAACGTGGGTAATCCGTCGGGTCTATACAAAAAATGTACCTTTTTTTTTTCTCTAATGGACGGAGTAATTATAATACATATATGGTCATGTTGATTTCATGGAAGCTTCACGTGAGGTTGAGCCATGTGGGCCCCACCATATTGTGTATCGGACATCCATACCATCAATCAGATGCATCCTTCAATGATAGGGTCATGGAACTAAACGTCAATCTAATTCATGACTTAGGTGGACCACACGACAGGAAATAGTTGAGAACGGATTATCATGCATTGAAACCTTCATGATTGTTTATAAATTCCACTGAAATGTGTGTTAAAGATCTAACTCAACCATTGTGAATATTCCAGTTGGATAAGCAATCACACCAAATTTCAGGCCATTTCAAATCTAAAGTGGCCCACTTAGCTTCTAGGCATTATTTCCTATGATTTTAGATAATGTGGCCGCCTGAGTTCTAGATTAAATGATTTTTGAGACATCCCATAACCTAAGGGGACCCACTAAATTCACGCTGTGGATATCTGGCACATATCACCGTGGGGTCCACAAAGCTCGACTTCATGGAGAGTTCCCATTAAGCCGACCTCATTGTAACTTTTCCGGCGTACACACGCAACATGATGGCCCCACATACCATTCCGGTCCACAAGATGTGAACACGCCAACCGTTGATCTTGACGTTGTGTCTCGCTCACTATGTGGATTGGTTTGCTTTTAATGGCAGGCTATTTTCTGGTGTGGCCCACCTTCTATGTGGGTGACACCTTGGATAAGAAAAAGGACGCTGATTGTCCGCAAAGCTTTCTAAGGAACTTCTTGAGACGAGAAGCTAGCTGGACGGTCAGGATCGTTTGCACAAAAAAGGTCCAATCAGCAATTTTATCTATCTATTTTATAGAGATATTCATGGATTGCTTGTGATTCTAAAGGATCATATTTTCAGGCAATCGTAACCATGGAATCTGTGGCCCGCTAGAAAGGATATGGATGAAGAAAAGGCCAATAATGGATGGATTGGATCATCAGATTGTTGGAATTTTATTTATGATAGTATGAAATGTGTTCTGGACTTAATGGACGGTTCAGATCAGTCTATTGGACTGTCCGACTGAACCGATGCAACTAGGAGGACTATAACTTGGTGTTATAATAATAGCATTTGAGCATTTCTCTACTACTTATGATACAGCTCTTTCAGTGGATGACTCAATCCGTACAGTGGGGGCATGGTGTGATCATATGAGCCATTGATTTGGTACTCCACTGCCAAAACCTTTCCAAGATGGTATAAATACAATGAAGCCATCATATCAACGGCTTGGATTATGGAACCATGGACCATCCTAATCATCCTCAACGCGCTTTTGAATTCTAGGTAATTTCTATTTCATCCATAGGGGAAAAAAAAATTCAGACGTGGCCTGTCTTTATTGGATCATGGTGGGCCATAACTAACAGCCTCGATCTATCCATTCACCAACCCTGTCAACTTGGCAATTAATATTGTTTCAACGCTCATGATGCTCAACATCTGTTACTCTATTGGAGTGTGTACACATGGAGAGATGGTTGGATAATCAGAACCATCCATGCTTTGGATGCTACCTCAGATGGGACAGAACAAGAAGCTAACATTGATCGAATGATTCTTGCCGTAGATATATGTGTCTGAATGTGGACCGCTGAAAGGAACAATTTTAATGGATCATATTCAACTTGAGAAATCAATGGTCAGCATCATTTCTTCAGCGTGATTATTGGGGCATTAGTAGGTGCTCCAGATGGACGCTTGTGATTATCCAACCATCTTTGCATCCTTTGCATGTGGTCCATTGAAGCAAACATGCTGGTGATCCTGGCTGGGCCACCTTACGGAACAGACTGCGGATTGCGTCCTACCCCCTCCAGCCACGAATGGGTAGTTCTGTGGGCAGGACCACCGTGACTTATATGTTTATCCACACCGTCCATCCCTTCTCTCACATCTTTTTAAGTAGAGCTGGGCATCGGACTACTTGACTTGTCTATCTCCTTTAGATCTGACTACGTCCAACCTGCACTCAAACCAAGTCGAATTCAAGTCACTTAGTAATTAGACTTGACTCGAACTAAAATCTAACTCGGTACTAAGTCTACTCAATCTAAAACTTGACTGGTACTTATATATTAAAGAAAACTCAGATATAATGTTTCAAATATGAGATGCCTTGTAGCTGATGGAGAGCTGCAATTTTATTAGGTGAATGTGAGTTTTGAGTTTGATTTTAGCCCATGGATATCTGGTGTACTCGGCCGATTTGGTTCTTGTGACTGGGTTGGACTCAGTCCGGATTAATACAGGCTACATCTAGGCTCGGATCGATGAAGGTATGCTAAACTCGGTACCGAGTTGGGTCAAATTCGGGTCAGCATATTTCAAAACCAGATCGAGTTGGATCAGCCCCAACTCGGTCCGATTCGACTGAATGCCCACCTCTAAATTTAAGGCATGTGCACAAAAATGAGATAGAGGCCAGCGCTGAAGTGGACCACACTAGATATAAACTTAGGTTGCATTAAATGCACACAGCACTAAATGCAAGTTGCATTAAATGCAAGAGTAATATGTGGTGTGGTCCACTTAAGCATTGGATCTGCCTCAGAAAATAATCCAAGAGAAGGGATGAACGGTGTGGATAAACAGATATATCATGGTGGGCCCACTCACATAACTGCCCTCTCGTGTAACACGTTATTGGTTGTTACCCTAACGGTGGGGCCCACCTTGATGATGTGTTATATATCTACACTCGTTCATCCATTTCTTCGACCCATTTTAGAAAGTGATCCTAAAAATTAAGTAGAGGACCACGTCAAAGGAAACAGTGGTGATTGAGTACCTCACTATTAAAAATTATAAAGGACCCATCGTAAGCTTTTATAAATGTCTATTTGCCATCCAACCTAGTTGATAATGTCAAGAAAATCTGATAATATTGGGAAATTTTAAAGATTAGATTGATCCAAAACTAGTGTGGCCCACAAAACGTTTTTAATGGTTATCCATCTCTGTTTCAAGTGGTGTGGTCTATCTAAGATTTATATCTTGTGAAGGTTTGGGATCACGTTATAAAATAAGATGATAAAACAGATAGACGGATTGGACATACAACAAATACCTCAAGGTGGCTCCCACCCGGTTAGAGTTACCCGGGTAACAGCTAATCTGCTCCCTCCATCGAAAGCTACGAGGGGCACTGTGATGTTTGTGAGGACTACACTCGGTCCATCTATTTTTCCACCTCGTTTTTGAACAGGAGAAAAATTTTAGGGGCAGATCCAAAGCTCAAGTGGGACCACACAACATGAAACGGTGGGGTCCACTGTGATGTTTTAGATCAGGCTAATGTTTTTGTATTTTCAGCTTGAGAATGGCATATAAACAAGCCACGGGGTCACTTGAGTTTAGGTTTCTCACAAACATCACAGTGGACCCTACTTATCTTGGGACCATAAGGAGTGGTGGCAGGCAATCCTCGGGATATATCTCAAGGAACCCAGATGCGTGCCACAATAGACTGCAGAAAAGCTCCCGTCCATCCTTTTTGCCAGCTCATGGTAACATGTGAGTCTAAAATTGGAGTAGATATAAAACTTAAGTGGGCCATACCGGTGGAAATAAGTGGGAATTGGACATTCACCTTTGAAATATTCATAGGGTTATAGAAGTTTTGAAACTACCCCCTCTATTTTTCTTGTGTGTTTTCAATATTTAATCTTAATGAAAATGACTAGAGTTGTACACGAGTTGAGTTAGCTCGGTCAGCTTGCTCGATTCAACTCAGAAAAGCTTGACTCGCCTTGTCTTGAAATTGGATTCGGACAGCGTCAAACTTGCTTTCGAAGCTCGAAAAAATTTCGAGCCGAGTTCGAGCTTGCCCAAGCTCGACTCAACTTGAACCGACTCGAATTTCAGTGACTCGATTATTTTGATACGAATGCTGCTCGCCGAGTGTTAAATGAAATGACTCAACGAAGTGTTGGCGAGGAAGGAATGGATATGTAGGCTGTTTGATTTTGATGATGCTCGCCTGGGTATTTGATTTTGATGTTGCTGTATAGGTGTTTGATGAAATACTTATGAAATATTGTTATTGTTTTACATTCCGTGAGAAATCGAAGATGCATTCTACCTGTTTGAGAAAATGCGGAACATACTCGAACTCGACTCAAACTGGCTCGAGCTGCTGACCGAACCTAGCCAAGCTAGCAAGATAGGCTCGAGGACTGAGCTAAATCGAGTTCGAGCTAGGGTTAGCTACTGGCTGAGCCGAGCTGAGTTGTGCCAAGCTCGACTCGGTTAGACTCATGTACAACACTAAGAATGACCTCCCCACCTTTTTCTATGTGGATCACTTGAGTTTCATATCTACCTCATTTTTTAGGCCATCTTCTAACCTAAGCGTGAAAAAGGTATGAACTGGATGGATTTGTCACAAACATCACGTTGGGCCCACCCAATCAAAAGATTGTGAGCGCATAGTTGGAATGATGAGTGGGTGGTCACTTATCTCTCACCATCCAACAAACATGGTTAGGAGTCTCAATTAGAGGTGGGCATCGAGTCGAGTCGGACCGAGTTGGGTTGATTTGACTCGATCCGGTTTTGAAATAAGCCTGACCTGAACTTGACCCGACTCGATACCGAGTCCAACATACCTGACCTTATCTGAGTCTGGGTTTGGCCTAGACTAATCCGGACCGAGTCCGACCCGGTCACAAGTACTGAGTCAGATCAGGTTAGCACTAAGTCGGGTCAGGTGCAGTGGGTATCCACAGGCTGATATTACAACTCAAAAACCTATATTCACTTGACATAATTGCAGCCTCTCCATCAGCTACACAACATCTCAGATATGAAATGTCATATTTGAGTTTTCTTTAACATGTATGTACGATTCGAGTCGAGTTAGTACCGAGTTCGATTTCGGGTCGAGTCGAGTTACTGAATGACTCAAACTCGACTCGGTTTCAGTTCGGATTGGACAAAGTCAACTCGTTTCGGATCGAGTTGGATCTAAACAAGTTGGACGAGTCGAGTTTGCCGAGTCGAGTCGTCCGATGCCTAGTTCTAGTCTTAATGTGAAATTGAAAATGGAATTTTGAAAATTGACATTTTTCTTAGGTGCATTTAGGCCCCATTCTTCTTAATATTGTACATAAAGTTGCATTAAAACGCTAACTTACTTATGATTATTTGGTTATGAACTTAACCAACAATGGGATGTGTGGGGACCACCGTGATGTAATCCCGACATCAAATCCATTCATCATGTGCACATCCTCATGTTATCCTTGTGCTAAAAAATCAGTTGGATCCAAAATTTAGGTGGACCACCTCTTAGGAACATGGTGACCACCATTTAAAAAGGTGCTCTTTAGAAATGATGACCACCATTAAGACTTTCCATATGTGGGCCCATCATATATATGTTAAGGGTAAATTTTGACTGACCAATACCTAGAGTAAAATGGAAAGATAAGAGGAAATACCCCAACCTGAAGGATTAGATAGTCAGCTTGGTCTCAAATGTCGACCACGACTTTCGCGACCACTACTAGTGGTGCTTATGGATAACAACCTTAGCTGCCGAGCCGATACTTCACTGTCTCGATCAAGGAGTTGGCTATGGATGCTGATCTCAAGGGACGACCTCAAGCGATTAGCCTCAAGGACCAGCTTCGACCAAGGGCCCCGACCCAAGAGGTCAGCCTCCACCATCGACTTAGAGGTCGGCCTCGGTTATCAACCTCGGCCTCGGGCACTGACTACTACTGTAAAATAGAATGAATGATTCTCCCCGTACACGGGTGAGATTGCTTTCCGAGATCTCAGTTGAGGATCATGCATAAGAAGGGGTAATGTATCTGAGAACAGAGTCATCTTATGATATGGACCTATTTAGCAGATTCATTGCCATATACATAAGTGCTCTCAAAAGTTATAACTAAGGGCCCTCTTTAAAGAAAGTGGTAAGCTCAAATACCATAACCCAACTACTCTTGTTGCTTGCCTAGCCTAACTTAGGCATCGGAGGGTTCCCAGCTACAACCATTGCCCCAAGTGTTGTTCTGTTTTATGGGTGTTTGACTGGCTAGTAGGGACACCTAGATTTCAACATCAACAATATCAGGTGTTCAACTGGCTAGCTGGGACACCCAGATTTCAACATCAACAATATATATGCCATCTAATCCATTATTCACGGGATGATCCCATATTAAGATGAATGAACACATACGCAACTTCAGTGGATTTGGGATCCCTAACTATGGGGCCCACTGTGATGTATGTGTCTTGTATTCGTGTCGTCCATCCTTTTCGCCCACCGTGAGTACGCTAACAAGCTCGACTATTGAGGTGAGTGTTGACCATAAGGGACGAGAATAAGGGGAAAATCTAACCATATAAAAAATTGTGTATGGAAATCATTGGCTAGATTTCAACGACTTTTACCTACTATTTTTTAAAGTACTAGGATTATTTTATCATTGTAATTTTTGGACTATTAAGCTCTATTATAACATACCACCTATGCTAGATTTAGCCAATACAACATATGAACCAGACAATGTATACTTCCTAGCCCAAATTGGGCCCACATGTTGAGTGGTCCGATGATCTGAACTATCCATGTTGTGGAACCTCTACCATGAAGACCACCATATGATACTTACCCTGAACCGATGATTGTAACCATCACCGTCTATGGATGAATTTTAGAACGATGAAAAATGATTTTCAACCATTTCCATTCAACTCAAAAATCAAAAGTTAAGATCATTAATGAAGTGTGACTCTGGGTAAATAGCTTATTTATGGCAGTAAATAAAATATGGACGGTTCAAATCATACGACCATCACATAATGTGGACCTCCCTGGGTGGCAACAAACTCTGGCATATGTGTCGCGACTGAGGCAAAACGAACTCCTCTTCCTCGCCGCTCAGTTCCAACTTCCAACTCCCCAACCGTCTTTCACGTGCATTGCACATGCAAATAACGAGTTAACGCCTTATCCAGAGAATCAATGGCGAGGAATTGTAGAATCTTCGATCCGAGGTCCACGTCCCGAGGATCTGCACAACATAAAGAAGGTTTCAATTTCGAAGTGTGGGGGCCACGGTTCTTGAAGCTAGACCATTGATACGTTGCATCACCCAGGGATGGAGAATACCCAAAAATGTTCTCAATAGGATAATCATAACCTTTCAATTTTGTGGCCATACCAATGGACAGTTAAGAAGAGAAACAGTGCACAGTCCACGTTCAACTGAAAAATGTTCCGACGGTAATAGCCAGGATCTTCTAATCTAGAAATTTTTTGGGGCATGGTCCATCCACGATCGACATGATAAACCAAAACTCTGGATTACATTGGAACCTTAGTACATTAATAAGCGAAAGCTTTTTTATGCATTGAAGATGTTCGTACTATTCGGGAGTTAAGAACGTTATCGAGGAGAACGAATTGGCTACTCCCCCTGCCACCAGCCCCGGGCTGGTGGTCGGTGCTCTGTGGGCCCACCATGATGTATGTGTTTCATCCATTTTTAGTAATTATTTTAGGGCTTTATCCAAAAAATGAGAGGAATATAAATCTCAGATATACCACACCATATGAAAACAATAGTGATTGGATATCCCGGCACAATTGGGTGACGAAAAGCTCACCACCCACGTCCATGGTGAGATGACCAGATGGGACTCGATTGGTGGGGCCGTATATTTTGAGAGAGAGGCCAGTCCTATCTACTATTTCAATCAATGTACGATTTCATGAATCAAATCTCGCCATATCATCTCACTGCTACATTCATTGAATAGTTTCTCACCACTTAATTCGTGTCCTTCACATGATCATTACGGACAAGGATTTCTTGCCAAAGAAGTTCCTGCACTAGAAATCTATGTGGGGCCCACTCTGATATTTGTCATAAATTCACTCCATTCATCACTTTTCATTTTTAGCTCATTTTAGAACTTGACCAAAAGTAAGTGGTAAGTGAGTGCTATCATAGACTCAAGTGAGCTGCAAGAGCTATATTTTTCTTGTGTGTTTTCAATTAATCTTAATGAGAATGACTAGAGATGTACATGAGACGAGTTAGCTTGGTGAGCTCGCTCGATTTGACTCGAAAAATCTCGACTCGCCTATGCTCGAAATTGAATTTGGACGAGTGGAGTTTTTGAAGCTCGAAAAAATTTCGAGTCGAGTTCGAGCTTGCCCAAGCTCGACTTGACTCGAAATGACTTGGATCGAATCAGCTCGGTGACTCGGTTATTTTGATATGAACGCTACCCGCCGAGTGTTCGATGAGATGACTCAACGAAGTGTTGGCGAGGAAGGAATGGATATGTCGGTTGTTTGATTTTGATGCTACTCGCTTGGGCATTTGATTTTGATGTTGCTGTATAGGTGTTTGATGAAATACTTGTGAAAAATTGTTATTGTTTTACATTTTGTGAGAAATTGAAGATGCATTCTACCTGTTTGAGAAAATGTCGAACAAGCTCTAACTCGGCTCGAACTGGCTCGAGCTGCTGAACGAACCGAGCCAAGTTAGCGAGACAGGCTTGAGGACTGAGCTGAGTCGAATTTGAGCTGGGGTTAGCTATTGGCCGAGCCGAGCCAAGTTGTGCTAAGATTGATTCGGTTCCACTTGTGTACAACACTAAGAATGACCCTCCCCAACTTTTTCTATGTGGATCACTTGAGTTTCATATCTACCTCATTTTTTGGGCCATCTTCTAACCCGAGCAAGAGAAAGTTATGAATTGGATGAATTTGTCACAAACATCACGTTGGACCCACCCAATCAAAAGATTGTGTGCGCATAGTTGGAATGATGAGTGGGTAGTCATTTATCTCTCACCATCCAACAAACATGGTTAGGAGTCTCAATTAGAGGTGGGCATCAAGTCGAGTCGGATCGAGTTGGGGCTGTTCCGACTCGATCCAGTTTTGAAATAGGCCTGATCCAAACTCAACCCAACTCTGTACTGAGTCCAACATACCTGACCTAATCTGAGTCCGAGTTTGGCCTAGACTAATCCGGACCAAGTCCAACCCAGTCGCAAGTACCGAGTCGGGTCAAGTTAGCACCGAGTCGGGTCGAGTGCAGTGGGTATCCACAGGCTGAATTTACAACTCAAAACCTATATTCACTTGACAAAATTGCAACATTTCTATCAACTACACAACATCTTAGATCTGAAATGTCATATTTGAGTTTTCTTTAACATGTATGTATGAGTCGAGTTTCGGATCGAGTCGAGTCAGTACCAAGTTGGATTTCAAGTCAAGTCGAGTCGAGTTACTGGATGACTCAAACTCAACTTAGTTTGAGTTCGGATTAGATGAACGTCAACTCGATTTGGATCAACTCATCCACTTAGTTCAATCGAGTTGGATCTAAACAAGTTGGACGAGTCGAGTTTGCTGAGTCAAGTCGTCCCATGCCCAGTTCTAGTCTCAATGCGAAATTGAAAATGGACTTTTGAATATTGACATTTTTCTTAGGTGCGTTTAGGCCCTATTCTTCTTATTATTGTACATAAAGTTGCATTAAAACTCTAACCTACATTATGATTATTAGGTCATGATCTTAACCAATAACGGGATGTGTGGGGACCACCCTGATGTAATCCTAACATCAAATCCGTTCATCATGTGCACATCCTCATGTTATCCTTGTGCTAAAAAATCCGATGGATCCAAAATTTAGGTGGACCACCTCTTAGGAACATGGTGACCACCATTTAAAAAGGTGCTCTTTAGAAATGATGATCACCATTAAGACTTTCCATATGTAGGCCCATCATTATATATGTTATGGGTAAAATTCGACTGACCAATCACTTGGAGTAAAACGGGAAGATAAGAGGAAGTAACTCAACTTGAAGGATCGGATAGTCAGCTCGGTCCTAGATGTCGACCATGACTTTTGCGACTACCAGTGGCGCTTATGGATAACAACCTTAGCCGCCGAGCTGATACTTCATTGTCTCGATCAAGGGGTTGGCTATGGGTGCTGACCTCGAGGGACGACCTTGAGTGATTAGCCTCGAGGACCAGCTTCGACTAAGGGCCCCAACCCAAGAGGTCGGCCTCGGTTATCAACCTCGGCCTCGGGCATTGACTGCTACCTCAAAATATAATGAAGGATCCTCCCCGTACATAGGTGAGATTGCTTTATGAGATCTCAGCCGAGGATCATGCATAAGAAGGCGTGATGTATCTGGGAACAAAGTCATATTATGATACTAACCTATTTAGCAGATTCATTGCCATATACATAAGTGGTCTCACAAGTAGCCCTTGTTAAAGAAAGAGGTAAGCTCAATTACCTTAACCCAACTACTATTGTTGCATGCCTTTCCTGACTTAGTCATCGAAGGGCTCCAAGCTATAACTAGCGCCCCAATTGTCTTTCTGTTTTACGGGTGTTCGACTGGCTAGTAGGGACACCCAGATTTTAGCATCAACCATATACATGCTATTTAATCCATTATTTACGTGATGATCCCAAATTAGGATGAATGAACACGTACACAACTTCAGTGGATTTGGGATCCCTAATTGTGGGCCCACTGTGATGTATGTGTCTTATATCCGTGCCCATCGTGAGTACGCTAATTAGCCCGTACCATTGAGGTGAATGTTGACCATAAGGGATAAGAATAAGGAGAAAATCTAACCATATAAAAAAATGGTGTATGGAAATCATTGGTTGGATTTCAATGACTTTTACCTACTATTTTTTAAAGTACCAGGCTTATTCAATCATTGTAATTGTTGGACTATTAAACTCTACTATAGCATACCACTTATGCCAGATTTAACCAATACAACATATGAACCAGTCAATGTATACTTCGTAACCCAAATTGGGCCCACATGTTGAGTGGTCCGATGATCTGAACCGATGATTGTAACCATCACCGTCTAGGACGCGGATTAGCTATTGACAGGTTAATTAGCGAGAATCGCTATTGACAGGGACGTCACCAAGTAATGTGGGACCCACCATGATGTATGTGTTGTATCCACACCGTCCATCCATTTGGTGATATAAATTTAGGGCACGAGCTAAATAATGAGTCAGATCCAAAGCTCGAGTGGACCCCACAATAGAAAACAGTGGAGAGAGTACCGTCCACTATTAAAAATTTCTAAGGGACACAAAAGTTTTCCATCAAACTGAAATTTGTGTTTTATCTTCTTTCGTGTCTATCTTATAACTCATGAACATGTTGGATCTCAGATAAACATCATAGTAGACCTTAGGAAGGTTTCAACGATGGGCGTCACTCTTCCCACTGTTTTCTGTGGTGGGGTTCACTCCATATTTAGATCAGAATCTTTCTTTGTCTTATGCCCTAAAATGATATCTCCAAATGGATGGATGGTGTGGATACAACACGATGTATGTGGGTCCACAGAACTTGGTGACGTCACTTCAGTAGCGAGTCCCGCTACTCAACTTGTCAGTATCTAATCCGCCTACCACCGTGGATGAATTTTAGAATGATGAGAAATGATTTTCAACCACTTCCATTCAACTCTAAATATCAAAAGTTAAGATCATTAATGAAGTGTGAGTCTGGGTAAATAGCTTATTTATGGCAGTAAAGAAAATATGGACGGTTCAAATCATACGACCATCTCATATGTGGGCCTCAGTGGGTGTCAACAAACTCTGGCATATGTGTCGCGACTAAGGGAAAACGTACTCCTCTTCGCTGCCGCTCAGTTCCAACTCCCCAACCGTCTTTCACATGCATTGCATGTGCAAATCCAGACCATTGATACGTTACATCACCCAGGGATGGAGAATACCCAAAAATGTTCTTAATAGGATAATCATAACCTTTCAATCTTGTGGCCCACCAATAGACCAGGCGCGGCTCAACCTTCTTCGGGGCCTTAGGCAAGTCATAAAAATGAAGCTTAGAATTTAATTTTTTGAGAACTTAATTAGCAATAAAATAGGTAGTTGTGGTCCTAGGTTTTAGGAGAAGAATTGATTGAAAATGATGCTATTATTTTGAAAAGAGATGATAAAGTTAGACTGTTATTATTGATAGTGCTAGTTTCTAGGATTTGTTTTTTATTTTCAATTTCAAATTTGTAAATTAATTTTTAAATGTTCCTATTTTGTAGGCCTTTCAAATTTTATTTCAAAAATTTTAGATTTTTTTTTTCTTCTTCTTAATTTTAATTTTGTTGTAATATAGGACCTTCATAATTAAGAAATTTTAATTTTACTATAATATACGGCCTTCATAATCAGGGGGAAACATACTGAGTAACTCAGTACAATTAGCGTACCGAGTAAACTGTGTGGGTCCTACAGTCATTCATGCATTTTATTCACTTCGTCCATACATTTTAGCAGATAAGTGTAGGTCGTTAGCCCAAAAATG
Organism: Magnolia officinalis; assembly: GCA_021015155.1. NCBI lineage: Eukaryota > Viridiplantae > Streptophyta > Magnoliopsida > Magnoliales > Magnoliaceae > Magnolia > Magnolia officinalis. The sequence goes on from JAJHSJ010000008.1 coordinate 64,319,489, forward strand.
AAGCATATCCAAAGGTTAAATGGACTACATCATCAGAAAAAGTGTGAATTGAACATCTATCATTGAAAATTTCGTAGGGGCCATAGAAGTTTTAAATCAATCTAACATTTTTTTTTTTTGTTTTCACTTCATCCATGTCTTTGTGATATTATGAAAAGGTTGGATGACAAATAAATATCACGGTGGTCCATAGAAAGGTTTCAAAGGTGGAAATCATTATTTCCACGGTTTCCTACGGTATGGTCCACTTGAGCTTTAGATATACCTCAAATTTGGACTCAGCCACTAAAATGATCTGAAAAAATGGATAGACGAAGCGGACAAGACAAATACATTCACGGTGGGCCCAACTGAGTTTACTCAGTACCGTAAGAATGTACTGAGTAACTCAGCACACAATTTGATTTCAATTAGGGGGCCTTAGACGATTGCCTCACCTGACTACCCCTTTGAGCCGCCCCTGCAATAGATGGCTAAGAAGAGAAACAATGCACAGTCCACGCTCAACTAAAAAATGTTCCAACGGTAATGGCCAGGATCTTCTAATCTGGAAAATTTTTTGGGGCATGGTCCATCCACGATCGACATAATAAACCAATAGTCTGGATTACATTGGAACCTTCGTACAATGCACGAAGACTTTTAGGCATTGATGTGAGTACTATCCAGGAGTTAAGAACGTTGTTGAGGTCCTAGATAAAGAAATCAATTCACAATCCATTGTAATCGTGATTTGGCAGTCGAATTTGGTAGTTATAAATCGTGAAATGGTCAAAACAATGCATCCAAATGGAACTTTTGGAAGGGAAAAGTAAGTTGGTTTTGCTAGGGTATGGTGGCCCCATACCATAGTTTCATACAATGTCTGGTTTACATCGGCTGATTGCAACCTCGAATTGATTGAACCGTACGTTCATGTTCTCATTACCCATGCATTGAGGCTATAATCTTAGTAATCATGCTTCATCGATGATCCTGAATTTGAATCTCGGATTTGAATATAACCCATTAGGCATGCATCCATCTTTATACAATCATACAAAATCACTTATTTCTTATCGAGACAACCAATTAGAAAAGTACACATGTCATTTCACGGAAAAGAAGTGGTTGAGTAGAGAGAGTAGTTAAAAGGACACGTGTCAAGAAGAGAATGTAGGATATGGAAGGCCAACGTGGTGACAAATCAACCCCCTTAATAGTTAAATAAAGGAAAAAAATGTTTGAGAAATAACTGTAAAAGAGATTTATAAATAGCAAAGAAATCAACGAAGTAAGTCATCTCACACCAAACCAATCAAACCAATAAAATTATCTTTCCCTATCATAACTTAGCTCTATCATAAGAGTATCGATAATTCGGTAGTAGTAATTCTTACTTGTAATTCATTAGTGGTAATCTTTAGCTGTAATCCAAGTTTATGATCATATATTGGACTATTCCCAGTTTTAATACAAGCAATTCATCTTCTAAAAAGGCATCGTGCAGTTGCTCCCTGTGACCCGAATATAAGTGTTTCCTTTTTGTTTGACTGTTTCCGCTTATAAAAGTTCTTTCATACGAAAGGCAAGGTGTAACCCATCTTTAGAGGAGGAACCTCGCCCTTTGATAATCATTTGATCTTATTATAACTATATTGCGAGTGGCTGAATAGGCGACTAATCTTCTTAGGTCTCGGTCATATACGATCACACTTGACATATCTGCGTATCTTGGTGCTTAGAGTCAAGTATACCAGTGCAATAGTAAAATATGAGTTGAAGAAATACTCGTAATACTTCTAGAGCTAATGAACCTCCTGCACTAAATGAGGAAATTTAGGTGCATCCAACAACTAAGCTGTTAAATCCAAAACCAAACCTAATGCCAAATTCTCCCAATCAGGATAGGCCATCTTCATCTCGGACCGATCCGCTTAAGATAATGGCGGCTGGGTTATGAGGATTCAACATATTACAGAGCAGTTACAAGCTCAAGTTGAATAATCACGAATTCAGGTTGAAACTTTTAATAGATGGATGGTTAGTTAGATCAAAAGTTTGAATAGGATGATGGCTATTTTGGCTAAAAGAACACCTCTCGTGTCTTAGGAAACTATTGAGACTAATTTTTTCATAAATCTAATGCTATTACCCCCAACACCTCTTTTACAATAGAACATAAATCTTGCTCTAGTACAAGAAGTGCAGAATGTTTCTTCACTTGCTCAGTTTAGATGAATTGAATAGAAGAACATGAATTTCATTCGTAAGACTAGAAATCAAGAAATACCCAGGGACAACCTTTTCTTAAAAATATCCCTCACAATGGAGAGCAATATCTAGCAAGTCCTGAGCTACCTCCAATGGTTGAACCTCGCCATTTAGACCGCGATCAAGTTTTACAATTGGTGTAAGAAGTGGCAGGCTAAGTTTTTTGCCGTACCAACACTCCCGTCTATCAAAAATCCTATCTTGAATGGATCGATCGACAACATCTATTACTGAGAAACTACCGACCTATTTTTTCACTATTTACAAGTGACACTGGTCAGTCGATGATATAACACATAGGTCAATTTATTATATAGTGTGGAGAACTGGCGAATAATGATTATTACAAATTCCAACAGTGTGGCTGCTCTTTAACTGCAGTAGTAGTCTAATCTGTTCCCAAACTCTATTCAAATGTGGCTAGAAAATAAAAGAAAAATTCCATGCCCAATTCTTCCATAAGGATTGAAAAATTTCTATAGGCAACCTTGCATGTTTCCAATAGTTGCTAGGTGAATCATATGAAAACTATATTACCTTGTTCAAAAAGGCAAAAACCATTACAAAGTAGTCACAATCGAAGATGATTTTATACAACTCGCCTAGGTGGTTTGAAATACAAATGCCGTAAAAAGTTCATTGGAACTGAGTTTACAGTTTTATATGATCTAACTAAGAAGGTATCTCAGTACGAAGCTCTTCTTTAAGATGGAACAAGGTAGAACAATTGATCAATCGGAACCTACTATTATGATCCTAACAACAAAGTGGTAACGGCCGAAGTGGTGGCCAAGAAATCATTCATCTGTTCGGCATTGGTTAAAGCATAAGCAACTTCGCCAGCTACATAGAAAACTCAAAGGGCATATATATTTGATATTACTTAGGCCGATTAGATCTTTGATATAATGTTGGCCAAAAAATTTATTAAAATTCTTGTCAATTATAAAAAACTATGGTTTAAGAATTAAAAAAGACCGAGTATTGCAAATGATAGGGAACTCGTTCCTATTTCACTAATAAATGTGTCGTTGGGGAGTTGGGAAGCCATGTAAGGGGAGGATGCCCATCTCGATGGGGGTGCATTGCGTTGGGGCCTCTCGACAGCCACAATTGGAATAACATATAAGTCAGTCGCAACCTGCGCACTCGCCTCGTCAACATCCATATGCTGACTACTCTCAATTATGTCTGTTGGTTGCCCCACCGCGTCATCCATAACTGTAAGCTGGCTAGCACCTAATCCATAACTGTAGGCTGACCAATAACCTCATCTACAAATGTGGGCTACCGACCCACCTCATCCATATCTACAGGCTGGCCAGCAACCCCATTTAGTACTGTGGGCTAAACAACAACCTCGTCCACAACAACTTTGCTCACAACCACATGGTGCCCTCTCTTATCCTCCATAATAAGCTGACCAGTAGCCTCATCCATATCTGTAGGTTGACCAACAGTCTCATCCGTATCTATGGGTAGCCTGAAATGACCCTCCTCCATGAATCACGACGATGTGCTAATAGCCTGTATTAGAATACCACATATTAGATATGTAATTCATAATGTGTTATTAAAAATAAAAATAAATGCAATTTCACATACCTTACTAGATAAAACTTATAACACCCAGTACTTTTTAGTACTCGGGTGTCACCATGGGGATCTAAATTAGTTTACACATGTGTGAATCCACGTAGCTTACCTTACATGTCACCATCCAATAACTCTCAATCTATCTATCTTAATCATCTAGTACAACCTTCAATCATATAACAAGTCATCCATCCAATTGATTTTCAAAATAATCCATCATAGTTTCAGAGACATCTATTTTAGGATCCTAATCGTTTTGATAAATCAATTAAACTGTTCATCATCGATTGCAAGCCCAAAATCTAAGGATCCACCGTTCATCAAGTCTGTGGCATCTTGTCTAACGATCAAATGCTAAATCGTGTGAATCCGACTGTTAGATGGTAATGATGACTGTTCAGGGGCACCTAAACTAGTTTAGGCCCGGTAGGACTGTTAAAAGTGATCCTCACCTACAGATCAAGCGATCCATCCATCATTATTCAAGATGGACCATCACATTATTAGAGAAACCATGGATCAATCACTGCTCATCAGATCCACAATGCTTCCGCTGATCGATCTAACGATCAATTCCCCTAACTTGACCATCGGATTATAAAATTAACCATAAACTACCTGAGTAGTAGATGCGCCTGAAATTTGGACACATGGCTTAACAAGATGTGATTTAAATCATTAATGACTCTAATCAAAGGCAGGTCCTACATAAAATAATAATAATAAAAAATAAATAAATAAATAAATAAGTAAATATCTTTGTATACACATAATAATAATGTAGAACAAAAGTGATAATGGTATAATAAAGCAAATAATATTATTAGAGAGACTTTAATAGCAGTAAGGGCATTGTCAACACATGAAACAAATGGTCTTGAATGCACAAATGATCCCTAGGGGTCTTTTTGACCGTTGATGTTCAAATTGGGATTAATCTAACCATCGGATCTTTGAAGATTAACAAATTAGATAAGATTCAATCGATGAGGGCCCACTTGAGCATGGGAACCACCTAATAAGTGGACTAGTGTACTTTCTAGGCAAGTAGAATCAAGTGGTCGGAATAGATTACAGTGGACCTTAAAAATGTTTCAACGGTAGTCATTCAATCCCATTACTGTATTTGGTGTAGTTCACTTGAGCTTTGGATGGACCTTATTTTTGGGCTCATGATTTTGAGTGATATGAAAATTTTGATGAACAGTGTGGATCTACCACATTAATCATTTGGAGTCTATAGAAGTTCAACATGTTAAAAGTTTGGTTGTTTAGTATAGAAAATCAGCGTGCTTTGTGACGTGCTGTCATTGGCGATGATGTCAACTAATGAGATGGGATGGCACCGGATTTTCCCGTGCCTTCAACAGAGACTATTAGTACTTCAAATATTTTGAAAGCCGACGATTTTTAGTTGATAGTCCTGTGCGGTGGTTATATAACGAACAAGAAAAAAAACCCCTTATCTTTAAATAGACATTTTCTACTTGTCAAACTGGTAGACCCCACTACGTAATGCATGGTCTTAGGAAAATCCTAGTAGTTCCACTAATAGGCATTTTTTGTTTGAATGTTGTTTATAGACATTTTTTTTTTCTATTTTTATCCTCTATTTCCACACAATATATCAAAGGGCATGCAAAGGTTATGTGTTAGTAAGGGGGACATCCACAAGGGGGCCCACTAGACAGATGGTCTTGATTCCTCAACAACATAATCATATGGATATCGATGTTTTCTCAACCAATATTTTATGTATTGGTATTGATGCATGTATACGCCCTTCAAGATAGAAGCGTATCAAGTATTGCACGGGAAGTAGTGCATTCAATTAATGTATCTCTATTGTTAGGAATACTGAGAAATATTAAAAAATTGGTTGAATTTTTTAATAAAATTGAAAAAGATGGTAGAAAAAATATTATTACACACAACCCACAAGATCACAAAAGACAAGTACAGGTAATGAATTTCCATTATATAGGGTCTTAAACTATATATATGCCTGTTTGAGAGAAGTAATGCAATTATTTTAAAAAGTGCTTTATATCATTCAAGACATGTATGAAAACACAACAATTAATTGTTTTAAAAAAGAGTGCACATATGACATACAAGAAATTGAAATTAAATTGTAAAATGATGTCGTATGATTCAAAATTTAAGTTTATTTTGTCATTAGAAAATGAGATCAATGGACATTTATTAGACATTAAGAATAAAAAACATCAAATTGTCCTATTTTAACAAATAAGTGTTCACAAATAAAATGTTAGGATCATTTAAACAATTTAATTTTGGGACCTTGTTTAGTGATACTGGGATCACAATTTAATATATGACATGTGTACAATTTCTGAGTGCATGATATCAAGTGTTATGTGTTATAGAGTAGTATGCAACTCCCCTTCCATTATATTTTGTTGACGTAAGTTGGCAAGCAAAGGGGTTGGCAACTCAATTGGAACCGACCATGATGTTTATGTGAAATCCACCATAACCACTATGTACATCACCTTAAGTTAGGCCCAGGGCCCCAAAATCAGTCCCATCTATGATTCAGGTGGAACACATAATTAGGAATAGTGTATAGGACAACACTCACCCTTTAAATTGATTCCTTGGTGCGGCCCGCCATAATTAAAGACGGGCTTAATGTTGGGGACCTTACCTAATTAAATTTTAGTATGTCATCTAATAGTTGGAGTGAATTTTATATAATCATCATGGTGGTCAGGGTGAAAATCAATGGTGGATTCAACACATAACCCATGACAAGCTCCACAACCCTCAACACATGACAACCTAGACACTTAACACATAATAACCTTGACCCTTAACATATTACAACCACAACCTTGATTCGTAACACAGTACAGCCACCATCTTGACCCTTATAACATGACAACCTTGACCCTTAACGCATTACAACAATTACCTTGACTCTTATAACATGACAATCTCGACCCTTAGTACACCGTTAACACATTACAACCACGACTTTGACCCTTATAACATGATAACCTCGACCCTTAACACATGACAACCATGACTCATACCTTGATAACCTCAACCCTTAATACATGACGATTATGATCTAAACCCATAATACATGACAACCTTGACCCTTAACACATGACGACCACGACCTAAACCCTTAACACATGACAACCTCGACTCTTAACATATGACAACCACGTCCCATACCCTTAATACATGACAACCTCGACCCTTAACACATGACAACCACGACTCAAAACCTTAACACACAAGCTTAACCCTTAAAAAAAATATACATATTCATTGTCTTACAAAGTAATGCATCATAAAATTTAAATTTTATCTCCTTCATTGTCTTGTATTTGATAACTACAACCATCCTTATATACCTCAAATTCCTTTTGAAAATCACTTTTCCTCATGACAACAACAACCACGTCCATCCCCCTCTATCCACAAAAAAAAGTGCTTTCATTTATAAGAAAATGCTATTTAACAATAAAATAAAATAAAATAAAGAATTCATTTAAAATATCTTTCACATATCAGTGGCTTCTATCTCTAAGAAATGTGGTTGTCGGAGTAAAAACAACACTTTTTTCAGGACCTTATAAGTTAGTGATGCTCATATGCCGGAGAAGCTGATGGCAGTGAACGTATGTTGAAAAATGCAATCGAAAAAAGTGGTGATAGGTCATTAAAAAATATTTTTGAAAAGGAAGAAAAAAAGGGTTAAGGAAAACAACAAAGAAAGAAGAGAAGAAAAAAAAGCTCCATGTGTATACCAAGTTCCAAGGATGGACAATTTGGTACAAACGAATTTCAAAACCTGTTAGATGACTACCCTCCAAGCATTTGAAACTTCCCCTCGTTTAGATATTTTTACCATACCACAATGCTAGTACGGTCAAAATCCCCACATTGGAAAAGGTGGCCGCATGGAAGGAGGTGGGTGTGTGGAAGATTCAGAAGGCCCACCTTTATGTATTTGTGTGATCAAGGCAGAGATGAATCAGAGGTGTGCCTTGGTGAATCTCTGGACACAAAATGGATCTACCTGGCATGGTTCACTTGAGGATCGGATGCACCTCATTTTTGAGATAATGCCTTAAAATGATCCGGCACAACGGATGGAGGGCGTGGATTTTTCACAAACACTACGGTGGCCCTACCTATCTTCTCACCCCTCTCTGAGACACTCATGGCCTATCTCCCCCTGGAAGTGGATTAGGTGCAATCCCGGCCTCACCCAACATTGTGCGGCACTGACAGTGGGGCCCACCGTGATGCAGTAGTTGTATGTCCACGCCGTCCATCTGTTCCTCCGGGTCATTTTAGAGAATACCCCAAAAAGTAAAAGAAAATAAGATCTGAATCTCAGGTGGCCCACGATATAAGAAACAATGCTAATTGAACGCTCACCATTGAAAACTTTGTAGGGTCCACTGTAATGGCTTTCTTTTTTTTTCAATCCAACCTTTTGATAAGGTCACACAGACCCAGACCTGGATGAAGGGAATAAACAAATATCAGCTTAATTTAATTTTTTTAGCCCACAAAATCTTTTTAATGGTCAATCACAATTGTTTCCTGTGTTATAATCTCTGTGATATTTGAATGGCTTCATTTTAGGGACCGTGCCCTAAAAACATCTGAAACAACGGATGGACGGAGTGGATATTGCGTACATCAAGGTGTGCCCTATGGTTAGGGCCGCATCTACGTGCATGAAGGTGCGCTGGGGACGCGGATTTCCTGGGAAAGCCTTTCGCATAGGTGGGGCTAGTGTTATTTTTGTGAGAAATCTACCCCTCCATCCGTTTTTTGAGATCGATTTAGGACTTGAGATCAAAAGTGAGCAGGATCCAAGGCTTAAGTGGGCGGATTAAAGGAAAAGGTGGGTGAGGAAATTCCTGCCATTGAAACCTCCACAGGACGACATCAATGTTTAAATGCCATCCATACCATTCATAACGTCATTTCTACTGGGATGAGCTGAGAACAAAAACATTACCGTGAATTAAAACTTCGTTGGCCCATGAATATTTCAACTGCGAACACTTAATTCTCACGTTTCTGGTCAACTTGAGTATTGATACTGTTATTTTTGATCTTCATGTCTTGAAATAAATTAACTCAACTTTATTATTATTATTATTATTTTTAATATTTATTTTTTACACACACCACTACACACTCATGCCTTAGAGGTTTTTCACCACCTATGAATACTCGAACCCTTGACCGTGTGTTGTAATTAACTCAATGAAATATATTAACTCAACTTTATTATTATTATTATTTTTTAATATTTATTTTTTACACACACCACTACACACTCACGCCTTAGTGGTTTTTCACCACTTATAGGTACTCGAACCCTTGACCGTGTGTTGTAATTAACTCAACTTGAGTACTGGATACTGCTCATTTTTTATCTGATGTCTTAAAATAAAATCACGGAAGGAATGAACAAAGTGAATTTCTTACCAACATCCCGGTGGGCCCCACCTAAGCTTCTAGCGCATGAACTTCCTGCAAAAGGTTTTGAACATTAAATTGAGGTCCGGTTTTCAGGTAAAGCCTTTCAGCAGTGAGTTCCTGCGATGGGATACTGGTTTGGGTCCAGTGTGATGTTTGAGAGATATTCACCCTTTCCATCTGTTTTTCCATGTCATTATAGGCAGAGGAAAACCTAAAACTCAAGTGGGCCACACGAGAGAGGGAAATCCATGGGAAAGAGTTTACTACCATTGAAACCTTATTGGGCTCCACCTTAATGTTTATATGTCATCCAAACCCTTTATAAGGTCATTCCCATTGGGATGAAGTGAAATCACAAAAAGAAAAAACCTTATATGAAGCTTTTGTGCCCGCATGAATATTTCAACGACAGTCACTGAATCCCTGGTGTTTCCTCTCGTGTAGCACACTCAAGTTTTGTATCCACCCCATTTTCTGATAAATAGCCCTAATTTCAAGTGGTCATTAAAAAAAAAAAAAAAAAAAAAAAAAAAAAAAAAAAAAAAAACTAATAAACAAAATCATATCCTTACATTAGATCATCCTCTCTCTTTCATTTTCATCAAAACCCTGAAAATGCCTCCCTCTCATTAACCTGGCACGTCCAGCACATCATGGACCTTATTCGAGGCCGCTAGGCTAACGTGCGCCATGGGTTGCGCCCCATCCATGCTAGCCACTCTAGCCTGCTGTCGCAGCACCAGAATAGCTGCTGCCCCATTGTAATCCGTCGACGCGAGGAAGTCTCCTATAACACCAAGCTCGGATTCCTCGTTCCATTCCCTCAACCCCTTCGTTAGGACCGTCTCCATCTCTAAACCCCACCCCACCATGAAAAGATCATACATATCACCCATCGATCTAATCACTTCAACCGTCCCCCCACCATCAGCCACCTCCTCCTCTCGATAACTAACCCGGTTATTACCCGCCACCCACATCTTGAATTTCCCCACCATCTCATCATCGAGCTTCTTCTCAATAGAATCATAGAGCTTTCTATCCATCGGAAGACAACGTGTTACATAGATACTGACAGATGGGTTACTAGCCATCCATGCCGCGTAAGCCAACGCCTCACGATCATCACGTCCTCCCAAGAACAAGACAGCCAAGTGGAATGAATGCTGTCTCGGTTTCGTAGTCCCTCCCAAGGTCATGCAGTTCACCAAAATCCCAACCGAGCATGGAGCCTCCTCCAAGACGCTACGATTAATGATCTTGATGGCCTGACCTGACGCCCCCATCATCATCTCACCATTAACTGCCGGTTGCTTGTGGAATGGCATGATCACGAGCGATACGTGCTTGGTATGTGCAAGCGAACAGATATCATTGTGCATGGTCTGGTGGGGTGAAATTGCTATAAAGGGTTGCAGCCATACATGCCCACGGTGGTTGCGCTCAAACTGGTAGAAAACGTTCATTATTCTGTTAGTGCTGGTAGGGTCTGTGGATGGTTTGTAGGGCACAAGCAAAGGCAAGGCACGGCCTACCATATTCACGAGGTGGAGGACATGGACGGCTAGGGGGTCAAACCTGGAAATATTGGACATTTGCAGGAGGTTGATGATGGGTGCGACGTTGTCTTCGTCGTGGATACATGTAAGAAGACATGGACCTAAGCTCTTCTCAACACTGTGCTGTACCGTTCGCCAACTGTACGTAATGTACTGCATCGTAGGGTTGTAAATGGCAGTCACCAGCGGCGTGCAAATGGCAGTCGCCATCATGAAAGACAGAACCACACAGACGAGCTGTTGGTTGTCTAATGCCTGCGTATGATACCAGGTTAGAAATGACTCTTGTCTTAAAAAAAATTAAAATTAAAATCTTAATATACACATGTGCTCACAATTAGGGGTGCACATGGAATCGGTAGAACTCGTAAACCGGATTGAAATTGACCAGACTGCACGGTTTGGTCCGGTTTTGAAGTGCACCGGTTCAGGTTCTAGTTCTGAAAATCAAAGAACTGTTAGTTCGGTTCAGTCCACGGTTTTGAGTTATGCAGAACCGAAGGAGACCGTAGAACCGAACCTTGGAACTGGATCCCTTAGTCAATATATATATATATATATATATATATATATATATATATATAAACATAAAAAACTATACCATTTGATCATTAATCAAATGGATCACAACATGAGTAAACATTGTCGACAAAATCATTTTGGAAACACAAAATGGTCATAAAAACAAACCATGACAAGATTACTCTATGTGAAAATTTTCCATAGAGGAGCATGGGCCGGATTATTTAAAAAAAATCATGCAATTTACCTTAACTATAAAAACAAACCATGCAATTGAGTTGAATTATAAAAAGCCCATAACCTTAGAACTAAACCCATTTTTTACGGTCCGGTTCTGGTTCTAATTTTCCTGGAACCGTTCGGTTCCAGTTTCACCCCAGAATCAGACCGAACTGAACCATGTGCACCCCTCTTCACAATGGCAAAAATGTGAAGATCTAATATGACAATTGTAAGGTGGGCCTTAAAGTAAACATTTACTGAGCAAAAAAATTAAAAATAAATAAATAAATGGGCTGCTCAATAGAGACCGTTGATTGTCTCTCTGAACATCCGCTTGTCTCATGCATGTACAGCTCACCGAGTCACTCTAACCCTAACACCATCAGTCAGCTAGCTGGTGTCAAACCTCTGTGGGCCCCACCATGATGTATGAGTTTTATCCACGTTGCCTTTCCATTTGCCATCTTATTTTATGGCACGAGCCCAATACTACAGAAAAACATTATTATTTGAACGTCCACCGTTAAAATCTTCCGAGGGCCCACAAGAAAACAGTATTGATTGAACTTCCTCCATTAAAATTTACTACATCCCACTACATATCACTGTAATGTTTATTTTCCATCCAACTTGTTGGTAAGATCAGACGTATTTGGACGAGGGAAAAACAAAATATTAGTTTGAACCAAAACTTTTTTGCCCCAAAAATTTCAACGGTGAACATTCAATCCCCACTATTTCCTATGGTGTGGTCCACCTGAGATTTGGATCTTCCGTATTTTTGACCTCATGCCCTGAAATGAGATGGCAAAATGGATGATCGGCATGGGTGAAACACATACATCATGGTGGGCCCACAGAGCTTTGACACTACCTAGCTAGTTGGCTGGTGTTGGGTCACTAGCCGAACCCCATCGGATTTCATCACACACGCACAAAATATTTATTTATTATTATTATTTTTTATGGTGAAAAAATAGCTGTGTATGCGACGACATATATGTGTTGATATATTGTACATAAATAAGCTTAAAGTACAAAACCGTAAATCAAATGGATAGATTTTTATATGCATAAGTAATAATGCAATGGTAATACAAAATTGTAAATAAAATGGATTGATATCTATATGCATAAGTAATAATGAAAAGGTAATATGAAATGATGGGTTAATATTCTTTCCTTCTATCAAATCCTTCATTTTCAAATAAGTGTTATATGAATGGTCCAATTACACAAAATTTTCACCTTCTATACAAATCTATCAAAATCTATCAATGGATGATGTGGATTAATTTATGTTTTCTATATTGCACTCGATTTTTGAATAAAACAAAGTTTAATTAAAAAAAAAACCGTGTCAAAATATTTGAAAGATACCAAGTTTTAAATCTTTAACCAATTACATAGGTTTTTATTCCTTAATAGCACAGAGTTAAAATGGAGTATTTCCAACTGTGGTTTGGTCCACAACGGGTTGCAATGGCCGGGCTGGCCCTACATAGGTCTGACTCAGGGCTCGAGTAGAGATCCATGTTTTAACTCAGCCTTGCCCTATGTTCTACAACAGTAAGATTTGGCCCACGATTTCAGTCTTTGTCTGGAAATTGCTCTAAGGTGCTGTTTTAACATCCCAGATTTTCACTGTTTGAGATTTCAAAAAAAAAAAAAACCCTTGAAAATTTTTCGATATAACTAGCCTACGTTGTCACTTACTTCAAAGCTTTATGAGCGCACCACGATGTATGTGTTTTCATCCATGGTGTTGGGTCACTAGCTGAACCCCATCGGATTTCATCACACACGCACAAAATATTTATTTATTATTTTTTTAAGGTGAAAAAATAGCTGTGTATGCAACGACATATATGTGTTGATATATTGTACATAAATAAGCTTAAAGTACAAAACTGTAAATAAAATGGATAGATTTTTATATGCATAAGTAATAATGCAATGGTAATACAAAATTGTAAATAAAATGGATTGATATCTATATGCATAAGTAATAATGAAAAGGTAATATGAAATGATGGGTTAATATTCTTTCCTTCTATCAAATCCTTCATTTTCAAATAAGTGTTATATGAATGGTCCAATTATACAAAATTTTCACCTTCTACACAAATCTATCAAAATCTATCAATGGATGATGTAGATTAATTTATGTTTTCTATATTGCACTCGATTTTTGAATTAAACAAAGTTTAATTAAAAAAAAAAAAAAAAAAAAAAAAAAAAACGTGTCAAAATATTTGAAAGATACCAAGTTTTAAATCTTTAACCAATTACATAGGTTTTTATTCCTTAATAACACAGATTTAAAATGGAGTATTTCCAACTGTGGTTTGGTCCACAACGAGTTGCAATGGCCGGGCTAGCCCTACATAGGTCTGACTCAGGGCTCGAGTAGAGATCCATGTTTGAACTCACCCCTACCCTATGTTCCACAACATTAAGATTTGGCCCACGATTTCAGTCTTTGTCTGGAAATTGCTCTAAGGTGTTGTTTTAACATCCCAGATTTTCACTGTTTGAGATTTTCAAAAAAACCCTTGAAAATTTTCGATATAACTAGCACACGTTGTCATTTACTGACCCTTGATGCTTGAGGTGAGCCTATACGTGGGTGGTACCAGTAAAGAACTATACAAATCCAGTTAATCAACCGTATGAAGCCAACGAATCTGCCTGATCACTTAAATACCGAGTTTAGCCATATGATTTGTTCACATGGGGCCCAAATCTAGCCGGCCTATTACTGACTAATCGAGACAACCGTAACTAAATAAAGATTTACCCAAAGTTGAGACAAGTAAAGGTTAGATCTTAATTAACAAACCAAAGTGACCCAATTATCTTTTTAGCCTGAGAACCAATGTCTTAGAGTGACTTTAACTGGATCGTTATTTTCGCTAATTGCGAATAGAGCGTACTGCAAACTTAGTTAATCCAAACCCTAATCATTGTGCACAAGAAATATAAATACCAAATTTATTCCAAAAATATCCTGATTATCCAAATAAGCTATAGACAGCTCGTTAGTGGGGCATTAAACTTGAGACTATAGAAAGACATTCGTCTTAGTGGGCTTGACGTCCATTGTGAGGCATCGAGCCGAGGTTGCATCTCGAATTGCTCAACTTGGACTCACAAGCTAAGTGTATGAGATATGTGAATGCCTTAAGTGAAAACGTAAATTTTAGTGAAATTAGCTCATTGCTCTTTTGCGAAGTTGTAACTTTCGGATGATTAAAAGGAGTTAGGATAGGGAATATGCATATTTCTCAAAGTTAGACTAGTGTCACCAAACACCTAAGTATATTGGATCATAACTATTTTAAATTTTGATTAGGTCTCTGAACTCAAAGATTTAATGGATTAAGAAATTGAGATTCTAACTAACTTTAGACTTAGGACAAGCGTTGCTTGGTTTTGGAATTCATATGATGAATGGAGGCATGATTATATAAATTTCTGAGTTTTGAACTATTTTCTATATTTTAAATGTTTGTGGATAACATTTCTGAAAACCCTCACGAGACTATAACTCATCCACTAAGGGAAACCTAGGGATTTAAAGGCTTGTTGCATATGCTAAATGCAATCGAGATTACATACGAAAGTGGTGTAGTTAGAATTTTTGTTTTCATTTTAATTATTTTTCCAGATTTGCAAAGATTCGGGCAACAATGTGACTTTTGCTTATTCGCAGTTTTTTGCAGTTTCGATTATAAGGGACTCTGGAGGCCCTATTCATTATATGGGCTTGTTGGATTAGGCCCAAACAATGGCCCAATGGCCACCACTACTCATAGCTAGTAAATTCATAATGGGCCATAGTCCATGATGAGTGGCTTGGGGGAGATGCAGGCTCCCCCAGGTGTGTGTTGGTGCTCCAAATTGCAAGGGGATCCCACTAGCCTAGTCCAGCCCATTGGGCTTTGTTGTGGTTTGGTGTTTTGTGGGTTAGTTAGGCTATATACCTAGGGGTTTCTAAGCTTCACAGGCATTAGTGTTTCATGGTTTAGTTAGGCTATATTCTTAGGGGTTTCTAAGCTTCATAGGTCATTTCATATGGTTCAAGATAAGGTCCATCATTATTGAAGTGGGGTTATTTACGGTAACCTAATTAAATTATGACTTGGCAATGATTCTCAACTGGTTGAATGTTCAGGTATTTTGGTCCATAATACTTAAGGTCCTTGTTGTTGACAGTGGGTTGCATCAATACCAAATCAATGGTTTGGATAAATTAGATGAAATGGGCCCGACGGGACAAGTGCATAATGAATTCGTAATTCCTCTAATCAAAATGCCAATTTTTTCTATGGTGGATTTGCATTTTGTTTTCCAAACCTTGGATTACAGATCATGCTCCCCTCCCATTTTAGTACTATGGTAGAAAAATACCCTCTGTTTGCACTACTTGTAAACAACATCCTTGCATTTTTGGACAGTTACGGACAAAGGACTCCTCCCATTAAAGAAGTGGATTTTGCTTCACTCAAAGGATCTCTCTCACCCTTTATTGCTGCCTTCTTTCTCGCCAACCCAACACAAACTCGACCCAGTTCTACTTCAGTTACATGTGAGACCTACAATTTGGTGACCAAAACCATTTATGTGATGGTCATCTGTAATGAAGGATTTCATGTAGAGGGGAAATAGTCTTTCTCACTTGTCCTTTTCAGCAAGTGATAGCTGTTGCTAATTGAGGACTCTAAAGCCTGGCCTCTTTCAGTTGTCCATTTATATAAAAATGCTAAATAATCTTCTCAGAAAGTTAGTTAACAGTGTTGTTTTATCTGTTACACAAAATAATTTAAGGGTGTAATTTTCACACGCTAGATAAAACTTAAAAGATTTTTTAATTTTTAAAAATATATAAAATTGAAAGGTTTTTTGAGGTAATGCAAGAATCCCAAGTAAGAATAGGAGTATACAGGGAAATGAGGTGGTACCTTCTCATTCCTCCAAATATTCAAAACGATGAGTTCCATGATGCCTTTGGAACACATGAACAGGCCAAACACGAGAGCGTCCTGTTTGGGGATGTTGATGTAAGTCGACAACAGGGTCGGCGCCGCAATCTTCGCTACGCAACTGATGATCGTGATCCACCCTATGAACCCAAGTAGCCTCCAATCACGTATAGCAGACACATTCATTTTCAAGCCCATCGAAACAAAAAAGAGTGGCATTAGTATATCCAAAACCACGGATTCAATCTTTTCTACCATGGCCGATCCTAGTGGACGCCCAACTGGTATGACCAAGCCCAAGATGAACGGCCCGAAGGTTGTTTGCTGCCCGATAAACTCTCCGCTTAAAGCGGTGACCAGGACCCCGATGATAATGATGAAGACATGGGCATTTGCCACTGGGTGATTCTCTGGGGTCTGTTTGATGATCCACAATGATATGGGCCTGAACACGCAGATGATGAAGACTATCAGACCGATCATTGACAACACCATCCCTATGGCGTACATCTGGTTCTCTGCAGCTACATTAATTGCCACGGTTACTGATATAGACGAGACGTTGAATATTTCTACGACCATCGCTGATGACATGAGCAGGTGGCCAATGTTCGAGTTGAGCATCCCAAACTCAGTGAGGGTGATTGCAATGACAGGGAACGAGGTCATCGACAACATCAAGGACAGTTTCATGACATGGTTAATCGTTAGGGCGGCCGGGATGATAGATTCATTGAAGGTTAAGACGAAGAATGACAGAAGAATTGCAGGGAAGAATACATTTGAAATGGCTAGGTACACTGACTGCTTCCCTGTTTTCTTAATGATGGAGGGGTCCATCTTCACTCCCACTATAAAGAGGAAGAACGTTACACCTAACATCCCAGCTGTTTCCACCAGCATTTGGCTTTCTCGTGGGAAGAACATTTCTGTAAAACGCTTGTTGTGGCCAAGGACTGATGGACCTAGGATTATCCCCCCCTGTCCACATGTAAATCATCATGTTAGCCTATCTAAATGGTTGTATTGGTGGTGTAAGAAGAGGAAGAGGAAGATGAAGATGGAAAGCTTACCATTAAACTGCTGATGATCTTAGGCAGTCTGAGGGGTTTGAGAAGGTAGTACAGAACCCACGTGATTATGGAGATGAGAGAGATTTGAATTAAAAAGAGAGGTAACACATACATCAAAGGATTCTGCCCTACCCATATTCCATGAGAGACGATCCCGGAGACAGCTATGGGCCGGCACACCGTAGACCGAAAGTGGCCTTCTTTGTCATCAAGGATGGCGGATGGATTGTCCATCTCGTCCGCCTCCAAGATGGTCTTGGCCGGCCCGTCACAACACAGGAGAGATGGACAAAGGAAACAGGAAGAAGGAGAGGAAGAACCTCTTTTGAGACAATAGAGGAGACGGAGAAACGAGTGGTCGTCAGTTTCTTTCGGTATTGTTATTGACCGTTGACATGTGAACACTGGCCGTTGGCCACGGGGAAGCGGATTGCGTACTGAGTAAACTCTGTGGGGTCCACCGTGATTTACGTATTTTATCTACTCCGTCCATCCATTTTAACAGATAATTACATGACTTGATCCCAAAAATGAGATATATCTAAGTCTCAAGTATACCTCACCACGGGAAATAGTGCGAATTGAAATTCTACTGTTGAAAATTTCTTGGGGCCCACAGAAGTTTTGGATTAAGCTCATATTTGTGTTTTCCCTTCATCCATGTCTGTGTAATCTCATGAACAGGTTGGATGACAAATAAACAACACTGTGGGCCCTAGCAAGGTTTCAACAGTAGAAGTCATTATTCGCATTGTTTCCTTTAATGTGGTCCACTTAAGCTTTGGAAATACTTTTATTTTTAGAATCAACCACTAAAATGATCTGGCAAGATGGATGAACGGCGTGGATAACTCACATACATTCACAGTAGGCCCAACTGAGTTTACCCAGTACGGTAAAAGCGTACTGAGTAACTCAGTACCCAATCCTATTCCTGGCCACGGAAACGGATTGGCTACTCCCCTGCCACCAGCCAATGGCTGGTGGTCGGTGATCTGTGGGCCCCACCATGCTGTATGTGTTTCATCCATTCCGTTCATCTATTTTTATAGATCACTTTATGGTATAAGACTAAAAATGAGATATATTCCAATCTCAAGTGGACCACATTACAGGAAACAGTGTTGAATGAGTGTCGACCGTTAAAATCTTTTCGGGACATAAAAGTTTTGGATCAACCTGATATTTGTTTTTTACCTTCATCTGAGCCTGTATGACCTAATCAAAATATTGGATGTCAAATAAACAGTACAGTAGGCCATAGGATAATTTTAATGGTGGATATCCAATCACTATTGTTTTCCTGTGGTGTGGTCCACCTGAGATTTATATCCCTCTCATTTTTGGGTTCAAGCCCTAAAATGATCGGTAAAAATGGATGAAAAAGTACAGCATGGTGGGCCCACAGAGCACCGACTATCAGCCACCGGGCTGGTGGCAGGGGTAGTAGGCAATCCGTTTCCGTTGGCCACGGCCCATGGCCCTTACGTTTCCGGCGGACGCGGATTACGTACTAGCTACTGAAGTGAGGTCACCGAGTTCTGTGAGCCCACCAATATATATGTTTCGTATTCACACCGTCCATCCATTCAGAAAGATAATTTTAGGGCATTAGCCAAAGAATGAGCCGGATCCAAATCTCGAATGGACCCACCACAGAAAACCGTGGGTAGAGGGACACCCACCATTAAAAACTTTTAAGGGCCACAAAAGTTATCTGTCAAACTGATATTTATATTTTCCCTTCATCATGCCTGTGTTAACTTTTGAACAGGTTGGATCTCAGACAAACATCAGGACCTTAAAAAGTGGTCAGCGTCACTTTTCTCACCGTTTTCTATGGTGGCTTTGGATTTGCCTCGTTATTTGGATTATGCACTAAAATGATCTCTAAAAATAGACGGACGGTATGAATACAGTGCAACACGGTGGATCCCACATAAATTGGTGACGTCACTTTGGTGGCAAGTCTTGTTGCTCGCCCTGTCAATAGCTAATCCGGCGTCGTTTCCGGCTTGCCCTTGGACGCGGATTTTCTGCGAAAGCCTGGGTGGGTGCACCGTGATGTTTGTGAGAAATAGACCCCGACCATCCATCTATTGTGTGAGCTTATTTTAAGAATTGAGACCAAAAGTGAGCGGATTCAAGACTCAGGTGGGTGCACCGTGATGTTTGTGAGAAATTCCTACAGTTGAAACCTCCTAGGTCGACAGTGATGTGTACATGCCATCCGTAACATCATTCATATTGAGATGAATCGAAAACACAAATATTAGCTGATTGAAAACTTTTATGCCCCACAAATATTTCAACTATGGAAATTCAATTCTCACGTTTTGGGCCCACTTGAGTATTGGATCCGGCCCATTTTTGACCTTGTCCCAAAATGAGCCCAAAAAACAAATGGACAAGGTGGATTTCTCACAAACAACACAGTTAGTATCACCTAGGTTCCCAAATCAGGAACTTCTTATGAAAGGCATTTGCAGAAAATCTGCTTCCATGGAAAACAAAAATTATTAAAGGTCATATATGTAGTGGATAGGATAGCGTAAGAGTGCGGATGTCTATGTTGAAAGCACAAAAAAATCTTGTGCCATCGCTTCTCATTGGTCCACATCACTCCACATCACTCCAACTAACAAGATATGCCTGATATCTTTATCCCAAAAAATTCCGTGCTTCACAACATAACTTTAAGGTGTGAAATTTTTCTATGCCCCACTTGTTCATCCCCATTATCGTCATTCCCTACAATAACCAATCAGGGGGAGTTATGTGTTATCTGTACGAATCTGCATGGTACATTTGAAGATTTGCAGATATGTATGGATAGAGCTGGGCAGGATCCGACCCGATCCAGTGGATCCGACCTGTTCCGAACCGAACTGAAGGCCTGGATCTGTGCGGATCGAGAAGGACCACTCAAATCCGATCGTACATAGGATCGAGTTTGGATCGTGGTCAATCCGGACCGATCCGATCTAAAATCCGAACGAACCCTAACCCCTCTTTCTCTACCCGAAGGAGGAGCCGCACCCACCCATCTCTCCTCCTTTCTCTCCTGATTTCTCTCATCTCCTTCCTTCTCTCCTCCTTTCTCTCCTTCTTTCTCTCCTGGTTTCCCACATCTCCTCCTTTCTCTCCTCCTTTCTCTCCCTATACTCAACTCGATCTGACTCGATTCGGTTTCCCAAACCGAGTCAGACTCGGTTCGGGTCAGGCCAGCAAGGATTCGGATCGGATCGAGTCAGCCCTGCTGGACTCGGTCCCGAATCAGATCGAGTTCGGGTCAGGTTCTTAAAAAATCGAATCGAGTCAAGTTGGACCCAATCCGGTCCGACTCGACTCACTGCCCACCTCTATGTACGGAGGAGGTTTCTCAATAAGTGTAGCTGGGAAGTATAAGATGTCATATATTGTTTAAGCTGCTGATGAAGAAGCAATCGTGTGTAAGCAGTTACAGGACAGGTGACAAGAGGACAAGCAGTGGAAGTCAAGTAGTAGTATTAAGCAATTACAGGTAGAACGTGTAAAGCATCTAGTGAGCAGTAATGGATAATGGTTATGGTAACCGTCGGAACGTGAGAAGGATCCAGATGGCTAGATCAAAGCTATAAATAAAATATGAATGCAAGAAGAAAGATCATCTCATAATAACCCAAACAAAAAAAAAAAAAAATCTTTCAAATTATCCTTTCAATTATCCAGTCAAGTTACATTCCATAGTGTAATCATTTACTTTCTTTATTAAGCAAATTACATTTATTAGTGTAATCTTTACTTTTCAGCCAGTATTTTACATTCTGTAGTAGTAACCGTGTAGCTGATAATCTCTAGCTGTAATAAAGTTTAAGCTCGCGCACTGGATTCAGTTCATCCATCGGAAAGGCGTTTTGCAGCCATTCTTTGTGACCAACGGTAAGAATCTATTTTCCCATTCCATTTTATCTATATTGAAAAGTCTTTTTATACAGAAGGCAAATGTGTAACTCATTATTAGAGGATGAACCCCACCCTTTGAATATTACCTCATTTGATTTTACACATTCAGCGAATCACTAAATAGGCAGCCGATCTCCTCAGATTCCAGTCATACACTACATGTCTGCCTATCTTGGCACTTGGGGTCATTGTTGTTCGATTTGAATTGAAGTTACGATTTCAGTCTTAGCATGTTCACGCACCTAGTGTCAAAAACAACAACACCACCACCATGATTTTTATGTTACATCTACACTGTCCATTAATTTTTCCATATAATTTTAGAACGTGGCCCCAAAGGTGAGGTAATTTTTATGTTTCATCCACACTATACATCAAAATTTTCAGATAATTCTAGAACATGACCCCAAAAATGAGGTCCATCCAATGCTCATGTGGATCACACCACAAACTACCATTGAAACTTTTCTAGGGCCAACTTGAGCCTTATTTTTCATCTGTTGATAAGATCACACACCTGGGTGAACTTAAAATATAAATATCAGCTTAATCAAAGCCTTTTGTAGCCTAAAGAATTTTTCAACAGTAGCATCTGAAAAGGCTGAGCTATTAAGTCCTAGAGGGGGGTGAATAGGACTATGCCAAATTAAAAAAACTACAGCAGAATTTAAACAAATAAATAAAGATAGCACTTAAACAATCCACAATGCGGAAATGTAAAACAACCTCAAAAATCTAGTATTGAGAGGTTGATACAAACTTGGTTCTAAGGACAACCTGACACCAAAAACCAAAGGTTTATGGCAGGACAACCTTACTAGAACGTGGGTGAGTATCAAAAACTCAAACCAAAGAGGATATGAAAGAAATAGAAACTAATCTATTACAACATTCACCACACAATGCTGAAATATAAAGATTACAACATTCACATCCACAAATACATCCCACAATCTTAAATAATAAAAGATAAAGAAATAAACCACACATCCACCAAACACAAAGAATTAAGTGGTTCGCTTGTGTGTACACCAACTGTTAAACAACAGCCACACAACTACTCCACTCCTAATATCCTCACACAGTGGATATTAACATTCACTATGAAAATAGGTTTTTCAAGGTTCACCTAAAACCCTCACAATTGTGTCTTTCAAGTGGGCTTACACAATTCAAAAAACCCCACACTCTGAGTTTTCTGGATCACCTCAGACAAACCAAAACAAATAGAGTTTTCTGGCATAATCTTGAAACCAAAGTAAAGAATTTACAAAGCTGTAAAATACCTCGATATTCTCCTTTTGATGCAGCACGAAATAACTAAATCGGAGTAGAAGTTCAATGTCCACACTCACTTATGAAATGGTTCTAAGTTCTAGATTGATTTTAAATTAAATCACCTTGGGCTAGCTTGATTTGATTTTGATTCCAAGAAATGGAAATACTTCAATTCATCTTTCGAATAAAATTGGAATATAGAATACAAAATCAAATGCAAAGAAAACCAATTAAAGAGAATATAAAATGAGTACTAAATAGCTTAAGAATATCACTAACTTATCTCTTAGAGTGGCGTATAGATTTTGCTTGAATTGAATATCAAACTCTGAAATTCGTGCTCTATTTATAAGTGAAGAAATTGCACTCTCGACTAGTCCTGAGGTCACCACGACTGGTCGTACGACCAATAAAATTTTGAATATTTGGGCACGACCAGATAAAGCAGTTCCACGATTGGTCGAAGGACCTGCTCGACCGGTCGAGTGACCTCCACGACCGGTCGAGTCCTGTCCACGACTGGTCGTGTGTAACCCAATTTAGTTATAGGACTTTGAGTCGATCCTGCAAGACTGGTCGAGTACAGGTCGAGCACTATTCATACGATCGGTCGAGCAATCTCCAGAACTGGTCAAGGCTTTAACAAAATTTCCCAAAAATCAGTAATAAACTTAGGACTGGTCGAGGAATTCTTGGACTGGTTGAGCCAGTGCTAAGACTAGTCGAACATAGTTCAAGACTAGTCGAGAAACAATCTATGCACTTATAAAATGATCCAATTTAAATTATGTATTCAAAATGACCTACCCTATGGTCAATCTAGGATCATTCATACCTTATACATAATGTTTGAACATTCAAACTTCTTTTCCTTTGGTTGATAGATGATCTTTGAAGTTCACGAAGCTTGAGATCTTGACATATATAGAAGCTTGAACTTGAGACCTTTTAAAGCTTGAATTTGACTAACATTGAAGCTTGAACTTGAGGTTTAAAGTATAGGAACTTTGTCTTGACTTGAAGCTTGAACTATGAATCTTGAAACATTGAATTTACACTTGATGTTGTACTCGAACATCAACATGTAATCTTGCATTTGAAGTTCTTGAAGTAAAGACCATTGTCCTTGCACTGTCTTGAATATATCGATGCGCTACACAAGACACAGATTGCAAGAGGTTTTGGCACTACAAAATTTGACAATTATAGGAGTTAGAAACCATAGCAATTACAATCTCTCCCTTTGTCAAATTTGTAACAAAACACACTTCATAATAATATAAGTATTATACGCACAAAGAATCATGCACCAGTTAATTATTAATATAAACCAGTTACAACCTGGTTAAAGAATCATGCACCAGTTATAAACAGGTCAAAATAAATCGAATCAATTCACATCAATTCCACCAACAATACTCCCCCTTACTTACTCCCCCTTACCACAAAAATAAAACAAAATAAAATAAAAATCGGATGGGCTACCTCTATCCACAATCCACATGCCATATATCACAAGAATGACAAAATTATGCCATATATCACAAGCATGACAAAATTCTCCCCCTTTTTTATCACAATATGATAAAGGAAGGAATCAATAAATAGAAGTGGAAGTAGATATATAAGGAAGAATAAAAAGAGTAGTGAGGAATAAATGATCAAGATAGTCAAGATATTAAATCCATAACAAGTCATGTTTAAGTATAATCAACCAAATTAAACCAAGTACAACCAATTTAAACCAAGTTAAACCAAGTACAACCTCATAAGACAAAGGAAATCCAAGTATCATTAAAGTTATTACAAACCATTTGAGAAAATACTAATCAGAACCCGAAGAAGGAGCAGTTATGGTAGGATTAAGTTTATGAAGTCCCTTGTTAAGGCACCTAAGATATTTGCGCATATATTTGAACTGCAAATCATGGGACACATTCATATTCTTTACCTTCTCCTCAAGTGAGCGCAACCGCGCATCAAAGTCAGATGGCTGATAATCAGAATCATCTGCTGAATCGGATTCAATCTCATCAAAAATATCATCCATTTTAATGTCATTTGGAGGTAAATCACCTTCTTCTTCATTCACTGCAGCAGCTCCTCTAACACCCACATTGACTTGGCCTGCGGCTAACCTCAGATTCATTTCGTTTATATTGGAGTTGTTGAAGATTAGGTGTTGAATGGGAGCTTCTCTAATAGGCATAGCTACTAAAAAATGGGTGGCCAACACAGTCATAAGATATGCAAAAAGGATATCACTATGTCCAGGATGGAGACAGAATTGAATGATACAATGACATATTAAAGAAGGAAGACATACAAAAGTACCAGAGATGATGGAATGAAGAATCCAAGCCATGAACGTAGTGAGTTCGGTTTTGTTACCAGAACAAGGATAAACATTATAAATGAATATCCTGTGAATGAGTCTGTATCTGGGTAACAAATACTTTAAAGCAAGCGCATTACTCCATTGCGCATCTACATTGCACAATTCTCTAGTAAGCATTCGTTTTTCAGATTTAGATGGTTTAGCTACTAGAGTGCTAATGGGAATACCTTCATCATTGACAGGTATGTCCATTAGACAAGAGATCAGATGTCGGTCTATTTCAACTGGACCTTCTCTAGTTGCAATAATAAATGTAATATTTTTAATAGAAAAATCAGAGATATATGCATACATAGCTCGCGCAATGGACGGGTATACCGGCCCACCACAATGTAGAATGTTATCGCATCCTACAGATTGGAGAAGAGGAAGGATTTCAAACAGAGCTAGATGTTCAACGTGAACAGGTCGTTCAACTATAACATTGCGCAATCTAATATCCCGCACATAGGAGGGATCATCTTCGGGTGACCGAAGGTGGCGCACTGTGATAGCTGTCGATCTAGAAGTTGAAGGACCATGAGAATTTTTCTTTGTGGCTCTACCTTCCATTTGCAAGTAAGAGATCAAAGAACAAAGAGTTTGCAAAAGAAGTAGAGTAGGTTTTCACTAGATTAGATTTTTGAAAAGAAAACCCAAAAAACCACTACGAATTAAGAAATAAATCACACCAATGATGACCAAGGAGTGTTAAGAACTTGAATCCACAAGGAAAATGTAAATAAAGTACTAACCTTGAAGAACTAGGAGATGGGTTCGACTGGTCGACCTAGGACTCGTTGGAGAAGAAACCCAAAATGAAGAAAAATGGATTTTTCTCCTAAATAAAGCACCAAACCGTGCATAGCCCAAAATATACAATATTTCATAAAATTTTGAAATTTAAATATTTAAACTATCAAATATATACATTATGATACAAAAATACATAATTTATCAATTCAAATTACACATACCAAGATCAAATTTCAATTTAGAAAACCTGCTTTTGTCAAGCGGTTTTGTGAATATGTCAGCAAGTTGAGTCTTGGTCGGAATATATTCTAAAGAAATTATCTTGTCTTCCACTAATTTACGAATGTAGTGATATTTAATGTCAATGTGCTTGGTTTGTGAATGCTGGATTAGATTTTTTAATATATTAATTGCACTGAAATATCAAAATATATAACCA
This sequence comes from Magnolia officinalis, assembly GCA_021015155.1. Classification (NCBI taxonomy): domain Eukaryota; kingdom Viridiplantae; phylum Streptophyta; class Magnoliopsida; order Magnoliales; family Magnoliaceae; genus Magnolia; species Magnolia officinalis. Next base: position 64,345,978 of record JAJHSJ010000008.1, read on the forward strand.
TAGAATCCTGTGCAATTCTGTAATCGCTGAACATTCTTTTTATCCATACAAGCTGAGTACATGCATTACCTACTGCAATGTATTCAGCCTCAGCAGTTGAAAGCGATACGGAACTTTGTTTCTTACTTTGCCAAGAAACTAAACAGTTCCCAACATAGAAACAACCACCACGGTTGATTTCCTATCATCAACATTACCAGCCCAATCAGCATCAGTGTAACCAGCTAATTGAACACTAGTATCATGTGGATACCAAAGACCTAGATTTGCTAAACTTGTAACATATCGTATAATCCGCTTAACAACAGTTAAATGTGACTCTTTAGGGTCAGATTGATATCTAGCTCAAATTCCTGTGCTAAATGCAATATCAGGTTGGCTCGTAATTAAATACAACAAACTGTCTATCATACTGCGATACAATTTAAGATCCACTTTCTTACCTGTAGAGTCCTTTGAGAGTTTTAAAGCCATACTCATAGGAGTATCAAAATTTTTCTCATTCTCAAATTCGAACTTTTTAACTAAGTTCAGAGTATATTTGGTTTGAGAAATAAAGAAACCATCAGGTTGCTGTTTAACTTGCAACCCTAGGAAATAATTCAATTCCCCAAGCATGCTCATTTCGAACTTAGATTTCATAAGATCTGCAAACTCAATAGTCATGTTAGCACAGGTAAATCCATAAATAATATCATCAACATAAATTAGCACTATTGAAATATGATCATTATATTTCTTTACAAACAATGTCTTATCAACACTACCCATTATAAAGTTATGACTAAGTAGGAACTTAGTCAACTTTTCGTACCATGCCCCAGGAGCTTGTTTTAAATCGTAGAGTGCCTTTTTCAGGCAATAGACATGATTCGCATTCTTAGGGTCTTCAAAATCCTTTGGTTGTTCAACATACACTTCTTCATGTAAATCGCCATTTAAGAAAGCACTCTTTACATTTATTTGGTAAATTTTAAACTTTCTAAAGCATGCAATGGATATAAATAGTCTAATTGATTCAAGATGAGCTACTGGGGTAAAGGTCTCATTATAATCGATGCCTTCAATTTGAGTGTACCCTTGTACAACCAGTCTAGCCTCGTTTCTAATTATATTACCAAGTTTATCAGACTTATTTTTGAAAATTCATTTTGTTCCAATAATGTGTTTATCTTTAGGTTTGGAACTAAGTACCAAACCTCATTTCTAACAAATTAATTGAGCTCTTCTTGCATCGCAACTATCCAGTTTTCATCAGTAAGAACTTCTTTTACGTTAGCCGGTTCTATCTGAGATGTAAAATACACGTAATTACACATATCTTCTAGTTGTCTACGAGTGCGCACACCAGTGAGAGGGTTTCTAAGAATTTGATTAGTAGGGTGATCTTTAATACTCCTCAGTTCAAAATTATTTTGACTTGATGAAGAATCTGGTTTATCAATTAAAAGAACTTCATCATTTTCTGAACTTGAGACAGGTGTATTCAAGTGATCGTCAATAACCACATTAATGGACTCTAGAATTACACCGGTCCTCTTATTAAGAACTCGATACGCTCGACTATTCAGAGCATACCCTAAAAATATCCCTTCATCACTTTTGGTGTCAAACTTACCCAGATTTTCTTGGTCACGTAAAATTTAGCACTTACTGCAAAAAACTTGAAAGTATTTGACAGTAGGCTTCTTATCAAACCACATTTCGTAAGCTATAAACATGATTAATTATATAACATGCAGTATTTGCGGCTTTGGCCGAAAGATTTTTAGGGAGCTTCATACTATTTAACATTACATTTGCCATTTCTTGAAGCACTCTATTTTTTCTTTCTACTATACCATTCTGTTGGGGTGTTTTAGGCGCAGAGAATTCATGTGATATTCACTGATCACTGCGAAACTTCTCAAAACCGCTATTCTCAAATTCTGATCCATGATCACTACGGATCTTACAGACTTGAGACTCTTTTTCAGTTTGGATATGTCTAAGTACCCTTTTTGCTTCATCGAGAGTTTCTGATTTGTCTCTTAAGAAGACTACCCAAGTATATCTGGTAAAGTCATCAACAATTACCAGTATGTACTTCTTGCCACCTCAACTCTCCGTTCTGTCCAATAAGATCCATATGGAGGAGTTCGAGCGGTTTAGATGTGGTATTGGAGTCCACCATTTTGTGAGAACTCCTAGTTTGCTTGCCAATCTAGCATTCACCACATATTTTATCTATTTTCTATATTTTGGGTAAGCCTCTTACTAACTCTCTTTTGCTTAATCTATATAAGTTGCGGTAGTGTACATGTCCAAGACATTTATACCGTAACTCAGTCTCATCGGTATGGACCATGTAGCAGATAAATTAGATGAGCTTGAATCACTCACTATGTAGTAGTTTTCAGAAGTTCCGCGACCAGTTAATATTACAGAACTATTTTTATTTAAAATTTTGTACCCTAGGTTAGTAAATTTTACACTAATTATTATCGTATATTTGAGAGATGCTTAATAAGTTGTGTTTTAACCCTTCTACATATAAAACATTCTCAAATAAAGGAAGGTTAAAGAGTTGAACCGTACTGTTCACTCCCCAAGTATAGGGTTGTGATGTAGTAATAAACTCGGTAAGACCGAGGTCGAATCCACAGGGACTGGTCGTCACAATTCAAATTCACGATTCTCCTTAACTAATTCAACAAATAAAAGATCAAATGGCTAACACAAATCTATGGAAAAATAACTATTAAGAATAAGGAAGAAAATTCAATCAGAGAGAGCACTAGGACTTTCGAATCCACCCCTAATTATCCTAACCATTGTTTTGTCTGTTAATTTACCTTAAATTAGATTGATCCAACTTATCTAGAGAAAGCACAATCTGTGTCCTTAATCGGGCATACAGATTGTCTAATTCCTTCAAGCAATGCCATGAATAACATATCCCATGTCCAAATCGGGCATATGGAATATGCAGTTCAGTAAAGCACCCTGTTTCTTCCTCTACAGGAACCTGTTCATGATCAGATACAAGCACCTAGAATAAGCATCTAAACCACATCCATCCATAGACTCAAAAGTTCATAGATGGAGAAGTATAGAATTTAAAACAATCAAGCACACTAAGGAAAGAAATAAATCAATTTAATTAAAGTAAATCAACATAGAACAAAGGGTATTCAAATTAGGGGTTTCATCTCAGCCCTAGCTGAGAGATTAGTTACCCATAAAATCCATTAAACAGATGGATTAAATAAAAAATAAAAATTCATAAAAGAAGTCTCAAACCAATTTCTCTCTCTTCTTCTTCTCTTCTTCTCTTTCTTTCTTCTCTCCCTTGCTGTAGATCTGGAGCTCCTCCCTGGTTCTGGATGCCTTTCCCACGTCCAAAACTCCCCTTTTATAGCTGCTGGATGGCTGGAATCGGTGGCAGAGTCGTAGAAGGATTCGGAGTACAAATTTTCGCAGCCGTGATCGGTGGGCCCCACAGAGGTATTTTCTGGAAAATCCACCCCGTCCATTGGATTCAGGACGAAATTTCAGTTAAGAATGGGTGGTTTTGAAGATCTATTAACGCGGCCCAGAGAAGAAAATACAAAAAGATCAGTTTTGAACGTCGCCGAGTAGCCCTTTTTTGGCCTCTTTACCGCACACGTGTGTACGCATGGGAGTGAACTATCAACATGGTTTTGTAGTATTCATGGCCCTCTACAAGATGGACGGATCGGATCGTCCAGACAGGCGACGTGTGGGGCCCACAATCCTTCGCAAAAACGGCCAGCGGCCGGTCTCGCTGACGCAGCACGGACGCGGTTTCCTTCCGCTGCGAAGATGGTGGGGCCCACTGTGATGTTTACTTGGAAAATCCACTCCGTCCATTGGATAGAGGAGGAGATTCCGGTCAGGAATGCCTGTTTTGGAGTGATTTCGGTGTGGTCCATCTGATCTTTTGATTCACCGTCCGTCTTGTTTCCAACGGCTTGGATTTCACTCATGATGATCATTCACAATTCGGCCACCTAAGCAGTGATGAGTGGGCCCCTTCAAACATGATGGACGGTCCAGATCTGCTGGTGGACGGATGGTGTGGACCCACAACCGACGACCGGGGTCGGTTCCGCGGACGCTGGAAGTTGGCGGGCGAGAAGAAGGGAGCTGCGGGTCAGCATCTCGCTGACCGCCTTGGCCGGTCCGGTGCACGGCCGCCAGCGAGAGTGCATGGTGCACATGCACCACACATGAGGCCCACTATGATGTTTATGAGAAATCTGCACCGTCCATCCTCTTTCCCATCTTCATTAACCCGTTAATAATTAGTTGCAGCCTTTTCAGATGTCAGGTGGCCCCTAAACTGGAGATTTAATGGGCTGATCTGACCGTTGGACCACTTCCCGAGATATTCAAGGGCTGAAATTTAATATGTACGGTTGATTTACGGCCCCCATCACATGTATGAAGTTTTGAGTTGATCGGATGGCGGAAACATGTGATCTTGCATTCTGGACCCTTTTCGGGCTCCTTTGGCTTGCTTTCCTCAGATCCAGGCGTGTAAAATCTTTATTATTGGTTCTCTGGGGTCCATCCTGTGTTCAGGTGGCTTTGGATCATCAAATCCATGCTTTTAATCCTCTTTTCAGTCCAATGCTCATTCTTACACCCTGAAATGAAAATACGATTAAAATATGGTGTTTAGGCATTATCATGTACGTAAAATAGGTAATGATCGGGGTCTGATATGCAATATTTGACCCTGATCACAACCCCCAACCAGCATTTTGCTAGTCCCGAGCAAAACATGCGAAAAATAATTTCAGAATAAAAGATGATTCCTGTAAATTCAAGCGACTTGTGAACAGATAGTCGAGATGTGATCATTCTATGATTCATGCATGGTGAGTGGAATTTTCTCTTGGAATCAAGTTCACTGTAAATTTTATAATCAAGTTCAAAATATTAAGCCGTGAATTAGAATATCCTAAACATTGAGTTCCATTAGTGTATAGTGTATTCTCGGCTTACAATCATTAAGAGATCCGATTGTTAATTTCATGATATCATTGGTAATTAACAACGGAGTGCATGACGACTAAACCTGAAACCAACACTTGCCTTACTGATTAACCTTTCATTCTACCATTTTTTTGATTTTCTTTATGAATAGTACGCCAAGGAGGAGAATCAAATCTGCACCTATAGGGAGCAAACCTATGATGAAATTTGTCGCCTAAATCTTTTCTTATGTCAATTATGAGGAATCGAATCGTCATCTATAGGGAGCAAACCTATGATGACGATTATGCGACTTATTCTTTCAATTCTTCTTTATAGACTGATGCTAAAAATTTTGTTTTTCAGGCTGGTTCCTTTCATGCTTAGTGATTACTATGTTATCAATTAATATCGAACTGAAAAACTTAATGTGTAAACGAGATCTGATATGTGAAATCATGGCTCAATCAATGTTTACAACTTCTAATCGTGGATTAATAATTCAAACTTAAGTGTGAAATCTGCCAGACAACCGAATCCAAGAGTCATAAATTTCTCACATTTTGAATCTTGTAATTTCGAAATCACAACTATCCTTCAAAATCTCTTTGAATTAAATGGAAATTCCAGAAAATTTTGAAAAATTTTCACAATTTTTGCTCAAGACCAAGAAAATACTGATTAGGTAACCTAATCTCCCACCCCCAACCTAAAATCTACATTGTCCTCAATGTAAAAGAAATAAGCATGCAATGCACATGAGACAATGAAAAGAAAAGAGTAGGGAAAGATAGTACCTGGATGGAGAATCAAGAAGCTCTCAAAAATATCAGCGTAAAAGCGAGTCAGCACAAGAGAGAAATCAGTAAAATAAAAGATCCTACCTATACCACTTTTGCAGGTGCTCTCGATTGCATTTAGCGTATGCAACAAGCCTTTAAACCCCTAGGTTACCCCTAGTGGACGAGTTGTAGTCTCGTGAGGGTTTGCGGTAATGTTACCCACAAACATTGAACTAAATAACAAGGAAAAAGAAATCAAATGAAATGCTGGGTTGCCTCCCAGGAGCGCTAAGTTTAACGTCTTCAGCCAGACAAAAACGGACCATGAATTCATTAATCTTTAATACCAGGGTCCGCCAAAGAACTTACCTCAACACGTGGTTAACCAATCCCAGACAAGTGATGGGAGTTCCCTTGAGCTGAGCTGTCTGAAATGAGGTAACTGACACTATCATCAAACAGTTTAAGGACTTCTGCTCGAACAACTTCCTCCATGTTAGGATCATGCTTCCTTTGTATTTTACGTGACATTTCCACAGCATGATCCTTACAAACAGTGGGGCACACTCCTTGCATTTCTGCTATCTTCCGTTCAATTGCTGCCTTATATGTTCGAAGAACATTAAGCAACCTATTCTCTTTTGCCTTCTCAGAGTTAGAAGCTGTGCTGTCAGGAAGAGTCTCAGAGGGATGAAGAGGTTCCACTTTCGCTCTCCATTTTTCAGTCTCCAATATCGGAGTAGAGTCGAGCAGTGCATTGACTTCATGGATGGGACTATCTGTGTCAAACTCCGTGCCATGTTGTGCTAAGCAGGTCTCAAGTGGTCTTCAAAAGATTTACGGAAGGAGTCCTGCACTAGACTCTCGATCATGTCCACTTCAAATATGTCGTCCAAATCTGCGGATTGTTGTCCTGCATTAAAGACATTGAGTTTAATATTCATGTTACCAAAAGACAACTTCATAACTCCATTCCGGCAATTTATAATAGCATTAGATGTGGCCAAAAATGGACGACCCAAGATGACTGGGATCTGACTATGAGGATTCTGAACAGGTTGAGTATCTATAACTATGAAATCCACTGGAAAATAAAATTTGTCAACCTGGATTAGCACAACTTCAATAACACCCCGGGGCACCTTGACAGATCTATTAGCTAGCTGTAATGTTATTTTAGTCGGTTTCAACTCACCAAGTCCTAGCTGCTCATAAACCGAATATGGTAACAAATTGACGCTCGCCCCTAAATCAAGTAATGCCTTTCCGATTTTATGATCTCCTATACCACAAGAGATGGTGGGAGCTCCTGGATCCCTAAATTTAGGAGGGGTGTTATGTTGAATCATGGAGCTGAGCTGCTCTGCAAGGAAGACTTTCTTATGAACATTCTGCTTACGCTTTTGAGTGCATAAATCTTTAAGAAACTTAGCATAAGCAGGGACTTGCTTGATAGCGTCAAGCAACGGGATGTTGACTTGCACTTTTTGAAACACGTCCAGGATTTCATCAAAGTTGTTTCTTTTCTTCATTGGTGCCAGACGTTGAGGAAAGGGTGCTTTGGGCACGTAAGGTGGCACGTCAGCGGCTCTTGGCGAGTCAGAGAGTTTTTGGACTTTGGATGCATTGGTGTGTCTCTCTGCTTCACCCTGATTTGATTCATCCCTAGGTATTTCTATTTTGTTGTCAATCTGTTTGCCTGACCTAAGGGTAATGATCGATTTTGCTTGCTCATGGTATTGCCCTTGGTTGGAATTAGAGCCAATCTCATATTGTCCCTTTGGATTAGCCACAGGTTGGCCAGGGAACTTACCCTTCTCTCTCTCACTCAATGTGGCAGCTAGTTGACCCATTTGTACTTCTAGCTTAGCAATGGATTGTGCATTTGCATGTAAGCTTTGCTGGTTGGCTAGTAAGGTTTGTTGGGTGTCTTTTTGGAATTGGAGAGAGCTCTGCATAAAAAGATGGAGTGTGTCCTCAAGAGATGGTTTCCTTGATTGCACAGGCAGTTGTTGATATTGCGGAAACTGCTGAGGTTGCATAGGAGGATTTCCAGATGGTCCTCCTTGTTGCGGTACTTTTGCCCAAGAAAAATTTAGATGTCTAGCCCACCCTGGGTTGTATGTGTTCGAGTAAGGATCATTCCCAGGTTTCTGAAAGGTGTTCAAAGCATGAACTTGTTCAGAGAGGAATTCTGGAAATGCTGTACCAGATGGGCAAGATTGCGTAGGATGGGAAGGACTAGAACATATGGCACAAGCCTCGGCTTGAGTTGTTTGTGGAGGTCCATTATGCAACATCAGAGCATCAACCTTCTTTGTCAGGCCATCAATCTTGGCATGGAGATCTGATGTGACTCCTATCTCATATATGCCACCTCTCTTTTGTGGTTGAGAATTTCTTTCACCTCTATCTGAATAGTCCCATTGCTGGGAGTTTTCACACAAGGTTTCAAAGAATTTCCACGCTTCGGTATCGCTCTTGGTCATGAAGGACCCTCCACTGGTGGCATCAACCATGCGACGGTTCTGGGGTGTCAGACCGTCATAAAAGTATTGTACTTGTTGCCACTTCTCAAAACCGTGGTGTGGACATTTAAGAAGCAAGTCCTTCCATCTTTCCCAACATTCATGAAAGTGCTCTCCCTCTTTTTGTGTGAAATTAGTGATTTCTACGGAGAGCATTAGTTTTGTGAACAGGGAAGAACTTGTTAAGAATTCCTAGACAATTGGTCCCAGGTAGTGATAGACCCAACTTCTAGAGAATTCAACCATGCTTTCGCCTTATCCTTCAAAGAAAAAGGAAACAGGCGTAGGCGGATCGAATCGTCTGAGAAGTTTTGGTATTTAAAGGTGGAGCAAATGTCTAGGAATTCTTTCACATGATGATATGGGTCCTCCTTGTCTAACCCATAAAAGGAAGGCAACAACTGTATGACCCCAGTCTTGAGTTCAAAGTGTGCTGCCGTGGTGGTAGGCAACACTATGCATGAAGGCGCATTGAATTGGATAGGAGCTGAATAATCTCTAAGAGTTTTAGTTCCATTCTCTTCTGCCATTTCAACTGGGATGTCTTTCAATCTTCTATGGAATGTTCTTTCTATTTCAGGATCTAAAGGTGCTAAAACTAAGCAACAACCTAAGAGAAAGAAAACTAGAACTAGAAACAAGTTAAAACTATGTAAATAAGAATGGGAAGAAAGAACCCGGGAAAAGGAGATGATTAATGTTAAGAAGCTCTTCCTCACTTAGTAGCTTTCTTCCTCAATTCCTGAAAATAGAAACAAAACAAATCAGGTTTCCTAAATTAATGATAAAAAAAAAAATCCTAAGCAAAGGTTAATTTCTAAAAAAGAAAGTTTCTAAAAAAAAAAAAAAAAAAAAAAAAATAATAACAAGAAGAGTTAGTTTCTAAAAAGGAAAGAATAATTTCTAAAACTAGAAAATAAGAAGTTACTTAAGAGCAAAATCTAAAAACAAAAAAATTCAAAAGAAATTCTAAAATTAGAAAATTGGTAAAAAGTAAAAACCTAAAAAATAAAAATTAGAAAAAGTAAAGAATTTAGAAAGGGATTACCAATTAGAAGTTTTATCTCAGGACCCTACAAAACAGGAAAGAGGTTAATTTCTAAAATAAAGAAAAGAACTCTAAGTTAGTAAAATCCTAAGCTATGAATTATGATAAGAGAGAATCCTAAATTCAATATGGATCGAAACAGTCCCCGGCAACGGCGCCAAAAACTTGTTCACTCCCCAATTATAGGGTTGTGATGTAGTAATAAACTCGGTAAGACCGAGGTCGAATCCACAGGGACTGGTCGTCACAATTCAAATTCACGATTCTCCTTAACTAATTCAACAAATAAAAGATCAAATGGCTAACACAAATCTATGGAAAAATAACTATTAAGAATAAGGAAGAAAATTCAATCAGAGAGAGCACTAGGACTTTCGAATCCACCCCTAATTATCCTAACCATTGTTTTGTCTGTTAATTTACCTTAAATTAGATTGATCCAACTTATCTAGAGAAAGCACAATCTATGTCCATAATCAGGCATACAAATTGTCTAATTCCTTCAAGCAATGCCATGAATAACATATCCCATGTCCAAATCGGGCATATGGAATATGCAGTTCAGTAAAGCACCCTGTTTCTTCCTCTACAGGAACCTGTTCATGATCAGATACAAGCACCTAGAATAAGCATCTAAACCACATCCATCCATAGACTCAAAAGTTCATAGATGGAGAAGTATAGAATTTAAAACAATCAAGCACACTAAGGAAAGAAACAAATCAATTTAATTAAAGTAAATCAACATAGAACAAAGGGTATTCAAATTAGGGGTTTCATCTCAGCCCTAGCTGAGAGATTAGTTACCCATAAAATCCATTAAACAGATGGATTAAATAAAAAATAAAAATTCATAAAAGAAGTCTCAAACCAATTTCTCTCTCTTCTTTCTTCTCTTTCTTCTCTTTCTTCTCTCCTTGCTGTAGATCTGGAGCTCCTCCCTGGTTCTGGATGCCTTTCCCCGTCCAAAACTCCCCTTTTATAGCTGCTGGATGGCTGGAATCGGTGGCAGAGTCGTAGAAGGACTCGGAGTACAAATTTTCGCAGCCGTGATCGGTGGGCCCCACAGAGGCATTTTCTGGAAACTCCACCCCGTCCATTGAATTCAGGACGAAATTTCAGTTAAGAATGGGTGGTTTTGAAGATCCATTAACGCAGCCCAGAGAAGAAAATACAAAAAGATCAGTTTTGAACGTCGCCGAGTAGCCCTTTTTTGGCCTCTGTACCGCACATGTGTGTACGCATGGGAGTGAACTATCAACATGGTTTTGTAGTATTCATGGCCCTCTACAAGATGGACGGATCGGATCGTCCAGACAGGCGACGTGTGGGGCCCACAATCCTTCACAAAAACGGCCAGCGGCCGGTCTCTGACGCAGCACACGGACGCGGTTTCCTTCCGCTGCGAAGATGGTGGGGCCCACTGTGATGTTTACTTGGAAAATCCACTCCGTCCATTGGATAGAGGAGGAGATTCCGGTCAGGAATGCCTGTTTTGGAGTGATTTCGGTGTGGTCCATCTGATCTTTTGATTCACCGTCCGTCTTGTTTCCAACGGCTTGGATTTCACTCATGATGATCGTTCACAATTCGGCCACCTAAGCAGTGATGAGTGGGCCCCTTCAAACATGATGGACGGTCCAGATCTGCTGGTGGACGGATGGTGTGGACCCACAACCGACGACCGCGGGTCGGTTCCGCGGACGCTGGAAGTTTGGCGGGCGAGAAGAAGGGAGCTGCGGGTCAGCGTCCCGCTGACCGCCTTGGCCGGTCCGGTGCACGGCCGCCAGCGAGAGTGCATGGTGCACATGCACCACACATGAGGCCCACTATGATGTTTATGAGAAATCTGCACCGTCCATCCTCTTTCCCATCTTCATTAACCCGTTAATAATTAGTTGCAGCCTTTTCAGATGTCAGGTGGGCCCCTAAACTGGAGATTTAATGGGCTGATCTGACCGTTGGACCACTTCCCGAGATATTCAAGGGCTGAAATTTAATATGTACGGTTGATTTACGGCCCCCATCACATGTATGAAGTTTTGAGTTGATCGGATGGCGGGAAACATGTGATCTTGCATTCTGGACCCTTTTCGGGCTCCTTTGGCTTGCTTTCCTCAGATCCCAGGCATGTAAAATCTTTATTATTGGTTCTCTGGGGTCCATCCTGTGTTCAGGTGGCTTTGGATCATCAAATCCATGCTTTTAATCCTCTTTTCAGTCAATGCTCATTCTTACACCCTGAAATGAAAATACGATTAAAATATGGTGTTTAGGCATTATCATGTACGTAAAATAGGTAATGATCGGGGTCTGATATGCAATATTTGACCCTGATCACGTACCTTGGCCAATAATCCTGCAGTTGCTACCATCACCGAAAGTGACTGAACCATCAGTCATGTCTTTAAGATTGGTGAACAGACCTTTGTCACCTGTCATGTGTCTGGAGCAACCACTGTCTAGGTACCACTTTGAATGACTTGTAGTTTTGAAAGCAGTGTGGGCAACCAAGTAACTAACCTTAGGAACCCATTTCATTATAGTCTTGGGTTTAGGAGTATAGTTGATCTTCTTATGTTTGTAGTTGTTATAAGACCGACCCATTGAGTTAGATTTTAAGAGCTCCTTCAGTAAATCAACAATTTTCTCGGCTAAAGGATTACGATTCTGATTTTTATAGTTGATATGATTGCTTTTAGGTTTTAAGGATTGAAAAGTTTTAGCATTTTTAGGATAATTTTGATTTAGACTTTTTCCTTTTGAGTTTGACGACTCTCCTTTCACAAACTTAGGAGGAGTATTCTTATGTTTGGGAGGAATACTTTTGTCGTAGCCCAATCTAGATCGATCGCAACATTTTCTGGATCCGGACAATAGTTTTTCTAACTTAGGATCACCTTGGGCATACTTTCATGTTTCCTTTAAACTCACAAGTGAAGAGACTTCAAGTTTTAGCTTTTCGTTTTCAGATTTTAAGTTTTCAACTTGGGAGGTTTTGAAATCTAAGTCGCCCTTAGTTTTTTCAAAACAGTTTGAAATATAAGATTTTTCTTAAACAAGAGAATTAAAATTTTCTTTAAGTTTTGAAAACTTCTCTTTCTGAAGTTTAAGTTTAACAGCAATTTTACAACTCTCCTTATAATGGGCATTATAAGCATCTTGAAGATCTTCTTCATTTTCATGATCACTATTCAGATTTTCTTCACTAGTTGAATTATCATTATTTGAAAAAGTTAACTTGGTTAGAGTCATAAGGGCTTTGACTTCATTACCCGACTCGGTTTCAGAATCTTCTGATTCAGAAGAGGCTTCAGAGCCAGAAGATTCATCCCAAGTAGCCAACATACCTTTCCTTTTAGGTTTGTCCTTTTTAGGACACTTGTTTGCTAGATGCGCATATTCATGGCAGTTGTAACATTGACTGTCTTTTAAAGATTTTCAGGTTTTAGATTTAGATTTTTTTTTTCTTTTCATTAGGTTTTTGCAAATCAAACCTCGTTTTACTTTTGAAAATCTTATAAAACTTTTTAGTTAAAAGGGCCATATCATTTTCAGAATTTTCTAAATTAGAATTACTACTATTTTCTTGAGAAATACATTTAGAAGATTTAAGAGTGATAGATTTACCTTTAGGAGCTTTAAAGTTTAACTCATAGGTCTATAATGAGCCAACAAATTCTTTTACCAGCATATTATCCGTATCATGAAGTTCCTGGATCGCAGTCACCTTTGAATTGAACTGTTCAGGTAGTGAGCGTAGTATCTTTGCACAGACTTTACTTTCTGGGATTTTATCACCGAAACCCCACATAGAGTTGACAATGTCATTCAATTTAGTATAAAAGTCCATGAAAGTTTCACTTTCCACCATACATATTTCCTCAAATTTGGTTGTGATAATTTGGACTTTAGATTCTTGACAATTGTTGTTCCCTCGTGTGTCATTTCTAAAACATCCCAGGCTTACTTTGCAGTATTAAAGGATATAATTCTCTTGAATTCATCCGGTGATAGTGTGCAAGTGATTGCATTTAGAGCATTTGCATTGGCACTACTCTCACTTTTCTGAAGAGTGGTTCAAGAAAAATAAGGTGTTACTTTCATAGTTTTGGATCCGTCGGTACCATTTACTTCAGTGGTAAGAGGAATCCAATTAGTCACTGTGGCTTGTCACACACTCTCATCCATGGATTTTAAGAAAATTCTCATCCCGGCATTCCAATAGGCATAGTTGGAGCCATCAAATGGTGGAGGCCTAGTGACTGAAAGGCTATCAAAATTTGACATCTTACAAAGCTCAGATCAATTAGCTCAGGAAATTAATCCAAAAGAAATAATAATTAAAACGAGCTATTAGGCTCTGATACCACTAGAAAAGGTCGAGCTATTAAGTCCTAGAGGAGGGGGAGGGGGGGAGATGAATAGGACTATACCAAATTTAAAAAATTAACAGTGGAATTTAAACAAATAAATAAAGATAGCACTTAAACAATCCACAATACGAAACTGTAAAACAACCTCAAAAATTTAGTATTGAGAGGTTGATACAAACTTGGTTCTAAGGACAACCTGACACAAAAAACCAAAGGTTTATGGCAGGACAACCTTACTAGAATGTGGTGAGTATCAAAAACTCAAACCAAAGAGGATATGAAAGAAATAGAAACTAATCTATTACAACATTCACCACACAATGCTGAAATGTAAAGATTACAACATTCACATCCATAAATACATCCCTACAGTCTTAAATCACAAAAGATAAAGAAAATAAACCACACATCCACCAAACACAAAGAATTATAGTGGTTCGCTTGTGTGTACACCAACTGTTAAACAACAGCCACACAACTACTCCACTCCTAATATCCTCACACAGTGGATATTAGCGTTCACTATGAAAATAGGTTTTTCAAGGTTCACCTAAAACCCTCACAATTGTGTCTTTCAAGTGGGATTACACAATTCAAAAAACCCAACAATCTGAGTTTTCTAAATCACCTCAGACAAACCAAAACAAAGAGATTTTTCTTGCACAATCTCCATGAAACCAAAATAAAGAATTTACAAAGCTGTAAAATACCTCAATATTCTCCTTTTGATGCAACCCGGAAGAACCAAATCGGAGTAAAAGTTTAACGTAGAAGTTCAATGTCCACACTCACTTATGAAATAGTTCTAGGTTCTAGATTGATTTTAAATTAAATCACCTTGGGCTAGCTTGATTTGATTTTGATTCCAAGAAATGGGAATACTTCAATTCATCTTTTAAATAAAATTGGAATACATAATACAAAATTAAATGCAAAGAAAGTTAATTAAAGAGAATATAAAATAAGCACTAAATAGCTTAAGAATATCACTAACTTATCTCTCAGAGTGGTGTATTGATTTTGCTTGAATTGAATATCAAACTCTGAAATTCGTGCTCTATTTATAAGTGAAGAAATCGCACTCTCGACTGGTCCTGAGGTTACCACGACTGGTCGTATGACCAACAAACTTTTGAATATTTGGGCGCGATAAGATAAAGTCATTCCACGACTAATCGAAGGACCTACTCGACCGGTCGAGTGGCCTCCACGACCGGTCGAGTCCTGTCCACGACTGGTCGTGTGTAACCCAATTTAGTTGCAGGACTTTGAGTCGAGCCTGCAGGATTGGTCGAGCACAAGTCGACCACTGTTCATATGACCGGTCGAGCAGTCTCCAGGACTGGTCGAGGCTTTAAAAAATTTCTTGAAAATCAGTAACAAACTTAGGACTGGTCGAGGAATTCTTGGACTGGTCGAGCCAGTGCTAGGAGTAGTCGAACATAGTCCAAGACTAGTCGAGAAACAGTCTATGCACTTATAAAATGATCCAATTTAAATTATGTATTCAAAATGACATACCCTATGGTCAATTTAGGATCATTCATACCTTATACATAATGTATGAACATTCAAACTTCTTTTCCTTCAGTTAATAGATGATCTTTGAAGTTCACGAAGCTTGAGATCTTGACATATATAGAAGCTTGAACTTGAGACCTTTTAAAGCTTGAATTTGACTAACATTGAAGCTTGAGATTGAGGTTCAAAGTATAGGAACACTGTCTTGACTTGAAGCTTGAACTATGAATCTTGAAACATTGAATTCACACTTGATGTTGCACTCGAACATGAACATGTAATCTTGTATTTGAAGTTCTTGAAGTAAAGACCATTGTCCTTGCACTATCTTGAATATATCGATGTGCTACAAAAGACACAGATTCCAAGAGGTTTTGACACTACAAAATTTGACAATTATAGGAGCTAGAAACCATAGCACTTATAGCATCAATTCCTACTTTTTTTAAATACTGTGGTCCACTTTATCTTTTAATCTACCTTACTCTTGCTCTGGTGGTAGACTCTTAGGAGTTTCAACACCCGGTTAAGGGATCGAGTATCCATAGGTAGTGAAATCCCACTATGGCGTGAGTGTGTAAAAAACAATCTACCTTATTTTTGGGCATGTATCATAGAATGACCTAAAAATTGGATGGCCGGTGTGAATCTAAGAAATACATCATCGTGGGGCTCATATAAAATTTACACGTCAAGAAATTCGGTAGCTTGATGCATGGTTTAGCACATTCCTAGTCGAGAGAAGAAAACCTGAAGTACTGATATGTTGAACTTCCATGTGCGTATGTATCAGATCCACACTGTCTATTCATTTTTCCATATCAAGTGGACCACATTACAGAAGAAGTGGGAATTGGACACCTAGTACGGTTGAAAACTTCTTGGGCCTATAGAAGGCTCTAATTATGTTGATATTTGTGTTTTACTTCTATCTAGGTTTGTGTGACATTAAGAAGAGGTTAGATGGCAAATAAACCTCAGAGTAGAGTCCTTCGTTCGATCTCCTCTGCTTTATGTGACATGGTTCACTTGAGCTTTAGACGTACCTCATTTTTGGGCTCATGCTCTAAAATAATCTTTAAAAATTGATAGATGGTGTGAATCTAGAATATCAATCATTGTGGAGTCAGAAAAGTTCCACATGATAAAAGTTGATTTATTTAGTATGCAATCTATTGGAAGAGAGAAAATAGGCATGTTTCTAACCTCGAGTCATTGGTGATGACATGGACTAATGAGGAGCCACAACAATGAATTTTCCTATTCTTCAGCATAGATGATCCACACTCATATGGAATTCAAATTAGAGGAATCCTATGATCATACACCGTTTACAACAAGTGAGTCGTTATTTTTGGTGATCCAGACCAAGGGTGTTAATGGGACGAGTTAACTGTCCAAGCTCAACTCGAAATATTGAATGTAAGTCCAAATTCAGCCCAGACCCATGACGGGATGAAATAGTCCAGCTCAAGCCTAGCCCGACGTCTATATGTAGGGCCTAGCCCAAGACTAAGCCTGACCTAAAAACTGCCACAAAGAGAGAGATAGAGAGAGAGAGAGGAATGATGATTTTTTTTCAGCGACATGTCTCTACGCGAGTTTAGAGAGAGAGAGAGAGATGAAGAAGTCGATATTAAATTTTGGATTAAATATAGAAAATCCAAAAATCCAAAAAAAAAAATCAAAGGAAGAAGACGAATAAGGATGGAAACTCAGCTCTTACCCATAGTTTTAAAAGTGCAATCTCAGTCATCCAACACGAAGTGACACGGATCGATGATATGACTGGAGATCGGACAATTGGTGGTACCTTCAGGGAGAGCATGTGAGTGGTTTTCCCTTTTAGTTTGGATGCGTAGGTGCAATCCCAAACCCATATATGTGGCGAGACCCTGACCATGGTGCCCACCTCGACGTATGTATTATATATCCACGTTGTCCATCCGTTTGCCTGATTATTTTAGGGCATGGTCCTAAAAAATGATCTAGATACAAATTTCAAGTGGAATATAACATAGGAAGTAGTGGTCAGTATCCTGTAAACACCCGATAATCAAAATATGATGACGTGGCTTTATAAATTTGGTGGGCCTTCGATCTAAGCAAGTAAAATCACCACAGGAAGGCAACAGTCCTGATTGAGATAGAATTGGCGCATCATAAGAGGCTAAGTGTTGGATTTGCTTAGTGCCAACTTTTTGCACAAAGTCGGTGCTTCCAGCACTAGCTGCAGTGTTTTTGCATATGTCACACCTTTTCAGGACCACAGGCTCCATCTTAGGTTCGAACAGGCTCCGTCCCAAGCTCATGAAGGTTTCCTCTTAGGCTCGATTGCTCGTGTCTCTTCAGTAGTGGTTTGGTCTACCCAACATTGGTATTGATTCCAAAGTTCAAGCTCCGAGCAATAGAACCTTACCATCTAACCATGTGTCTCCTCCTCAAACGCCTATAAAAGAGGGTTTCTCCCTCATAACGAGGGAGGGCAAGGAGAAAGAGATGGAGAGTCTGAGACGGAGGCTCCTGCTCTCTAGGTCTCTTTTATTCTCTCGATTACGTCTAGCCTTTCGATCTATTCTATTACATTTCAAATTCAAAGCTAACGCTGTTGTTAGGGCATAAAATCAGAGAGAAGAAGTTGAGAAAAGTAAAAGAATCAAAGCATAAAAGAAAGAGGAGATATAATTTTTTTCAAGGAAAGAAGAAGAGAGACTCATTGCGTGCGCGCAATGGGTGTGTTATGCAGGCCACTGCGCGACGCAATGAGCACCTGCTTAGGGTCAGGCAATGAAGGTGAGTGGCACGATGATCGAGGCCACACATGTGAAATGCCTATATATACCCCCCTCATTTCATTCATTCGTAAGTGTTAAGCTCCAGAAGACTTCCAAAGACCTCTGGGATTCTACTTGAAATACTTCAGGTATCTAGCAGGGGAAGAAGAAGAAGGAGAAGAAGAAGTCCCGAGGGACTCCTCATTGTGTCAAGGGCGTGCAACACCGGGACATTGCGCGTCGCGCAATAGTACTATTGCGCACAGTCTGTCCCCAACGACCATATGTATTCTACCATTCTTGTGTTATTCGCAGCGATTTACCATGGAAATCCAATATATCTCGTAAGATCGTTATTTTAGGCCAACTAGAGGATAAATAAAGGATTCCCAAGTCCACGCAATGCCTCATTCATTATAAAGAGCACGCTATAAGCCAGAATGCTGACAAAATCATTATCCGGACTGTGCCATATAATTTCATTTCATTCATTACATACACTTTATATTAGAATCAAGGAAAATATGAGGATATAAATGAACCTTTGAATTAATAAAATATCTGATGATGATTGTTCTCCTATTTTTCTTTGTTATTATTGAATGAGATTCCCCAATCAAAATATTTTTGTTTCTTGTCGAAATAAAATGGTGAATCCACTGGGGATTATCATTATTCAATGCTAACTCAGAAATTAATTGGAGAACTATTATCATTATTTAGTGTCATAATTATGCCAAAATGACAACTCTCAATGGGAATATCCTCCCCTTCATCTCCAATACAAAGTGTATTCTTGATTAATTTAACTAACATGTCATTGTTTATTTCAGGAACTGCAACCTTCCTTTGATTGCGATGGTTGTTCTCTTCAATCAAACGATCTTTTACATCACACCAATTGGATTTGTCACAGACTATACCCAGCAGTCTCGATTGTAAGTAGTGAACCGCTAGTAATGACTGCAGTGACCTTTGCATCACCGATACAACATGATGATGAGGAGATATGGACTATGGTATCACCAAGGAGATCTAAGACTCGATCTCCCATGACCATGAGCTCAATACCGTTACAGACAGTTCAGTGGCTAGTAACAGGTAATGCAACTAAACAAAATCATGCACTAGCCCCACTATCATTATATTTGGGGCAAAATAAAGTTGTTTCTTTTACTTCGTGAGACTTTCCAATTCTCCTGGTTGTCTCTGCCCAATGGATCAGAAAGGATAAAAGAAAGTCCCCTACGATCAGAAAATTATCCTCTCGAAGGCCTGTCACAGTCATTTCATCACAAATACCATCATCATGTGAGTCTGTACCAAAAAGATCACAATCAATGAAATTGGTCAAGTTTGTGAAAGCTGAAGAACCCTTAAGTTTGTGGAAGGCTCTAAAGATATCTCCTCCATGTGCGCAAGTGAATATGACCGGTACTATGCTAGTTGATCAAGAAATAGGCTTAGAAACAATTGGAAATGATAATGAAGAAATTAAACATCATGAAATAGCTCCTAAGAAAATAGAAGATGGGGGGCAACCAACTATTGATGCGCTGAGAAAAGTAAATCTGGAAACAAAAGAAGAACCTCGAACTACATATATAAGCACGGGATTATCAGAACGGGAGGCTAACTAATACAATGAATTATTGAAAAAGAATAAATATATGTTCGTATGGACATATGCGAAAATGTCATGTCTAGAACGTTTAGTAGCAATGCACCGACTTAGTATCTCTAAAGATAAAAGACTGGTCAAACAAGCTCAGAGGCGATTCTATCTTAACCTAATACCTTTGATAGAGGAAGAAGTGAATAAGTTTATCAAAGTTAGTTTCATTAGGGTGTGCTCGAAAGATGATTTTCCATTACTAATAACAGAATTGTTGATCGATAGCACAACAAAATATGCAGTCATGTCCTTCATGGAGGGTTATGTTGGGTATAATCAAATAAGTATGGCACCAGAAGATGAAGAGGCAACAATGTTCAGGACCTCTTTGGGAATATATTGTTATAAGTTCATACATTTTGGTCTTACGAACGTCGGCGCCATGTGCAATGCAAAATATTTTTCAAGACATGATGCTCAAATATGTAGAGTGATATGTCGATGATCTGGTTGTCAGGTCAAATGACCACGAAGAACATCGCGAACATCTATCTTCAGTCTTTCGTCGGCTTAAAAAGAAACAACTAAAAATGAACCTGACAAAATGTGCTTTTGGTGTGTCGTTGGGTAAATTTCTTGGTTTTATCATCAGGCATCGAGGAATTGAGGTAGATCTAGGAAAGATCAGGTCTATTCAAGAAATGTCACCTCGCCAAAAATGTTGAAAGAACTCAAGAGTTTGCAGGGAAAGTTAACTTATATACGACTCTTTATATCAAACTTAGCCGGAATGTGTCAACCATTTGCTCACCTTATGAAGAAAGGAGCAGAGTTTATATGTGACCAGGCATGTCAGAATGTATTCGATTCTATTAAGGAGTTATTGAAGCAACCCTCCGTATTAACAGCCTCCATGAAGGGTAAACCCTTACTTTTATATATTGTTGCATCTGAAAACTCTTTAGGAGCCCTATTAGCCCAACATAACGAACAAGGAAATCGGTCTTTATTATTTGAGCAGAACCCTAGTAGGCGCAGAGTCTAATTACTCGCCTATTGAAAAAGAATGCATGTCTTTAGTATTTGCAGCGCAGAAGTTACAATATTATTACCTATCCCATGAAATAATTCTGATCTCTCGAGCAGATCTAATGAATTTCTAATAAAAACGCCAATGTTATCTAAAAAATTATCTAAATGGATGTTGCTTCTCTCCGAATATACAATCACTAATGAACCATCAAAGGTAGTAGAATGACAAGCAATCACAGATTTTCTGGTAGCTCACCCCATTCTTGATGATGAAGGAATTTTCGACAAGTAACTAGATGAACAAGTATTGCTAGTTGAATCACCCAATTCTTGGCAGATGTATTTTGACAACACCTCCTGAACATTAGGAGCAGGCGCTAGAATAATATATATCAGTCCCCAAGGCAATTTATTTACGTATTCCTTTACGCTAGGCATAACATGTACTAACAATGAAGCTAAGTACAACGCTCTTATTATAGGACTAGAAATAGCGCATAAGATGAATGTGCGAATCTTACAAATATTTGGGGACTTTAAGCTAGTGATTAACCAATTGACGACGAAATTCTAAACATGAAAAATGGAGTTGCTTCCCTATTGTCGACGGGTGCAACAATTGTTGGAAGGTTTCTATAATGTTGAAATCAAGCATATACCACGATATGAGAATGCAAGCGTGGATGCACTAGATAATCTAGCTGCGGCTTTATCCTAATCCGATAAGAGTCTGCTCTAGATAATAATTGAAGAACAGATATTTTTACCATCACCAGAACTCTTGAATGAGAATATTGAAGCACTACCGGTTTCTCGCTTGTAGGTTACTGTAGACGATTGGCGACAATCCTTCATTGATTATCTTAAATATGACATTCTCTCAAAAGATTAGTCACATAAATTATAGGTTAAGTAGAGGTCAAAGAGGTTTGCTATGCACAATGATGTATTGTATAAAAATCTTATAATGAGATGTTGTTACGATGTCTGGATACGAAATAAGTCGATTATGTATTACGAGAAGCCCATTCAGGATAATGTGGAGCTCATCAGGCTGGTCAAAATATGTTTCACCACGTACATCATATGGGATACTATTAGCCTTCCATGTTTAAAGATGCAATATCCCATGCGAAGCGATGTCACAAATGCCAAGTGCACAACAACATTATACAGGTGCCTCCTAAAGATTTACATCAATTGGTAGCTTCGTGGCCTTTCATGGCCTGGGGATTAGATGTCATCGGTCCTATCAATCCACCATCGTCCAAAGGATGCCAATATATTCTGGCAGCAATGGATTATTTTTTCAAATGGACAGGAGCGGTCACCTTCCGCATTGTTAAGGAAAAGGATGTCGTCAATTTTATTTGTCATACAATCATATATTGTTATAAAATCCCAAAGAAAATCTTCACTACTAATAGCGCTCCTTTTAAGAATAGAAATATGCAGTACCAAAAGTTCGTTATCCAACATTCATTCTCAACGCCTTATTACCCACTGGCCAATGGGTTGGCAAAAGCCTTTAATAAGACAATAGTTAAAATTTTAAAGAAAATTGTTATAGAAAATAAACATGATTGGGATGAAAAGCTACAAGAGGCCTTGTGGGCCTATCGAACAACTCATCGAACAGCGACGAAAGATACACCGTACTCGTTAGTCTACGGGGTCGAAGTTGTTATTTCGATTGAAACGTAGGTTGCGTCGCTCATAATAACAGTGCATGAATCAATAACAGACAATGAAAATGCTAAAATGAGGCTCGTGGAGTTGGATGTTTTGGATGAGAAGCGATTAGCGGCATAGCAGTGACTAGAACTGTACCAACCGCAAATATCTGCCGCCTTCGACAAAAAAGTCAAACATCATTCCTTCAAGAAGGGCAATACATTGTTAATGATAAAAAAGCCCATCGTAGTTACTCACAGAATAGGGGGCAAATCCTATCCCAAGTGGGATGGGCCATATGTCATTACTGAAGTCTATTGTAATGGAGCCTATCGAATCGTAAATCTAAATGGACAAGGCATTGGAATACCTGTCAACTCACACTTCAACAAGAAATATCATCCTTGAAGGACAAGCAATTTTAATTGAGAAAATCACCAAGAAAATCTGTCTTGATTAAAAGGGGGTAAGGCAAGTACAACATTAGAGTAGTAAGGAATTCCTTGGAAAGCAACTAAGAGCCATGTATTTTATGTATTCTCCTTATGTCACTCCAAAATAGATTCATGAACATATCATTCCTAAAGCTTCATAAAGACCCTTTTGAATCAACAATCGACGATAAAAGCAATAATTGAAAGACATTATTGATTATCGTTATTATCGCCGATTTTTAAATTATTGTTGATTGCAGAATATTGCAAAGTATCTCCAATCACATATTAAGACATAATCAATTCTTGGACATCATTATATATCAGAGTGAATAGTATCAGGGAAGCAATATTACCAAAGCCAAAAGAGATTATCAGAGCCGATATCGTCATCGGATAGTCATTATCATCATTATCACAAATTACTTCACCAAAGCAATATCACCGAAATTATCTCTAATTATTGCCAGACCGATATTATCACCATTTATCGCCAAGCTGATACATTGCTTTAATTATACCATTAATCTTATTATTATCATTTACGACAGCGGTGAGCGCCAATGGCTAAACACCTATAATGGCCAATTACGCATAAGCTCCATATCATCAGCGATGGTGATTTATCATTTACGACAGTGGTGAGTGCCAACGGCTAAACGCCTATAATGGCCAACCACGCATAAGACCTATTCTATCGTTAATTTACCAAATATCATGCGTGTAACAATGAAATGCCAGTTACCCTAAAAAGCCCATTAAGGCAATCACATGCTTAGACCCATGCGGGCTGCAAAGAGAGTCAGCAACTAAAAGCCCTAAGCGGCTAAAAGTCCACAAAGGCCAACTACGCGTGAGACTGATGTCGTATGTCTAGTTCTCTGGTAGCGTTATGGGGATGGGTGAGAGAAAAAACCCCTCTGTGAATAGGTCAGATCTTATACATGAAGAAAAAGTGTGATGTAGTGTGAGCTCTTTGGTTCATTCATAGATAAGCCAACCATCGTAAGACTCCCCAAGTTCCTGACTTGATTTCAGTAGTAACTCATGAGGAAGGGTTGACCTCTAAATGAGATTCCCACTCATCGATGGACTAGCGGTCTTGAATATATTACCCAACAGATTTCCTTGTGAGCCTCGTGAACTCTAAAGAGTTTCTATGACCAACCATGTGTGTAAATCCTACCGAGTTCATTGCCCTAGTAGCTTTACTGGGCCCCTCTGATGGATTGCATTTTGTGAACTCCCCAAGCTGTAGTGGTTCAACAAACTCCTAAGAGTTACAGAGACTATTTGCATAAGTCCACCTACTCCAACTACTCAAGAGCTAAAACTGTGTGTGCTCCAACTACTCAAGAGCTTAAACTATGTGTGGTGCCTTAGGTACTAACTTGAACTTCAAAATAGTTTCACCCATTGAAAACAATCACCATATAGGGCATACTAACAAAAATATGCTACTATATCATATTTTCAAAGTCCTGAATTATGATTAAAGCATGCAATTAAAATATGACATGCAAAACATTTTACATGCATAGACATATGCACTTATCGTGTTATACTTTTCAATCACATAGATACGAACATTCGCTGTTATAAGATATTTATGCGTATCTACTATTATGAAGTATTAGTGCTCGAAAATTACCTTGAACATGACAGAAATTCCATATATAAAATATCGATATACAATAATATAGAAGGCATTACGTTTCCTCAAGAATGTTTAAAGAAAACATGAATTTCTGTAAAACTTATTTGAATTGAATCTAAGCAACAGCAGCATTAAGCTCAGTATCAATTATGAGCTTGACATGGTCAGGAATGCTCGCCAACTTGTGCTATAGTAGAATAACAGATGCTTCATTTTTGAAAAGTTCTGACCTTTCAAAATTAGCTATATTAATATTCTCCTTAATGTTGTCCTTGATTTTATTCATTTTTAACTCCTATCTTTGAGCTTTGAGAACAACTATTTATTCATCAATAGATGTAATGGTCTGCTCAGAAACCTTTAGTTGTTCACAAAGAGAAATATTCTCCTTACCACCGTCAGAAATGATGGCCGCAATCTTAGAAATATTATCTTTAAGAAGCAATAGTTCCTAGAGTAAATATCTTCAAGTGAGCGCCCAAGTGTATTCAACAATCCCCATGAACTTCTTTACATGGGCGCATAAGTGTGTGCAATAGATCATATATTCCTATCGATTGTGGCTGAGTTAGTGAGCGCACATGTGTGTGCAATAGAGCAATTATCGAGTTTGGTGCATGTTCCATTAATCATGGCCATTTAAGTGAGCACCCAAGTAAGAGACCAGCTATGTAGGCCAAGCAAAGATTTGTTAATAGTGTAGGCTTGACTGAATTAAACTGGCCTTTGATGTTTTACTAATAACAATATTGAGACAGTTGATGCATACTTGTATATCCTACATTACATGCATGCCTATAAAGGCACAGTTTATATATCTATTTAGATTTAAAATCTTAATTACTTATATTTAAATGAAAATCTATTTTTTAACTTTGATTACATGTGATAAACTGTGTGAGACTATCTCACTGGATTGTTATAGCTCACTCATTTATTGCGGATAATTAGTTTTATGTAACAAACTCGAGGAGATGGAAATGAAGGACATTAAAAATCTATATTGTAGTTTATCTTTTTTTCTTATTTGAAGAAGTGATGTAATAAGGTCACTATAGTTAACCATTAGATCAAATAAAAGATTAATTAGTTGATTAGTAATTGTAAGAATTAATGATTTAAATGTTGATTGATGATGATTTAATAGAGATTAGTTTCTTAATATAAGTAATGGATGATGCGAATGTGAATGCGAATGTGAAAGCAGTAAATAATGTTAAGCATTTATTCATTATTTAATTATCTCATACCTTCGAACCCTGGACCAAAAAACCTATACTCAAGTGCTGAATTTTGATGTGTGACATCTAAGGAAAATAATGGCAATATAAATGTATGCTAACTTGGTAATTATTTGGGTGAGGATAGTCATTGGATTCGAGGGAAAATGGCATGACATCTGTCGAGGCCCGTATCCTAGTTCATAACTCTCGCGATCCTCCCCGTCGAATTTCGACAACCTGCGACCTGTAATAAGGGTTTACGCGCGACCCTAAGTTGTATCCTGTAAATCTGAGTCACTCAACCAGAGACTTGTTCCCTTGCGACGGCGTCGTCGCCGCGGTTCCAACGTCGTGTCTCGCGCACCGATGTGATACCCAGGCTAAGAGTTGTGGGCCTATGTTTATTTTGAGAAAACGCCGCGCATTGCAATATCGAAAAGAGAATCTTTACAATCTATCAAATCAATCTCATCAATCAATCAAGTACAACACCCATCCCCTTCTCACCCAAAAGTCACCACAACCATGCCTCTCATGTCACTCTCTTACACAACCCATACCACCCATCATCCATCACCCATCTCTCTCCCTTACAACCACTCTCTCTCTCTCTCTCTCTCTCTCTCTCTCTCTCTCTCTCTTCCCTAAGCATTTTTCCCAAGCAACCAAAGGAGGTGACCATCTAAGCTCCAAGAGAACCTCAAGTGTGGCCCACTCCCTACCACCTAATCTCTCATCCTAGTCATCCATATTACTTCATCAGTTAACCTCCATCAAAGAGAGAGCTTAGGAGCTTAGCCTTCCAAGGAGCTAAGAATGAGCGAAATCGGTGGGTGTTCATGGTGCTAGATCTTGATCGTGATTTAGGGTCCACACGATTTTTGGGGCCCATCTTGATATATGCATGTACATAGAGGAGCTCATAGTGGCGGAGAACTCCTCCCATCTCCGCTCTCTCTCTCTCTCTCTCTCTCTCTCTCTCTCTCTCTCTCTCTCTCTCTCTCCTTCCTTGCATGTTGGCCCACCCGATGTATGTGAATCTAGGTCGACCAAGGGCAGCGGCCCATTGCGATGCATGAAATCCACGCCATTTATCCAATGGGTAAGCCCTGCTACCTATTCGTTTGGACAAGCCTGACGAAGAGTGAAACCACAAATATTAGCGTGGCTCAACACTGGTGGGCCAGCACGTGGACCCACCAGATGTATATGCTCATCCGCACCGTCTAACATTTTATGGACAGTGGAGCCCACTGGCACGTGTGATCTACACACCGTCCAGGCCCTGGACGGTGGGGCCTGTCATGATACATGTGATTTAATCCACACCGTGCATCTATGTGGCCCACTGTTATGTGTGTATATTGTATCAACACCGTCCATCAATGTGAACTCCACCCCAGCTATATAGCTGCTGTAACGATGCCAGCAAGTTCCAGGGGTCTGATCACGAGATAGTGTTATATCTAGACCGCTCGTCCGTTTTTCTAACGGGTGGGACCCACCCACACATGTAGCACGTGTGGGGTGGGGCCCACCTTTGAGAAATGTATTTTGTATCCCTGTCATCCGTCCGTTTTACAGGACGGTGGGTCCCACTACTAACTGATGTCAGCAAGTTCTGTGGACCATCAGATGTATGTGTTCTCCCTGTCGTCCATCTTTCTTAGACGTGGGGCCCACCCCACATGTGTGGCACGTGTGGGGGTGGGACCCACCTTGTTGTATGTATTTTGTCCCCGCACCGTCCATCTAGACGGTGCGGCTATGGGACGCGCCATGATGTATGTGTTTCGATCCCGCTGTCCATCCATTCCTGGACGTGGCCTGCCATGATTTCTGTTTTACATCCACACCGTCCAGCTCTTTGAACGGTGGGACCCACCTCATGTATATATTATATATTCATGTCGTCCATCTGTTTTCTGCCGTGTGGGACGGCCGTGATGTATGGGTCTTATCCGCACTGTCCGTAGGATGGGACCCATGTGATGCACGTGTTGTATATCCTCACCGTCCAGCTTAATGGACGGTGGGACTCCATGATGAATGTACTGTAAATCCACACTGTCTGGCCATGGATGCAGAGCCCACCTGCTATGTGAACGCAGGGCCCACCATGCTATATGTATTTCATATATGTCGTCCACTTGTGCGGCCCATTGTAATATATTTGAGGCCCATGGAAGTGGCACATTGCGATGTGTAAGGCCCATGTGATGTGACCCACTTGATGTATGTGAGGCCATTGTAGCCGTATGTGAAGCCCATTATGGTCGTATGCAGGGCCGTTGTGGTCCGAGTAATGGGGCCCATTGTGATATATATTAGGCCCGAGTAATGAGGCCCATTGTGATGTGTATGAGGACCATGAGATGCGGCCCACTTGATGTATATGAGGCCCATGTGATGCGGCCCACTTGATGTATATGAGGCCCATTTGATGAGGCCCAGGTGATGTATTTGTGACCTATTTGGCAAGGTCCAATATGATGCATTTGGGGCCCATTTGATGAGGCCCGATGTGATATATATTGGCCCATATGTTGAGGCCCAATATGATGTATTTGCGGCCCATTTGATGAGGCCCAATGTGATGTATATAAGTCCCATGAGTGAGGCCCAATGTGATACATGTGGCCCATGAGTGAGGCCCATCGTGATGTGTATTAGGCCCTTGAGTGAGGTCCATGGTGATGTATATTAGGCCCTTGAGTGAGGTAATGGGCCTATTATATGTCTGGCTCTATGTAGGCCACTTCTTGAGAGCAATGTTGGTTAAATGTCCACGTTGATGGGCGATGATGGTTAAATGTCTACATTGTGACCTTTCCTTAGGCCTTTGTTAGGCCCATTCTCATTGTTCTGGGTCAAACCAAATCATTAGGCCCCATTGATGTTGTATGGTCCATCATCGTCGTAGACGAATGGCTCCATGCTACCGGATTTGGCATATCCACAGCCGAGGGCCGATCTTTATATTTTGATTTAGATTGACTTTTCATCTATAGACCTGCCTTGCATACAGGCCGATTATCGAGGCGATTATCGATGCAGATTATTCATACCGATTATGAATATGTGACAACACAACATCATGATATATGCTCATACGTATCATCTGCATGTTTGTTATGAGATGTGATTGACCATTACATATGTCATAGGGGGCAGGTTGTTTATGGGACTCCCTGATAGGAGGAGTCGTCTCACATGAGCACACAGTATGCGCAGGATTAATGCATGATTTGACTGTGTGACTCATACATATTGTATTTTGTGATATGACTACTATACGCTCTAGCGATATCATGGTCGTAGCCTCCACAGGCATATCATGGATGGACAGATGGGACACCGAAAATCTTTTTCTACATGGGGTGTTATAGATGTACCTGGGTGAAACTCCCTAAACCTCCGTGGCCAGGAGACACTCCAATGTTTAGATCGAGTGGATACATGAGTACCCGAGTACCGAATACTAGTAGGCTGCATCTCTCACTGTGTCATGGTCGGTTAGAAGGGGGTGTGGCCTTACCCTCCCAAGGGTAGGGGGCATAGCTAGGCTGAATTTGACCAACTCGTAAATGGGTTTGCTATCGACATGCCAGGTAGATATTGGCTAACTACTGGCAAGGTGGATAGTGATGTCTCTTCCACTTGCATGGTTACGCGTCTAGTGGGCGGCGATCTATGTAGAGTGTACTAGACCCCGTGATGATCCAAGAGATGTACATTACTAATGGACTTATTAAGCAGGAGTTGCATACTCAACATTTTACTCATTCATTCATTCATCACTATCCGCTTCGGCTGGTGGGGTGCAAGTAATTGTTATGTGTACCTTCACAATGGCCAGAATTTCGGTTGGGGCGCGCGACCAACCTAAGTTCAGGAGTCTACCACATTGAGTCTGGCTATCCAAATTTAGGTATGAGATTAGCTTGGATAGAAGTCCCTTGTGATGGACCCCATAACTTGCGATACTACGTTCTATCATCCTGACTTCATACTACAGTTTGGTAATTTCATTCTCACCGCATGTTGCATTACATCCGCGGCATATGACATTTTGGGTTGCTATGTTTCTGCATTTATATGGCCTAGATGAGGTTGACGGTATTCGTGGGCTCATCAAGATTTGCATATTACATTGCATCCTCAGTATATAATATTTGGCTTACTATGTCTCCGCATTGTATAGCTGATCTACATTGCTTTCTCAATATATGATATTGGCTTATTATGTTTTGCATCGCATAGACTGGATAAGGTTGATGGTATTTATGGACTTACCAGCATGTTTCCATATTACTCTAATGTTACATACTTGGTACTTATCTTGCGCACACACTTACATTATCCTTTAGGCTTTCTATAAGCTTATGCACGATAGATGCATACAGGTAGCGTTAGGTCGTAGCAGCGTTGAGCTTGGAGAGTGCAGCTATCTTCTGGAGCTTTGATTTTCGATATATGTATTTCCCTTTTAGTACTGTATTCAACTGTTTATATTAGTGGATATGTGATGATGATGTTGCCTTCGTGATTTAGGTAAACTTGTGGTTATACTTCTTTCGAGATAAACGTACGTTAGAAAATTCTCCTTGTAGGATCCCAGGATCGGAATCTGGCGTATGGGTACTGGGAGCCGAGAATGGGGTACTACGGAGGTTGTCGGCACTGTATTCGGCGATCGAAAATTTTATGATCCCGGTTTCTGAGTTTGGGGGCATGACAACATCCTAAGACCTCTTTTTATAGGCTGAAAAATGATTCCTTCGATTGGTCTAAGGTCTCCTTCGACTGGTCTAAGATTCAACCAAATTTTAAAATTTTTGGCACGATTGGATAAAACTAACCTTCGACTGGTCGAGTGGGCTACTCGACTGGTCATAGGAGGCAAAAATATGTTGCTGGAGTTCGAGTCAAGCTCCCCACGACTGGTCGAGCAGGGTGCTCGACTAGTCGAGGATCTACCAGAAAATTTTTGAATGTGAGTTTGAAACTTAGACTGGTCGAAGCAATTCTTGGACTGGTCGAACCAGAGCCTGAACTAGTCGAACTTAGGCTAGAACTAGTCGAATTTAAGCCTATCCAAAGTAATTAATAAAACCCGTAAATAATATGCATAAGAAAGGACCCGAAACACATGTAGATAGAGGGTAGTGCACGTGCCAATTATGAACACACACACACACACACACACACAGAGAGAGAGAGAGAGAGAGAGAGAGAGAGAGAGATGTCAAGATGCTTTCGAATCCTCTCGGGGGGGGGAGCAGATTGCGCTGGTATGCCACACACCTCCAACCTCAGTAGTGTGTTGACGTCACCAAGTTTTGTGGGCCCCAACATGATGAATTTCTTATATCCACACTGTCCATCCATTTGGTGAGATCATTTTAGGTCATGATCCGAAAAAAATAGGCAAATCTAAAGCTCAAGTGGGCCACACCACAGAAATCAATGGGGAAATTTATTACCACCATTGAAACTTTCTTAGCGCCCACCATGGTTCTAATTGTCATCCAACCTGTTCATGAGATCACACGGACTTGGATGAAGGAAAAACCAAATATCAAATTGATCAAAAACTTCTGTGAACCCCAAGACGTTTTCAATGTAATTAGACATACAATCTCTATTGTTTTCTTTGGTGTGGTCCACTTAAGCTTTGGATCTACTTCATTTTTGGGTCCATACCCTAAAATGATCTCACAAAATGTATGGACCGTATGGATATCACACATACACCATAGTTAGGGCCCACAAAACTTGATGACATCAACACACCACGGAGATGAGTGGTGTTTGACACCACACAATCCATTTCTCATAAGGAGGGCATTAAGAGTGGTTTAATTTTTCATTTTCATTAAAAGCATTAACAGAGAGAGAAACATTAAAAGATGCGTTTTAAAAGAGGAGTTAGGGAAATTTTGGGAGGAGAGAAAATTTAAAATTAAAATTAAAACTAAAATTAATAATAATAATGTAAAAATCAGTGAACCTAGTTGACGGTGGCGGACGACGAAGTCCAAGCCTAGCCCACTAGAGAAAAAAGCTTGAATTTTGAGCCCGAACCCAGCCGGCAAGCCTGAAACTCCAGCCAAAGCCCATTCTAAGCAGGCAGGCCCATAAGCCCATTGGGCCAGCCCATCCCATTGACTGACCTAATTATATATATTAAACAGATAACCAGCCACAAATTTACATTCATTCGAAGCTATAATCTATATTTTAGCCTTTTTATCCAATCGGGACCCACCAGCCGAAGTTGTGCCATCATGGCCGGCCACTGAGTTGTTCTCCAGCCGTTCTACATAGCCCAAAACAGAAAGTTAGTCCCAACCACAGAACGGTTAATCCTAGGATCTACATAGCTAATATCCTGCCCATGTGGGCCATCCCCATCCATAATTTGCCGGCCAGACTGTTTGTTTGCCTAGGAATAATCCAGTATGCCAGGAACAGCTTTCTATTAAAAAATTGCTTAGCTGTTAGAATGAGAAAGTCCTCGATACTCTAGCAGAGCGTGGTAGTTGATACGCAGGCACTAATAAATTACACACTTG
The DNA here is from genome assembly GCA_021015155.1 of Magnolia officinalis. Classification (NCBI taxonomy): domain Eukaryota; kingdom Viridiplantae; phylum Streptophyta; class Magnoliopsida; order Magnoliales; family Magnoliaceae; genus Magnolia; species Magnolia officinalis. The sequence continues at coordinate 64,378,203 of JAJHSJ010000008.1, forward strand.
GAATACAAATAAAATAAAATAAACCGTCCTAATCATGGTTAACCATTTAGATGGACTCTAAATCAAACATTACTTATCTTTCAATAACAAATGCATATTAATCAAAGAATAGGACCCCTCTACCAATGTTTTTTTTTTTTTCTTGGATAAACTATCTATAGTGGGATCCGAAATTTGGACGGTGGGGTTTGAGTTAATATATTGCAATTGTATAATTTCTGAGTGACTGCATATCAACTGTCATACTCTGTCAGAGTATCAAATAACCACTGTTATAAATCAATCCAAAAACATTTCCTTTGAGCATTTCACACGCCTATCCCTCTCTTGTTTAGAAATTCTCTACATTCTCCCATCCCACATAATTCTACAATCCATACCACAAGAACATGTCGGATGAAGTGGGCCATGACAATTCAAAGGGACCCACATCAACCAAACATGTGGAATCCGTGCCATCAGCCCCTCCGGCTGACGTCGAAAATCAATCATCGGCGACGGCAATCTCATCGATTCTACAGCGATGGAGGAGAGAAGATCTACTAAAGAAGGGCAATCTGGTGCTACGATCATCGGCCTTCGTGTTCTCCTTCATCTCATTCATCGTCGTGGCCTCTAACAAGCACGGCGATTGGGAGAATTTCGATAAATACGAAGAATACAGGTGAGTATTCCTTAATCCAACGGTCAGATTTAGCTAATTATAGTCGATATTGAGAAAAACCGGACGTGGGTGTTTGAGATCCGATCATAGCGGTCCGTGAATTGTGATTGGATTTTGATCAGGTGGGCCATGTTGAATTTTGATTGGATCTTGCAGATATTGCTTGGCCATTGCTATTCTTGCTTCTCTCTACACCGGTTTGCAAGTTTCACGTGAAATTCGACGGAATTCGACAGGCCGAGATCTGATCACACGACAGACGTCGGGCTATCTTGATTTCTTCGGCGATCAGGTACTTTTTATTATTGTTAATTTCAAGAAATTAACCTTAAATTTCCTTGAATTTCAATGAACGGTTTTGTAAGCCATTGACTTTCCAAGGATCATTTTTGGGAGTTTACCCACCGTCCAATCATATCAGGCGGGAATCCCGATGCACATTCAATACTTGGGGTAATCCATGTCACATTCGAAATTCGTTTTGAAGGTGCATCGGGATTCCCACCAGGCGAGGATGAATCGTGGTGGGGATTATTTGTGAAGTGGATGAGTAGGCCCGAATGTACGTTTGAAAATAACTCGCACTGGATCTGCACTAGATGCACGTTTTTTCATCTGCCTTATGAGCAGGGCTGTACAAAACCGGGCTAGCCCAGTTAACTCGCTCAACTTGACCCAACCCGAAACTGAGTTCAGTCCGGGACGGGTCATTTTCTTCGGCTTGAAATTGAGTTCGGGCTGAGTTTGAACAAGTCCCAGTTCGGCCCAACTCGGTCCGAACCCGACTCGACCTGGCCCGACTCGGCCATATATATATATATATATATATATATATATATATATATATATATATTAATATTATATATATATATATATTCTTAAATCCTTACCCTAACCATTGAGACAAAGAAGTGAGAACGCCGCCCGACCCTAAATCCTAAAACTCACACTCTCTCTCTCTCTCTCTCTCTCTCTCTCTCTCTCTCTCTTCTCTCTCTCTCTCTCTCTCTCTCTCTCTCTCTCTCTTGACTTCTGGGATAGTTCACCGCTCATCTTTGAAGTGGCAGTGACTTATCCACCTCATAGGTGTCATAAATTTACAGCAATCCAGGTCATCCAAATCGTGGGTCCCTTTGTAGATGGAGCAGGTCCGAAGCTGGCCCGAACTCGCCTGATTGCTGATCGGGCCGAGTTCGGGCCGGATATGTTGGCCTGGTGACCGGGCCGGGCCAGGTTCGAGCTGGGTTTGACTGGTGACTGGGCCGGGCCGCGTTGAGTCCAGTTCAACTCGATTCGACCCAATGTACACCCCTACTGATGAGTGGGCCAGGCTGGTTTTCGCCTGCGGTCCCATTCGCTTTTATCTGTCTCACATGTTTTTCAAGTTCGCACGTGTGGTATGTATAGAGGTGCGTGTGGAGAGTTGTGTGTTGGGCATGGCAAACCTCTAACCTTAGCTGTATTGGTTAAGAGTCTTAGCCTTCAAAGTTGTCCACCACAAGGATGGCCACCTCTTCAACAGGTCTCTGCTAAGAATTCAAACAGATTGGATGATCTGAACCATCCAAACAGTACTGCACTGGACGGTCGATATAATTATTGGATGGAAAGTTGAAAAACAAAAAGACTGGAACTATATTGACTGTCCACTTCATGGACCCTGTAGGCTGCTCAATTATGGTTTAATCCCGGATTGAAATATCTCAACTTTTGATCATTTGACTCTTTTACTTTAAATATGGGCCACCTCGTTGTTGGTTTGTGGGCGCTACAATGCTAACGTGTCGTATAAGCAATGCATGTTGAAGGGTATTTTGGTCATTTAATATAGATAAGGTCATTTAATATAGATAAAGTGGGGCACATGGAATACCGCGGGGATAAAAAACGAACACTCGGCAAGACTAAATACTCATAAGTGACAGATAGTGAGAGCCCAACAAGAAGGCAATCACAATCGCACGAACAAACCCAAGAAGAAGGCAATCCAAATTTTACGTTTTTTTTTTTAAAAAAAAAAAAAAAAACTTTTTTGAGAAAAAACCACTGCACAAAGCGACAAGTAATGCACTGTGAAAGCAACATTACAAGAAATAGTAGATTTACTAATTCGAACAATCCTCGAATCTCCATTAAAACTTTAGATATGCTCTTGAACTCTTTAGAACACCTTAGAAAGCTCTAATCCTCTCTAATCTCTATTACACCCGATATATATACTACCCAACCAGAATAGGAAATAAATCACACATTTACATAAAACTATGTGTGCCTTTAATGGGTCCTTCGATGGCATCGATAGACATCGAAGACTAGTCGATGGCATTGAAGATTTTTTTATGCCATCGAGTAGCAACTTCCAAAATTGTCCAATAATCAATTAGGATTTTTTTTTTTTTTTTCAGATTTTCTCGATGGGATCAAGCGGTCTATCGATCGCATCAACAAACCCTATTACGGACATATTTAAGACATTCGACAACAATCTCCACCATGTCTTCAATATTCAATCTCCATTGCCCTTTTGTCATCGCCATCTTTAATTGTTTTCCATCATAGCTTCATCATCACTTCTCGTACACACTCCATCCTTATTACGAGTTTGCCAGCTTATTAAGTTGCACAGAACTTGAATTTCTATCTAGGAACCACCTTCGTAAGCATGCATGTCATCCGGATCCACGCTTGTGTGTATCTTTTCAAAAGTCGCATCTCTTTCCTCAAGTATATGTCGGTAAAAATGATTACGCACATCAACATGTTTAGTACGTGAGTGATAAATAAAATTATTTGCCAAATTAATCTTGCTTTCACTGCCACAATTAACTAGCACGGCCTCCTGTTGAAGCCTCAACTAATTTATCATTCCTCTCAACCAAACGTCTTCCTTGAATGCTTCTGTCACTGCCATATAATCAGCTAGCTTCAATTGTGGAAAGTGTCACCACAGACTCAAGCTTCGATATTCGCTCCACCTGCTAATAACCGGAAGTCGACCTTCTATTGTTCATACTATTCATATAATCTAAATCCACATAGCAGCCTACTAATTTGTCCCATGATTTTTCAAATATCAAGATGTAGTCCTGCGTACCTCGAATATATCCAAGTAGCCATTTTATTACCTATCAGTGTCGCTTGTCGGGGTTATACATATATCTACTAACAACACACACCGCATGTGAAATATCCAGTCTTGTATAGACCATTGCATGCATCAAGCTGCCAACCGCACTCGAATAAGGCACATAAGACAAACCTGCTTTTCTTCATCTGTTTTAGGATATTATTTTGAAGATAGCATAAAATAAGCCACGTGGGGAACGTTGACCGACTTCGCCGTATCCATCTCATACTTCATCAATATCTTCTCAAAGTATTCCAGTTGAGATTACCATAGCCTGCTCCTCTTCCTATCTTTATATATGTCAATGTCGAGAACCCTCTTTGCAGCTTTCAGATCTTTCATCTTAAATGTCCATAATAACTAATTTTTTAATATGTCGATCTCAGACATGCTATGACTGGCGATAAGCATGTTATTAACATATAATACCAAAATAATGAACTTCCTATCACTCAGTGTCTTGTAATAGACACAATGATCATACTCACTCTTGGTAAACCTTTGACTCATCAATGAATTAAATTTCTTGTACCACTTCATAGGCGACTGTTTCAAGTGGTACAACGATCTCTTCAACCTATAAACCTTGTTCTCTACCCTTTGTATTTCGAAACCTTCTGGTTGCTTTATGTAAATCATCTCTTTTAATTCCCCATGTAAGAAAGCAGTCTTCACATCCATATATTTTAGCTCGAGATTGTATTGAGCAACTAGCACAAATACGAATATGATAGATATTAACTTCATCACAGGCTTGAATATCTCAATAAACCCAACGCCTTTGTTCTGAGCATATCCCTCCGCTTCTAGCCTTTCCTTGTACCTATCATGTTTTTTCTTAAAAATTGCACCCGATCGTTTTCTTGTTGATGGGAAGCTACACCAACTCTCACATCTCATTCTTATACAGGGAGTTCATCTCGTCACGCATCGCGCTGCTTTCCACTTTTCAGCATCTACATCATCAAGAGCCTCCTAAAAAGTAGATGGATCTTCATCATCCTTAATAATGACAAATATAATTTCGAGTCATCTATTATTTCACTGGTAACCTACGATCCCTTTCTCATAAGTGGGTACTCCACCTACTTTTGTACCTCTGTCTACGTCTCAATATTAGCATATATCACATTTCTGTCTATCTAAACGTCCACAACTGACTTTTCGTCCTCCTTATGTTCATCTTTACGAAATAAGGATCCTTTATCGAATCTGATGTCATAACTAAGGATAATTTTCGTGTGACCTGATCATATAGTATGTACCATTTCACATTATTTTCATAGCCGACAAAGACATACTTTTTAGGCATTTGGTCCAGCTTATCTCTTTCAACTAATGCTACATGAGAGTAAGCATCATAACCAAATACTCATCAGTTTACCTGCTGACTACTCCATGCTTCCTTTGGAATTTTACAATCAATAGCCTAGAAGGTGACTAATTGACTAAGTAACGAGTCATGTTAATGGCTTCAATTCACATTTCCTTGCCCAACCTAGCATTGCTCATCATGCATCAGGCCCTCTCCAAGAGAGTCTGATTCATTCTCTCAGCCACACCATTCTCTTTGATGTGTGGCTCACTATGTTGTGCCTCAGGATCCTTTCATCCTTATAAAACTAATTGAATTCCCTATAAGTGAATTCCCCACTGTTATTTGTCTTCAACACTTTCACATGTCGCCCTGTCTGCTTTTTCATCATTGCCTTCCACTACTTGAAGTTGGTGAAAATCTCATATTTACTTTTCATAAAATAAACTCACACATTTCTAGAGTAGTTGTCAATAAATGTAACAAACGATGACAATCCTCCACCAGAAACTATGGGCAATGGCCCCCATATATTATAATGCACATAATCTAGAACTCCCTTACATGCATTTTTTTTCCAGATTTAAAAGAAAACTTTGACGGTTTACCACATATACAATACTCGTATATATTAAAATCAATGCTTTTAAAAATTGTAATTAAACAATAATTAGAAAGTACACTCATGTCTCACTCGCTCATGTGGCTTAGGTGCGAATGCCACATATGTGCAGATATGAAATCCACTACAACGACTACAGCTCCACCCAATAAAGTGCTCCTTATCAACCTGTAAAGGTTATCATTCCTCTATGCCTTCATGACTATGAGTACCCCTTTGAAACTGTAAGGACATGATTGAACCTGGTGAATTTGCACCCAAGTACCTTGAGTGTTCCCAATGATATTAGACTCTTCCTCAACTTAGGAATGTGTCCCACATCTGTCAAGATACGCTCCATCCCATCAAACATCTTAAAACACATCGATCCAACACCAACCACGTTACATGCATTGTCATTAGCCATAAGCAATACCCTTATCGGTGAACCAACTCCTATGAGGGGGCATGTTATAGCGAAAGTTGACGCAGGACAGCCCTAATTATGATGCATGCTCATGAACATAATTAAACAGCGGAAATAAAAGGAAATAAAAGGAATAAATGATCTAAAATTCTAGCAGTAATCATCATAACTAAGAAAATCATAAAGGAAACATGCAATGAAGCGGGCCATCATCACAACCATGGAGTATGGAATTCAATTATTACTTAGGTTGGATCCGGCGAGGGATGAGACCTCCCGATCTTGCATGGTCACACCCAATCGATCAATGAAGATCACTAGTCCGAAGAACCAAGAAGTTTCTCGGATTAGGGATTTGAGAATTTGAGGGTTTAGGGTTTAGATCGATTCTCAAAGTTTTGATCGAAGAAGGATTAGCCAAAACTAGAAAAGAGAAAGAAGGAAATAATTACCTTGAGGAAGTTGGAGGGGCACAAGAAGAAATTAGAAGAAGAAGATCAAGGGATGAGAAGAAGTACCATTAGAGAGAAGAGAAGAAGAGGGCAACCAAAGGGTTTGCTTTTCATTCATCAATAGTTCAAATTCGGATTTAGGGCTTTAGCCCACTTAAATAAGCAAATAAAGACATAGAATTACTAAAATACCCCTAGAATAAGCAAATAAAGATATAAAATACTAAAAGACCCCTAACTTAAGCAAAACACGCAAATAGACCCCTAACTTAAGAAAAACGCGCAAATAACATAAGTGCGGGAAAGTTCGGGTGCTCGGTCTTCTTTCTCCAATCTTCCTTCACATGTGTCTTCCCTGAGTGGGGTCTTCTATATGTCCAATCACATGTGAAAGGTCTTCAGCTCCTCAATAGTCGCCTATCCACAAGGACGACACTTGTGATTGGCGCTTTCTTCGTGGTAACCTTGAATGGCGCTTGTGTCCGCATCAATTCCCCTCGGGTGAGAAAAACTCGACTCCGACGAGTTGAAACTTTTGTAGCGCTCTAGCAGATCTGGATCAATACCCTGCAATGCGTCGCCCGACAGCCACGTAGATTCAGACGACGGTTTGTTCTTCCACTTGACAAGATACCTTTGGAAACCTCCATCTCTCGTGGATACTATCTCGTCATCCAAGATTTCCTCAATTTCTTCTTTATGGGTAATAGGTGGAGGAGGGGGTGGAAGGGGTTGGGTAGCAAACTCAGAAAAAGGCCATGAAAGGGACGATGTATCAATAATGGGAGTATGGGCACGGACTAGATCTTCCACATTAAAAGTTGGATTAATGCCCATTTCAGGTGGAAGGTCAATCCGATACGCGTTGGACCCAACCTTTTGTAATATCTTAAATGGTCCAGCACTACGCGCTTGTAATTTTTAGCAGATCCTTGAGAGAATCGCTCTGGCCTTATTCGCACCATTACATAGTCTCCTCTTGAAATTCTTGCACTCTACGATGAGAATCAGCTGAAACTTTATAATCATCATTGCTCTTATTTAACCGCTGTCTAATATGTGTATGCAAATCATGAATATGGCGTGCAAATGCATCGGCTGACTCAGAAGACCTTTGGGTAACAGACATAGGTAAGAGATCTATGGGCATTCTAGGTTTATAACCACTTACAATCTCAAAAGGACTCAACCCTGTAGATCTATTAACTGACCCATTATAAGCAAGTTCAGCAGTTGGTAAAATTAGGTCCCAAGTCTTAACATGTTCACCCACTAGACAACGTAGAAGATTTCCAAGGCTACGGTTTACCACTTCAGTTTGACCATCTGTTTGTGTGGTGGTAAGCAGTAGAAAATTGCAAACGAGTTCCCATAATGTGCCACAGTGTCTTCCAAAAATAGCTAGTAAATCGAACATCACGATCAGACACTATGGTTTTAGGTAACCCATGGAGACGCACCACACCATCAAAAAAGAGACGAGCAACATGAGACGCATCCGACGTCTTCGAACATGGGGAGAAAATGCGCCATTTTAGAAAAACGGTCCACAACGACAAAAACGGAATCGTGCTTTTTAATAGTCTTGGGAAGCCCAAGCACGAAGTCCATACTAATGTCTGCCTGGACGGAGCATGTGGCACTGGCAATGGCGTGTACAGCCCGGTATTTTGCTTTCTTTGCTTTGCCAGCTGACATGTTCGACACTGCCCTAAAACTTTGGCTACATCTCGCTTGAGACTTGGCCAATAGAAACGATCTTCCACGAGGGCAATGGTCTTATCACGACCAAAATGGCCAGCTATCCCTCCTGAATGAAGCTCCCAGATGAGGAATTCACGAAGGGACATACGGGGAATACAAAGTCTGTCTCCCTTGAAAAGGAAGCCATCTTTAAGAACATATTCACCCATAATATGCTGGTCACTAGAGAGCGACGCGTAAGTACCCCCAAAATCAGAACATGTGGGGTATTCATCTTTCAGTTGCTCAAATCCGACTACCTCTACACTCAAGGAGTTGAGCAACGCCACTCTCCTACTAAGGGCATCTGCTGGTTTGTTTTCAACCCCGGCCTTGTGTTTCAAAACAAACGAATATTCCTGAAGAAACGCTACCCACTTGGCATGCCTTGGGTTGAGTTCTTCTGAGAATGCAAATATCTCAACGCCTCATGATCAGAAAACAAAACGAATTCTTGCGGTAGGAGATAGTGTCGCCAATGTCTCAGGGATTGCACTACCGCATAAAATTCTTTGTCGTAAGTGGAGTATTTTTGTTTTGCCTCATTCAGTTTCTCACTGAAATAGGCCACTGGGTGTCCTTCTTGACTCAACACTCCACCTATACCGACACCAGACGCATCACACGCTACTTCAAAGACTTTAGAAAAGTCAGGTAGACGCATGACAGGAGCTTCTACCATCTTGCCCTTAATTTCCTTAAAAGCCTTGACTGCGGCTTTAGACCACACGAACTCTCCCTTTTTCATGCACTCGGTAATGGGAGCCATGATCGTGCTAAAACCCCTAATGAACCGACGATAAAAAGTTGCTAGGCCAGTGAAAGCTTCGCACCTCATGAATGTTCCTTGGTTCCGGCCACTCAACTATGGCCCTGACTTTTTCAGGGTGCGCGCATCCCTTCAGATGACACTATAAATCCTAAGAACACAACTTGGCTAGACATGAATGCACATTTCTTAAGATTAGCGTACAACTTTTCCTTCCTAAGGACACTACAGACCTTCTTTAAATGTTCAAGGTGTGATTCCTTAGTGGTACTATAAATAAGAATATCGTCAAAGTACACCACTAGGAATTTTTCCATGAACGGCCTCAAAGCTTGTGTCATCACCCGCATGAAAGTACTAGGTGCGTTAGTCAAGCCGAAGGGCATGACCAACCACTCATACAGCCCATCTTTCGTCTTAAACGCCGTCTTCCACTCATCTCCTGGGCGTATACGGATTTGGTGATATCCACTCTTGAGGTCTATCTTAGAGAATATAGTGGACCTGGCCATCATGTCAAGCATATCATCAAGTCTAGGTATAGGGAACCTATACTTGACAGTAATTTTGTTTATGGCACGACTGTCCACACACATGCGCCACGTGCCATCTTTCTTTGGCGTCAACAATGCAGGCACGGCACACTCGGGCTCATACTCTCTTGGATGAAACCCTTTTGCAGAAGCTCATTAACTTGCTTCTTCAACTCTGCATGCTCTGCAGGGTTCATCCTGTAGTGAGGAAGGTTCGGTAGAGTAGACCCTGGGACAAGATCAATGACATGCTGTATGTCCCTCATAGGTGGCAACTCATTCGGTAAGTCTTCAGGAAATACATCACTGTATTCCTTCAGGACCGAAGTCACCTCACGGGGCAACTCTGATGGAACCTCAGGTGTAATCTCTCTAGCCACAAGGGCATACACCATAGAATCCTCCTTAGCCTCTTTTTCAAACTCTCTTGCGCTGATTATATGTAGAGACTTAGGTTTGAATTTCCCCATTCCTCTAGGCTCACTTGCCTTCTCATCCTTCTTCTTCCCTAGTGTATTCTCAGGTGGCATGGGATTAAGTTTGATCTTTTTACCGTTATACATAAAAGTACACGCATTCGAACGGCCAAAGATCGTGACATCATTATCGAATAGCCACGGTCTACCTAGGATAACATGTCCCACATCCATAGGTAAGACATCACACCACAGGGACTCTTTGTATGACCCAAACTCGATGGGGACTAGACATTGCTGGGTGACAGGTAGGGATGTCTTGTCAACCCAAGAAACTTTATACGGGTCTGGATGAGGTGTGGATTTCAGTTTTAAGCGATCTAAGGTGCTAGTGGAAATCACATTCTGACAACTTCCACTGTCCACTATCACCTTACAATTCTTTTCACCACACTTGGCAATAGTGTAGAAGATAGTGCTTCGACGCCAGTCAGCACTACTTCTAGACTGAGCTAGCACACGCCTGACTACTGCAAGCGTTGCTTCTCCATCCACTTCTTCTTCATCAGTAAGTCCTCCTTCAGGGTGATACTCTTCAACTTCATAATCACCCTGGTCATCTCCACCCTCGTGGGACTCGCCTATAACTAAGGCTCTCCCACGGCTCTTCGTAGGACACTGATTAGACATGTGGCCAAGATTGCCACACTCATAGCACCTCACTTGGTTCATGTTACTAGGACCGGCACCAAGAACCCCTTTACCCTTGTCCTCCCTAGGCCTAGGCGAAATGGTCGCCTGTGCCCTAGGTTGACTACCAATATTAGGTCTAGTTCCCTGGGAACTAGATCTAGCACTGGAGTCTCGGGACTCAAAACGACGAACGACAGGAGCCTTCAGATATTGCTCTAACTCCTGCACGACTTGATATGCTTCATCCAAGTCCGTTAAGGGCCGAGTCATAAGCTCGCGCTGAAGATCCGCACGAAGGCCCGTCTTGAAACGCGAGAGCGTTACTAGAGGGTCTTCTCGGATATCACATCGCATCACATATTCTTCAAATTTAGCGATGTAGTCAGCGGCAGACATTGACCCTTGGCGTAAGGATTGCCATTGGTCAAGGAGCTTCTGGCGGTATGAGAGAGGAAGGTACTTCTCCTTCAACTTCTCTTTCATCTCATACCAATGCATGATAGGGGCTCTACCAACTCTCTCTATCCTACGCTCGGTGTTGGTCCAGAAGAGCTTGGCTTGACCCACAAGTTTCATCTTAGCAAACCGCATTTGACGGTTTTCCGACATGCCATACCACTCAAAGTAGTGGTCCATGTCAGCAACCCAGTCAAGGAATGCCTTGGGATCCAAGCGCCCATCAAAACTCGGGGCCTCAACTCTCACACTCTTCATCGCACGCTCATCTGGATCATAACGGTCTTGATGATCACATGTGGCTCGTGCCTCTCGCACCACACCACGACCGTTACCACGATCTCTATCTTCATTACCACCACGTGTGGCAGCGCGTTCTTCAATGATTCCTCCCACTTGGGAGTACGCATCATCCCCTACAGCGGGATTTTTCTTTTGGGACGCCTCTAGTTGCTCGACCTTAGTCATGGTAGTGGTAATTGGTTCTCAAGGCGGGCAAACTCGCGCTTCTGACCCGCTTCTAGGGCGGTTATCTTTTGTATCAATTGAGCAAGTTGCTCAGATAACTGCTCGTTATTCATGGTAGGTTGAAGTCCGAAACCTCTACCTCTTCTCGTGGGCATACAGTGAAGACTTGAACCAAACTCTACCCAACTAGACTACTAGGTGTTATGACTTTCAAGATGAATGTGATGAATGCAAAACTACTATGAACTGACACAATTAAGTTGACACAGGAAACAACTCAAATTTGGAAATTTTCTAAATTGGAAAGTTTCTAAATCTGGAACTTTCTAAATCTGGAAACTTTCTAAATCTGGAATTTTCTAAATTTGGAAAGTTTCTAAATCTGGAACTTTCTAAATCTGGAAATTTTCTAAATTGGAAAGTTTCTAAATCTGGAACTTTCTAAATCTGGAAATTTTCTAAATCTGGAAATTTTCTAAATTGGAAAGTTTCTAAATCTGGAACTCTGGAACTTTCTAAATCTGGAAATCTGGAAATCTCAAATCTGGAAATCTGCAAATCTGGAAATCTGCAAATCTGGAAATCTGGAAATCTGCAAAGCTGGAAATCTGCAAATCTGGAAATCTGCAAATCTGGAAATCTGCAAATCTGCAAATCTGGAAATCTGCAAATCTGGAAATCTGCAAATCTAGAAATCTCAAATCTGCAAATCTGCAAATCTGCAAATCTGCAAATCTGGAAATCTGCAAATCTGGAAATCTGCAAATCTGGAAACCCTAATTTGATAACTCGATCTAGACAAAAACCATGCAAACCTATCTCTGATACCAAATTTGACGCAGGACAGCCCTAATTATGATGCGTGCTCATGAACATAATTAAACAGCGGAAATAAAAGGAATAAATGATCTAAAATTCTAGCAGTAATCATCATAACTAAGAAAATCATAAAGGAAACATGCAATGAAGCGGGCCATCATCACAACCATGGAGTATGGAATTCAATTATTACTTAGGTTGGATCCGGCGAGGGATGAGACCTCCCGATCTTGCATGGTCACACCCAATCGATCAATGAAGATCACTAGTCCGAAGAACCAAGAAGTTTCTCGGATTAGGGATTTGAGAATTTGAGGGTTTAGGGTTTAGATCGATTCTCAAAGTTTTGATCGAAGAAGGATTAGCCAAAACTAGAAAAGAGAAAGAAGGAAATAATTACCTTGAGGAAATTGGAGGGGCACAAGAAGAAGAAATTAGAAGAAAAGATCAAGGGATGAGAAGAAGTACCATTAGAGAGAAGAGAAGAAGAGGGCAACCAAAGGGTTTGCTTTTCATTCATCAATAGTTCCAATTCGGATTTAGGGCTTTAGCCCACTTAAATAAGCAAATAAAGACATAGAATTACTAAAATACCCCTAGAATAAGCAAATAAAGATATAAAATTACTAAAAGACCCCTAACTTAAGCAAAAACACGCAAATAGACCCCTAACTTAAGAAAAAACGCGCAAATAACATAAGTGCGGGAAAGTTCGGGTGCTCGGTCTTCTTTCTCCAATCTTCCTTCACATGTGTCTTCCCTGAGTGGGGTCTTCTATATGTCCAATCACATGTGAAAGGTCTTCAGCTCCTCAATAGTCGCCTATCCACAAAGGACGACACTTGTGATTGGCGCTTCTTCGTTGGTACACCTTGAATGCGCTTGTGTCCGCATCACGAAGCCCCTGTATCTAAAATCCATTCATCGTTGAAATATCTGAATTTTGATACAATCAACTCATCACTATCACCACCTCCCTCACTGGATTCCACATTGTTGGCCTCTCTAAAAGAACTTTCCGATTTAACCTTCCTAGACTTAGTATTCTAACCACCCTTCTTCATGTGTCTTGTCATGCCACAATTCCAGTACTTCAGTTTGCCTTTGCCCTTGCCCTTGGATTGGGATCTTGATCGCGAAGATCTATTGTCCCGTTCAAAATTTCTCCATCTCATAACCAGTGCATCTATAGAAGCACCCACATCACTGCTTTTCTTTCTCATCGTCTTCGACTGAAGTGATACGATAACAGTCTCAATGATAATAGTTGCCCTACCGATGCACAAAGAGTCTTTAAGCGACTCATATAATTCTGAAAGTGAATTCAATAAAATACCTGCCTGATCTTTATCTTTCATGCCCATGTGGAAAAAACTCTTTCAGAAAAAAACCACGGCACAAAGTGACGCGTAATGCACTATGAAAGTATTATTATAAGAGATAGTAGATCTTACCGATTCGAACAACCATCGAATCTCCTTTAAAACCCTAGTTATTCCCCTAAACTATTTTGAACACCTTAGAAATCCATAATCCTCTCTAATCCTGATTACACCCAATATATATACTATCCAATCGAAAAAAGGAAACAAATCGCAAACTTACGCAAAACTGTGTGCGCCTTCGATGGCATCGACAAACATTGAAGGCCAGTCAATGACATCGAAAATCTTTCGATGCTATCGAGTAGCAACTCCCAAAATTGTCCAGTAATCAACTAGGAATTTTTTTAGATTTTCTTGATGGGATCAAGCGGTCTATCGATGACATCGACATACCCTGTTATAGATATATTTAAGACATTCAACAACAGTAGTGTTGTGAGGGAAAGGTGAAAAGGACCCCTCATCAGGGATTGAGATAAAGTGTGAAACTGCGAGCTCCCAAGCAATAGGAGAAAAATTCACTGATGGCGTACCTTTTGAAAAATGAGCAAGCAACTCATGGGAGTTGCTTGGTTAAGGAAACCCCCCTGAGCTGAACCGAAAGCAAGTCTTCATAAGACAATTGAACTCCAACACTTTCCGCTTGTTTGTTAAAAAAATCCCCCATATGTAAAATAAATTATAAGGGATGAATCTATATTGTCATAAAGGTGAGTTAAATGTAAAAGGACCCTTTAAAGATTGGGTTTCTAGAGTAGACTATTCAAGAGCTATTGTAGTGGTCCAAATGTTGGTGAAGGTCAAGGGTCTATTTGGATGAGGGATCTTATAAAATCAGATTTAAGCCCAAACTTGATTTTGGTAGCCCCATGATTTCCATGTCAGATTCCTAATGCTAAAGTGACATTTTTTTCTTCATTTGCAATTTTGGGCATGTTTAATTTCTAAAACTTCCTTAATTGGAATTAAACAATGGAATGAGCCAGTTAAGATTAGGATTAATTTGGATTTTGCAGAAACCCCTACACAAACCCCCTACAAAATATGACCTAACCTTAAATTCACATCAAAACTTGCATCATCCTCTCTTTTTATATGGGTTTAGTTTTTAAATTCATGTTCACAAGGTGAGCTAAGTGGCTTTGGCCCAGCCCTGGAGCCATAAGCCCTAGTCCTAGCCCAGCTCAAACCTAATAGGGTAAAGAGGCCCCCGCCCTAGCCCTCACATAGAGGGTTGGGCCGGACTAGGGCCAAACCAGGCCATGGTCTGGCCAGGGCCAGCCCTATAAGTTAAACATAAGTTACATCTATGATATGTGTACAATTGGTATGCAATTACTAAGTATGTGTTTATAAAATTTCGTACTCTTCTAGAGTATCAACATATTTTTTTAGTATATATATGTCGTATAAGATCATTCATTGGCCAATCATATGCTCCACCCAATCATCTACCGTATGCATGGACATAAATGACTGCTTCAATGTATTGTTCACCCTAACCTAATAGGATAAAGAGGCCCTTGCCCTAGCCCTCACCTAGAGGATCAGGCTAGGCTAGGGCTAGGCCAAGGCTAGTCTGGACCATGGTCAATCCAAGGCCAGCCCTATAAGTTAAAGATAAGCTACATGTATTATATTTGTAGAATTGGTATACAATTACTAAGTATGTGTTTATAAACCATCATGCTCTGCCAAAGTATCATATTGTATTTTGTGGTATATATATATGTATCATATAAGATTCATCAACCAAGCATATGCCCACCCAGTCATCAGCCATATGCATGGACATAAATGACTACATCAATGTATTATTCCCCATATGTCCCACTCAGTCATCAATATATTGTTCACCATGTGAAGTAGAGTCCATAATTTGGACACTTTATAAGTGCCTACGTATCATCCATCACATTCTACCACAGTATCAAAGTTCTTTGAATTGTTATACACACCAATCTATATTACTAATATATACATACTATGTAGTATACACCAGGGCAATGGGTTGGGCTTTTCATTGTTGCCCTTAATTGGTTTTGGTAATGACCAGTTCATTTGATTACAATATCACATTATGATCAAGTTGGGGGGCCACCACCTGACTTGTATGGTGGGCTCCACACCACCTTAGTACATGAGACATCTCAGTTGGCATGACTAATAGTGATGATGAGTGTACCAAATGTCTAATCATTTCTATCTCAGGTGTTCCATGTATTCTTTATTATAAGAAAAAACATAAACTAAGTGGTGGATTTAATTTTGCAGATTGTGGCCTACCTACTAATCTCTGCAGGTTCTGCGGCCACTCCACTCACGAATCGTATGCGAGAGAGGGCAGATAACCTTTTCACTGATGCATCAGCAGCATCCATTAGTATGGCCTTCTTTGCATTCATAGCTCTAGCTTTGTCTGCCTTAATTTCTGGATATAAGCTCTCTAATCAAAATTACATATAAGCTTAATTGCTCTGTGTGTGTGTGTGTATTTGATCTTGTACCATTCATTTATTATCATTTTAATATATGTACGTTTGGAACAATTCATTAGCCCTTTAAAATAATGATAGGATTTCATGTTTTATTTTTATTCTATTAGTTTGCATGGCCAAGGCATGATATTGGCACTTGGGAAAGGATATGATGTAAACCATTCAATTTTTAGAATCTCCACACATCAATCATAAGGTATGGAGCCTGACCTTACTTGATTTCGCAATTACCATCGACTATTGAACTTGTCGGAGAAGATGAATAGCTATTGGCCTTGGGTTGTTCGCTTCGTATTACCCTTTGTTTGAAAGGGTTTTTTGTTGCTTGAATCAAATGAGTGAAGAGGGGACCAAATGCTTCTCTTTTATATACATACTTGGATTGCCAGTGGAGGAACCCAACCATTGCCAAAATCCTTTCTTATATGATTCGCATTTTGAACATTGAGAAAATGTTGCCCATCTACAACGACTGAAAAATCTCACGGCACTACAAGAAAGTTGGACTTTACTGGCGGCCAAAAACGTCCCTAAAAGTCTAAAAAACCGCATGTAAAGGAACTATTAGTGGTCGTACATGCGCCGCTAAAAAGGGGCGTCACTATATCTTTTACTGATGGTCGTACCTTTTTACCAGCGCTTTTAATGGCCGCCGTTATAATGCAGACTTTTATTGGCGCTTATTATCTTTTACCGACGCTTCTAGTGGCCGCAGGTAAAGCTTGAAGAAGAGATGTAAAAATTGTAAAATCACCGGTAAATGCTGTAAAAAGCACCAGTTAATGCTATAAAAAATGTCGGTAAAAGTTGTAAGAAGCACTGGTAAAAGATGGAAAAAGCACCGACAAAAGCTGTAAGAAGCATCGGTAAGAGATGGAAAAAGCGCCAGTAAAAGTATATTTAAGTGCCGCAAAAGGTTGCCACAACACCGAGGAAAGATATGCAGAAACGTTGGTTAAGGCCTGCCGAAGCGTCTTTTAGACATATTAAAGCGCCGGTAAAAGTATTTTTGAGCGCCGCAAAAAAGTTGTCAAAACACTAGGAAAAATATGCAGAAATGTCGGAAAAGACTTGCCGAAGCGTCATTTAAACATATCAAAAGTGCCAGTATACGTCAGACATATCTATCAAGACATCAGTAAAAGGCTTCCGACAAGCCAAGTATAATTCAAATGTCATGAAATGCTGATATATGCCATAGAAAACGCTTGGAAAACCTTTAAATATGCACCAGTAAAAACTGTTGACCGCGAGTTAATTATTTTCTTAATCCATTGGATTATTTATATTTAATTAGAATCTGTGTTGTTTTTAAATATTTAGAACCTAAAAAATGTTGCACGACACAATTAAAAATGAATACTAAATAAATTGTATTACTTTACAATGAAAAACATATAATATTTACAATAATATGTTGAAAATGTTCTAAATACATATAAAAGAAATCCCTCCATCCAACCGTCATTTATTGCTGCCTGCAACCTTCAATACAAAATAATAAAAATTAATTAATTACATTTAAACCATTTCCTGCGATTTGGATAGCATATCATATAACTTTCAATGACCCAGTAGGAACGTGTTCCTTCCCATACAAGTCAATGAAAGGAGGAGCCCACTCATTATAAGCAATAGGGTCAAACTCCAATCCAAAACTTACATGGGGCATATCCCATGACTTTCAATGGCCCACTTACATGAACTGGGGCTTAAAATTTCATGGCCATGTCTCATTTCTAACCCAACAAGCATCCATTTGCAAGGAATAAAGGTAAGTAAAATGAAGAAGAGAGGGTAGAAATCCAACCTCTAATTGGCCAATCCGATCTACAGTAGGGATTGATTCATGGGAAGATGAAGCTGCAACAAACTAAAACAAATAAAGAAATGGGGAAAAAAATTAAATAGAAAAAAAAAAAAAAGATGCAACAACCTATCAAAAAAAAAATTATAATAATGAGGTCTCTTACCATTGCTAGTACATGCCCTGATAAATCAACTCATCTAAGCCACTACCTATTTTTACACCACTCATGCACTTTCTGTCCTTCATATACCACCATTAAAATAAAACCAATATAATAGAAGGAAAAAAAATGAGAGAGAGAGAGAGAGAGAGAGAGAGATCATTTATGGGTTTTATTTAAAAGGTTAAGAAAGAAAAAATCATATATGTGTATATATTTCAAACGGATGGGATTGGATTGGATTGGATCTTTATATATGTGTCGATTCTGATTTAGAAGGATCGAATTTAGACCAGATCTGATCCATTGACAGCCTTACCAACACACCTCTATACGGCCCAACGTGACATGTGTGCCATAACTAATAGATCAAATGCATAGTGAATGACCTGTGCTAAAAACCAGATTGGTCAAGGCCACACATATGACAATATTTGATGGTTTTAAAAAAACAAAATAGCAAATAGGTGGACTAGCTTGATTTCGGGCTAGATCGTCTTCACGGTTGGACCCTCAGATGCATGCGTCAATGAGTCTCGTCTCTGTGAACAGTTCCTGAAAAGTTAAATAGGCATAAGATACACATTTTATTCTAACTTTGTTTTGAGTTTCTAACGTTGTCATTCTAATAGCACCTGGTAGCGACATGGACAGCGGCAGATATGGTTGTCGTTGCCATGGCTACTGCTCAATTTCTGGCCATCAAAAGAGGAAATGAGAGAGAAAGAGAGAGTACCTTCAACTTCCTCCTATGATTTCTTCTATTCTTCAACTGTTGGAGAGAGATCGTTGAAACTATGTCGAAGAGACCGAGGGAGAGAGACATCGAGAGAGAGGGAGGGAAATCAGGGAGATCGAGAGAGGGAGGGAGAGGAAGGGAGAGTATGAGGGAGAGAGATCGAGGAAGGGAGAGGGAGAGGTGACATGAGAGAGAGAGAGAGAGAGAGGGGGGGGGGGGGGGGGAAGCGAGACAGGAGAGAGAGATCGAGAAAGAGAGAGGGAGAAGAGAGGGAAATGAAGGGTGCGAGGAGAGATCGAAGAAGGTAGAACGAGAAGAGAGGGAAAGAGAGAGTGAAATATGGAATGGGCGCCCTTTTTTTAACTAAAACCCTTTTACCTACGCCCTCCTTCAAAATCAGGGGCGCTTTTTTATGGCTGTCAGTGATTCCCATTATCACCGGCATTTAGAGATGGCCGCCAGTAAAAAAATGCACCAATAAAAGGACATTTTCTTGTAGTGTAGCCTCTCTCACCTCGAGACTGATCGTTGCAACCTCATCTCGGTAGAGAGATTTCTATATATATATATATATATATATTAGATGGAAAGCTTGGAGAAGAGAGGGAAGCATGAGAGAATTTATTTAAAAAATAAAAAAAATAAAAAAAAAAATAACTGGAGAGGCTAGGCTTATAGGATTTCATACATCTACATCCAAGCCTGGCCTGATTTTGAAATGGGCTTCATTTTTAAGACTTAGCCAAGCCCTTGGGCCTCGTCTCGTTCTCCAGTCCAAGCATGACCCGAGGTGGCTCAGGCCTGAAAACCCACTAGGCCAACTCATCCCACTACCAACCCTTCACAAATACATGTGTCAGGTACTCATGGGAACTAGAACATAGTTGTATGCACCAAACCTCTGTAGGCCCCACCTTATGCCTATTTGATTGATCCAAACCGTCCACATCATCCTAGACATATATGCGTACCATGTGTGGCTCATTATAAAGTTAGATTCCAACATAAGATACAAGCAGTTCTATCATAGGCTTGAGATACAACTACTCGCTCTCTTTGAAGATGTGGGACATTCCAATTGTAGATTTAAAACACTATAAATTCCATACCTTCATTGGCAAGCCAAGATGTTGAACTCATTCGGATAGGATCATCCTAACACTTTAGATGTTGGTTACTTCTGTTGTTAGGACCAACCACCTACAACCGGTTGTAGGTGATAAACCTAACTTTTTATGCCTTCCCAATTTTAGCTTCCACATATTGGAAGGGTAACACAATCTTAGAAAATAGTTAATCAGTTATCTAATTTTATTATAGCTATTTATTTTATAAGTAATAGATTAGATGGTCAGCATTTGTCTGACCAACTTGTTATGGATATCAAGGATGAAAATATCATGTCTATTCATAAAGAAGGAGACGTATACATATGCATGAGCTCATCATTGAAGAAGTAAAAATATATACAAACACACACGTAATTATATCCTTAATCTACACTGTATTTACATCCTTTTCGTTAATACCTTCTTCGAACTCAAGGTGCTTTAATGGGGAGCAACTAGAATATGGATAAAATCTAAGGGAATCTGGTTGTAGAATGAGCCTTGGAGAGAAGAGAAGCTATTTTGGCATGTTCTAAAGGAACAAATGGAAGAGGTATAATGCCTTGTAAGACATGATAGCAAATAAAGTGATAGTCAATCTCAACATGCTTCGTTCGCTCGTGAAAGGTATTTTTCTGTGCAATCTGAATCACACTCTTGTTGTCACAAAAGATCAAGGACCATTGTATGCATGTCTTAACTAGAAAAACACTACATTGGCCTATGGTCAAACAAAATAATCCAGTACTCCATATTGGAGCTTTGAAAACGCAATGAAAAATTAAAATTTTTCAAAAGCCCAAATTAATTGGTTAAGCGCTTAAGGATAATCATTTAGATATTATCAAGTTTATACAAAAACCAAAATCAGGAATTTACCTTTTAATCGACGTTATCCAAAAATGATTCAATTGCCAATACTACACCTTCAAAGCAGAAGGCTATCTCTCACAACCATTCCAAATAAGGAAAGGAGAAAAGCCAACACATTAACTCTAGAGTGAGCCTAGGTCAGCGTACAAGAGAGTCATGCATGGTAGACCCCACGTGTGTGCACTTGTGGATATAGGAATGAGGAGGTGAGAAGCAATTTCCCTTTACTTTGTCTTCTCTCTCTCTCTCTCTCTCTCTCTCTCTCTTCTCTATATATATATATATATATATATATATATATAATATATATATATATGTGTGTGTGTGTGTGTGTGCGCGCGCCCGTGTGTGTGTGTTTTAAAAAAAGAAAACCTCTGTCAGACTATTATATTCATGTAAGTGTACGTGCCTATACATAGTCTGGGCAGGCCTGTTCACCAAAAGGGACAACAGGCCCACCCGAGGAAAGAAAAGGAAAAAGAGGGAGAGGGAGAGAGAGAGAGAGAGAGAGAGAGGAGAGAGAGAGAGAGAGAGAGAGAGAGACTAAACCCCTCTCAAGTATCCTAAACCCGCTCGATCCAGGATGATCAATCCTTTGATTACGGGGGGAAGATCAGAAGAAGCTCAGAAGAGATGATGGGACTGGCTGTTGTTGCCCTTCCGCGTGAGACCGTCAACCACCGCATTCGATTCCCTCGAGGAATAAGAGACGATCACTTCTCTGCATTCCATAAGTGCCCTTGTTCTTGACCACCTGTACCACATAGGCCATGAAGGGGCGTCCTTAATATTGTTGACGGACTCGACCACCGATTTTAAGTCGCTAGCTACCATGACAGCAGGATAGTCCTTCCCATATCGCCCTGATTTCGGCCTTGCCATTTGAGCAGAAGCCGTAGCCCGACGAAAAAGCAAAAAGGAACTCACTGTTGTGGTTTCTAGCAATACCACCACCTCCCGAGGGGCCAGGGTTACCAAGGGTTGAACCATCGATGTTAATCTTAATCCAGTCAATAGCAGGACGCATCCACCTGACAATACTGACCGGGTTGAAGGACGATCCCGCAGCTTCAAGCCTCAGGCAATCCAGGGTGCTAACACTTGAACGATTGTAAGCTTGTAGCGGAGGAAGGAAAGGGGCCAGCAATACATGCCATTTTCTGAAATCCATTCATGTCATTAGTCATAAAGTTCAAAAATCAAGTTCATCAGTGATTCAGCTAGACTTCATGATTGAAACAAGTGTACAGGACGATGTCCCTCCAAACTATTTCCCTTGGTGTGGCGCACATGAATCACAGATAGGCATGATCTTTGGGCGTCAAACTGTTTCCCTTGGTGTGGCATCTAATGGTTTGTGTGATTTTATATAATCATCACAATAGGCCCTATAAAAAAATCAGTAGTGCACATCTCTCTCCCAACTGTTTCCTTTGGTGTAGCCCACCTAAATCATGGATTAGACTTATTTTAGAGCCTTATGTCTAAAATTGGCACACACATCTGATGATCAAAGTGGCTTTCGAAAATACATGATATGGAGCCACCTAATCAGAGGACGCTTTACCTAATCATAAGGTCATTCAGATCAATGGTCCCAACTTGATACTTTAAAGAAATCCATTCCTACCATCTTTTACATGACCCAATTTTAGTCTTAGAATTTAAAAATCAGGCCCATTATTGCTTAAGGTGGACCACACGATTGAGAATAATGTACATGATTATGCCCACCCTCCAAACTTCTTCCTTTAGTATGACCCACCAAAATCACATATATCCAAATTGACTTAATTCTTTTACTATACATGGATATTCATCCTCGATCTAATTCTCATGCAAATTAAGTGATGGACCATAGATATCAACTGTTAGAATTACCATCAAGTATAATAAAAATATTTTTAACAATTAAATAAAAAATCAACAGTTAAAAACATACATATAGAACAATTTGAAACTTATGAGATATCGATTTTAGTAAAAAATACCAAGTGAATGGTCTGATCTACTAAATCTCAACCATAAGAGTGTCCCTAGTAGACTAGTGAATCCCTTATTGGATCATATGGATATCAACCATATCCAAACCTCATAACACCTAGATATGAGTCATTGCAATTGACTATGTGAGGGAACCCAAAATATATTATATTAGAAACTTGAACTCTCTGTATACCCTCAATTCTAGGGATTAGTAAATGCTAGTACATACGCAAATTGATCCAAACCAAGCATGATGTATCTTGGTCTAGACTCTTGAAGTAATCCTCAATGCAAGTATCTAATAAGGCCAATATCATGAGCATATTCTCATGACACACTTACACACCTATTGTGTAGTAGGGCATGGGCTCCAACTTATCATTGAACTCAATGGTGGAGACCTTCCATTCTGATTTGTCATTTGTTTCCTCACACAGGATGATAATAAAAAATGACAACAGGTTTGTGGTACAATTCGTTAGGTGCTCATGGAACAATAGAGTACTAAATTATATAGAATACAACTCTTCCTTGAACAAAGGTTGTTGTACACAATCTTAAGTTCCTAGGGACAACTTTAGGAATCTCTCTTCTTTAACTCGTGTGTGTGTGTGAGATTTAAAATATACCCACATATTAATTAAGGCACTAATAACATTGTCATATAGGACCCGTGTTCATCATGATTTACAGACAAGATCATCAATTCAAATGTTAAAACTAACACATTAGCTTTACAAGGCCCACAATACTTAACCTCTCTATTTCCACATCCTATGGAGCATCTAGATTGAGCACAATTGTTGAATAAAAAGTACATGTCGGTTTCGTTATTACAGCATTCTTTCTTTATATCAAAGACAAGAATCTATGCAAAAATTTTCATCATCTTAGGTAGCTCAAATAGTCATCCTTTTTAGATGGCTTAAGTGAGTTTCCTATTGTCAATTAGATCGACGAGTAGATGGGGACAACTCTGCAATCTAGCCATCTATTCTGTAAAGAAGAGAAACTTTTACACCACCTAGCTTCAAAATTGTTACCACGTAGGCCAACTCGGGCAACAAATTTGAAGCTAACTTTGCTTGTTGGCTTTTAGCAACGCTCAACGGTAAAATAGAAGTAGGATCATCACTATCCATAAACCTATCTTTAATGGGCTTTTTGAGGAGCTAGAGAAACCGTCCCTTATTTACAAGTTTTGAGGTTGTCAAAAATCACACTTGAAATAATTCTTATTAGTGGCAAGTCAAGTGGTTGGTTAGTGTTCATTACCAAGGAAATGAAGGTAGCAGGGACATTTACCAACACTACTTAATGGACTTAATTTGGCTCTCTTCTTGTAAGGTAATCCCTTCATTACCACGGCTTCTCGGTCTTCTTCCTTGTGTGATCTGCTGGGAAATCTGGCTTAGCAGAAACCAGGCCCGTTTTGAAGGCTATGCCATGTCCGCCCCCAAGA
Source organism: Magnolia officinalis (assembly GCA_021015155.1). NCBI lineage: Eukaryota > Viridiplantae > Streptophyta > Magnoliopsida > Magnoliales > Magnoliaceae > Magnolia > Magnolia officinalis. The sequence continues at coordinate 64,402,708 of JAJHSJ010000008.1, forward strand.
TCATCTCCAAAGTTTCTTTTTGGTTGTCTGAAATAGCTTGCTCTTTCCCTGGTGAGGACAGGACCTCCTTCACAGATTCCATCTCGCTTCAGCTCCTCAATATTCCAAAGCTCGTGCCCCTTCCTCCCAGAAACCACTCCATTGTTACTTGGCTTAAACCTCCCAGGGGATTTCTTAAACTGAATGTCGACGGCTCCTCCAGGGGTAACCCAGGTCCGAGTGGCGGTGGCGGGGTCTGTAGGGACCACCTTGGTAATCTCATCTTTGCCTTCCACCGCAACTACGGCCACTCTTCAAACACTATTGCTGAAGCCCAAGCAATGTTGGATGGCATTTCGATCTGTTCCAACTTAGGCCTCCGCAATATCATCGTCGAATTAGATTCGATGACCATTGTTAAGGCAGCTGAGAACAAGCACGCTTCAGTTTCTTGGCACATCTGGTACAAGATTGGCGCAATTCAGGAGTTTCGTCGCCCTCTCAATCTTTCATTCAGTCATATATTCAGAGAAGGGAACTCGGTGGCGGATATGCTGGCTAGATTAGCCAGTGCCTGTAATCCTAATAATTTATTTCTCTCCAAGTCAGCCCTTCCGATTAAGGTTCGGGGTGCTCACCTCCTTGATCAGGCGGGCCTGGGGAACTTAAGGTGTATCTGATGGTTCGGTCGGTTCTTTTTGTTTCAGTTTTTTTTCACTCCTGGCTCTCCTTAGTCTGTTTTCTGGAGAGCCTTCCTTGTGCAGTTTGGCGTATATGATAGGAGTGGTCCCCTTCCTTTTTGTAGGGTCGCTCCCGAATGCTTGTATTTCCTCTTCCTTCAATGAAATTTCCGCAGCTTAGAAAAAAAAAAAAACACTGAGTACTTAGAGGTAAGATAAGAAATAAAACCCACCAAAAGGAGAGAATTGTAGCTACCCATGCAACCAAAAACAAAGTGAGGAAGCATAACACAGAGTGAATGAATGAAACAATATGTGGAATTAAGTGATGGGCTTCCTATCACTAGAAGCCTGAACATTAAGGGTTCCTTAATCTTAAAGCTTTACACATAAACCGTTATTCCTCGTCACTTCTTTTTTTAAACTTTCTTTGCAACAATCCATTTTCCTTCATGTAAAAGTAACACAAAAAATTGTTAGAATTGTCCAATCTTTGTTTTTTTTTTTTTTTTTTTTGGTTATTTGCATCCAAAGATTTTTCTACCAGAGGACTAATTGCATCTAATTAATTACAACTTATGGAGAATAGGTAGGTTTTCTATAAGATATAGTTCTCCTAATTGAATCAGAGAACTAGGATATGATCAATCAATTTGAATTATGCATTACGTCACACGTTCCATAAGCCATCATGCTTTCTATACCTGATTTGACTGTGTTAAATCTAGCAACTCAAATGATGCCACATGGTAGCGAGATCTCAATAAGAGACAAATGAAATATCTTTTTTATTGCTCTAACGGTCGAATTTGATCATATTCCGAAAAGTCATGAGTAGCCCAAAAAGGTTACAACCGAATTTGATTATATTCTAGAAGGCCATGAGTAGCTCAAAAAGTTCAAGTCCAGTGGGCTATTATCTTGTGATATGTGTCACATATCTCCCTCACGTGACAAAGTTGACCACTCAGTTTAGTGGCCTCATATCCGATGAAGGTAAAGACCAAAATATGGTCATGACTAGAAATGAATTCGACTGATGCACCATAACATTATATAGAAGAAACCTTTTATGGTTGAAACCGTGTGAGCAGCTATCAAGCAACTAAAGGCAACATCAAGTTGACCAATTTTCACGATGCAAAACACAAGTTCAAGCAGAAAAAATGATAAAGATCATCTATACATGGCAACCTACGAAGAAACCTTCCCTACCTAATAAATTTAGGATGTGCATGTAATCAATGGTCAACCCATAACAAACGGCTTAGAAATCATTAGACCTAATGAAGTGTAGGAATTTAAGCTCCTGATGTAATATGCTTTGGCCCTCCTCACATAACCAATTAAAGTTGTTCATATGTGAGTACTATTGATTTCGGATACAATTGAGGTCCATATGATCCTTAAAAAATAATAATAATAATAAATAAACAAATAAAATGGCTAACACAAGGTGTTGTAGAATAGGCCACAATTGTTTACAGGCCCAAACAATTATCTCTAGCTACCGCCAAAATTTTATATAAATAGGAGGAAGATCGAAGAATTTTAGGCTCTCGCCAACCCAACACAATTCAACTTTACAACACAATGGTGCTTATCCTAATTTAGTTACTATCTTAGCTATTCTTTGCTAGACCGGCTTAGTTTATCTAAGTGTAATTCCCGTAGTCTACGTCCATGTCGTTGAACCAAGGAAGACTTTTTCCTTTTTCTTTTAGTATAATTCTTATTGTCTAGACCCAAGTTACTAGACCAAGGAAGATCTTAGCTTAGGACATCACCATTTACACCACAGTTGCTAGATTGTCAAGGATTTTTCTCTTTATTTATAAGTGTTTATCTTCGATAAATACTTCTTTTCTTTTATTCTCATACTATGTTAACCAATCAATCTCTGCTATCACAGTGAGAAAAAGTTCTTTCAACTAGAAAAAGTTCACCTTTTCTGCTAAAATTTAGTCCCATATTAGATAGGGATAAGAATTTTAAAGATTTCGTAAGTCTTTCCTCTTATTAATGTTTTGAATTAGTGCAATACTATTCATGGGCCCATATGCATGCCCGAGGCCAGTCCAGTGAAAAGCTGGCCCAAAAATCAGTTAACTGAGAGTGTGAGCATGTATACTGATGTGCAGAGGGGAATCAAGCTCCGATAGGCTTGATTCAGTCACTTTCTTTGAGTTAAGATGAGCTTAGTTTTACTAAAAATTACATTATTTTGTTTCGATTAACCCTTTTAGTTGGTTGGGTGTGACCCACCTTTTTTTTTTTTGAAGATATTTTTTCATTCATATGGGAGATATACACGTATAAGAGGTGGGCCATACAAAAAGCCCAGGCCACACCTACAACTATCCACAAAACTTACAAATTAACCGCCCATTCTGATGGAGCCCAGGCCCACCTTGTCCAGGAAATAGGAACCGCGAGCAAGGTGTTGCGCAGCACGCCAACGACGCAGTGAGCCTAGATCCAATCTCAAGCCTCACCCACAAATGATAAACAGGAAGAAATATAAACTAGAAAGGAATAAAAGCATTCAAATAAACCACAAGACAAGATATACGTGGAAAAACCCCAAACTAGGGTAAAAAACCACGGATGCAAAATTTCATTATGAAGAGAAACGAAGATTACAAGGCAATATACTAACCTCTCCCTTGGAAGTACAGAGAAAATCCTTACCCACACCTTAGAAATATTTCCCAATATTCACCTTAACCCTAGAATAACCCTAGGGACCCCAATTTATAGTTTTGGCAACTTCCTTTTCACATCCCAGTTGCGAAAGGACTTGCAACACGAAATCCGCGCAACCTCGACTGGTCTTGGGCGGCCCCAGATGTGGCTCCACTTCTCAACAATCTCCCACTTGGAGACACATTGCCATAAAACTTTGTCTTCTTCATCCGGAGTGCACCACCTCCCCGTCTTCAAGCCTGAAGACCAATCAAAGCTGAACAGAGCTTCGGCTTCTCCCTTGTGACCGCCTTGGTCAGTATATCCGCAGGATTCTCACTCGTATGAATCTTCTCCAGTGTAATCGATCCATCTTCCAGTAACGAACGTATGAAGTGATATCTGATGGCAATATGCTTGGTCCTTGAATAAAAGGTTGAATTCTTAGCCAAGTATATTGCACTCTGACTGTCACTGTATAGCTTGCAATCTGCTTGCTTCTTACCCAACTCTTTCATAAAACCTTGCATCCACACCATCTCCTTGCATGCTTCTGTAGCCGTAACATATTCTGCTTCTTTCGTACTGATAGATACTATCTTTTGTAACTGAGAGACCCAACTGACTGCAGCGCTACCCAGAGTAAAAACATAACCTACAGTGCTTCTTCTGTTGTCGATATCTCCTGCCAAATCTGAATCCACGTAGCCTTGTAACTTGATTTCCGATCCACCATAACACAACCCTACGTCCTTAGTACCTACTAAGTACCTAAGGATCTACTTCAGAGCTTCCCAATGTTCCTTCCTGGGGTTGTTCATGAACCTTCTAATAACTCTCACTGCTTGAGCAATGTCTGGCCTCATGCTCACCAAAGCATACATGAGACTCCCAATAGCTGACGCGTATGGGACTTTAGCCATGTAGTCCTGTTCCTCCCGCGTCTTTGCACCTTGCTCCTTAGATAGCTTGAAGTGGTTGGCTAATGGAGTGCTAACCGGCTTAGCACCTCCCATATTAAATCAATCAAGTACCTTGGCTATGTACTCTGCCTGTGACAAAACTAATTTCTTGTTTTCCCTGTCACGCTTTATCCTCATGCCTAGGATTTGTTTTGCAGCTCCTAAATCCTTCATGGCAAATTCTTTAGACAATTGTCTTTTGATATCTGAG